>VXAL01010059.1:4786-15907 GCA_013399475.1 Chauna torquata | reverse complement strand
TCCAGATAAAGGGAAGATTTAAACATCCTTCTTGAAATAACCTGTAGCTGGGTGATGGGTATCACTGGGGTGGAAATAGCAGAGATTTAAAATGCATATCTGAACAAGGCGAAATAGAGACTTTAAGTTGGATCACCTTTTCCTTTCTACCCAACTTCTTCTCTATCCTACCATCTTCCCACAATTAGCTCTGGTTTGACACAAATCACTAGTTTCTAAAATACAGGTTATTTGGAGATACAAATTCTAAGCACTTCATATTATCTAGCTGTCCTCATCTCTGATCATTTTTTCTGCTGATAAAATCATAATGGCAATGACCACCGCATGGCCAAAGTTATTACTTTACTGAACATGACTGATTGCTACCACTGGCCTAATTTTATAAAAGTAAGTACCTATAATTTTTACTTGCATTTTACTCACTAAATTAGCAGTAAAAAATGGTACACCTCTGGCATTTTTCATAGAAGATGTTCAAAGAAGGTGATCTTGAGCATGGGGTTGCAGGGGAGACACCATCTACTATCCTCTGAATTCTTATTCTTTTCTCTCTACAATATAGCCTGTCCTTATGGCTGCGAACTTCACTGACTCACTTGAGTGGAAAGAGCCATTCCTTGTAGGCAAAAAGGCTGCTTTCTGTGGGAGATTCTATCTGTGACTTAGACTTAGGGACATTAAGATGAAAGTGCTACACTGATTTGTTTGTTATGGTTCACTGTATGTATTTCTGTGTTCTCTAAACTTCCCTGCAGTAGGATGAATTATGTCTGATAGAGTGTATAGGAAAAAGTTTTCTAGTTAGGATAATTTTACATTATGCATCTGTTTACATGTTTCATGTCCAATATTGTGATATCTGTTACTATTGTCTTGCTATCTTCAGAAATGACATTTGATTTAGTAAAGTCAGGTTTTGGTGGTAGACCTACTGATACATTGCTAAACTGAATTTTAAACACAGATTTTGTGTGTTCACGAAAATATCAGATATTTACTTCTTTTTTTTTAATTATAATTTTGTTTACAGATCTGTTAAATTTGAACAACAATAAAAAATCTTGGATATTCCAACTTCATTATTCCAGGGAAGGAGTTTCTCAGAAAGAACAGTTATGCCTTCCCATTTCTTAGAAGTACTGTAGGTGGGCCCTCATTTCTCTCCTTGAAAACAGAAACTAGGATCAGACTCTGTGAGCAAGGATACCATGCACAGACTGAAAAGATAAGGCATAGAGAGCAGCGAAGAAATATAAGATACATACTGTATAACACTAACAAAGGCCAAGGGTGGGGTGAGGAGATGGAGGGAAGGAATGACACCAAAACAATATAACCAAGAAGTTCTGAAACAAGAAGAAGGTGTTTTTTAATTCTATTAACTTAACCAAAATATGTCAAATACAGTGTGAAAGTGAATACAGTGGAGAAATTAATAGTCTTTAGGAATTTAGATTTTTATTTGCCTGGTAATACAGTGTCTAAGAGCAGACTGATGATATCAGATGTCTGCTCATTAATCACATGTAGTCATATTTCAGTGAATTTTTCTTTTCTCTCTTTTGGTTTTTTTATTGCTGGAGAACAACATATTTAAGTAGATGCTTAGAATGTGAGTTGTTGTTCTGGAATTATAATTCTGTCTAAGATAAATGGTTCTGTTTTTTTTTTTTCCTGAGTAGAATCGTGATGCTGGGTAGAAGGAATGTCTGAGATTTAGAGCTTTGAATAGCCGTGATAAGGAGCAGGTAGAGACTTTTTTTTAAAAAAAAAAAAAAAGGAAATCTTTCTCTTCCCGCCCTGGGTTGACATTGACCTTGCCTGACATTGCCTCAAGGATTAATTCCTCCAGGAATTACACTAGTGAAATTCTATTTGATGCTGTTGAGGTTCTTACACTGCTCTCATCCACATAATATCTCAGTGCCTTCCAGGTTCAACATTGTAATCAGCAGGATGAATGTGATAGGGAAATAGCATGCACAAGTGCTTCAAATGTATGTAGAAGTGTTAATATTACATGTATATTATACAGATACATACTAGTAAAGGCAAGTTGAAGACACATGACTCCCACCAGGCGGAGAAGGTGATGAGTTCTGCAGTGGTTGTTGGATTATAGAATCATAGAATCATTTAGGCTGGAAAAGACCTCCAAGATCATCCAGTCCAACCTTTAACCTAGCACTGCCAAGTCCATCATTAAACTGTGTCACTAAGCTCTGAATCCAAACCTTTTTTGAAGACTTCCAGGGATGGTGACTCAACCATTTCCCTGGGCAGCGTGTCCCAATACTTCGCAACCCTTTCAGTGAAGAAATTTTTCCTAATATCCAACCTAAATCTCCCCTGACGTAACTTGAGGCCATTGTCTTATCAGTTGGCGCTTGGGAGAAGAGACCCATCTTGCTATAGCCTCCTTTAAGGTAATTGTATATGGTGCTAAGGTCTCCTGAGCCTCCTTTTCTCCAGGCTAAACAACCCCAGCTCCCTAAGCCGCTCCTTACAAGACTTGTCCTCCAGACCCTTCACCAGCTTCATTGCCCTTCTTTGGACACCTCAATGTTGTTCTTGTAGTGAGGGACCCAAAACTGAACACAGTATTCAAGGTGCAGCCTCACCAGAGCCAAGTACAGGGAGACAATCACTTCCCTAGTCCTGCTGGCCACACTGTTTCTGCTCCAAGCCAGGATGCCGTTGGCCTTTTTGGCCACCTGAGCACACTGCTGGCTCATAGTCAGCCCTCTATCGACCAATCCCCCCAGGTCTGTTTCCGCTGGGCAGCTTGCCAGCCACTCCTCCCCCAGCCTGTAGTGTTGCGTGGGGTTGTTGTGCCCTAAGTGCAGGACCTGGTACTTAGCCTTGGCTTTGAGAAAACTCTGTCTTTTCCACAGATAGAAGGCTATGAAAAATGTTCTGCTTTTTTTTTTTTTCCCCAAAACCAAAAGGAAGCTCAAGTTCATCACTGAAGAAGGCAGGGGGATCTTTGAGTGAGAGCAAACATGAGGCAGAGTGAGAAAACATCTATTATCTCCATTGATGTTTGATTAAAGGAATAGGACAGGAAGTTGGCAGAAACACATGTAGATTTCCCATTGGACAAAATGATTTCCAAAAAAATAAACACATTAAAAGAAACTGTTGTCAGAGGGATGTCAAAACTCAATAGATAGTGCTCAATTTATAGACCAGCATTAAGTAAAAGAACAAATGATGACAAAATAACCATTTTTTTAATGTTAAGGTTTACAACTTGCTGTAGTAGTGTGTAGTTTTATGTGTGGACTTGGTATGTTTCCTCTGTTTCAAGGTCATGTGGTTTTAAAAATGCCCTTTTGTAGGAATATTTAGTTGCTTACTTGCTCTGGAGTATGCATGCTTAATCTATTTCTTAATCTATTTTTACTACTGCTTTCCCAGCTACTACTTTTTCTCATTTATTCTCCACCAACTTAGTTGCCCTGGGCATCTGCAAAATCTGTTTTCCATATGCAATGAAATCCTATGGAAATGAGGTATTCCATGTGTATTCTTTATCATCTACAGGAAAGGATCTCCTTATCTTCTGGGCATCAAATTGCCAGTGCATCTAATTCCCAGGGCTCAGCTTTACTATTGCGTCCTGTTTTTGCAACAAGGGAAAAGCAAGTGCACTGTAGTAGCTCTAATAAGACATGTGAACAACAGAGTCTCCCTTCCAGTTCTAGCCAGGTGCCCCACACCACACTTTCTCTACAAAAGACACATCTTCCCTGAAGAGCTAAGTAGGCTTTCTATAGGAAGAGCACTTGAAAAGGCTATAGAAATGTCACAAAATACATACTTCCTCAATAATGTAAAACAACTTCCAAGAACTCCAGTCCTCTTATCCTTCCAAATGGAGTTAATGAAAATCCTCAAACAGAAAAGATATTCTCTGGAGAAAACAATTTAATTATTTCTTGGGATTATCATTTTGAAATTCCAAAAGGTGTTGAATTGCATTATTAGAACTACCAACACAGTTAGATGACTTTGCAATTAAAGATGCTCTGGTGCTGCATGAATCTGACCGGCACATAGAATTGGTTGTATTTGCCTTGAGGAGAACGCACCTTGATTACTTAGGCTATCATAAGAAACAAGAGGCCATCTGTGCTCTTATGGCACCACATGTAGTACAAGTTCCGCTCACTGTTACAACCAGACACCATTTGTAATTTAGAATTTGTCAATAATTCAAGTACTTTCAACTGCTTATTGAATTCATCACAATTAAGCACTTACATACTTCGGGAGCACTTGCTAGCTCTACTTCCATTAATTACTTCTGGTTTTATTTATGCAGTTTTTGGTATGTTTTGTATTTAGAGATAGTCTCTCTTGCCCTGAATATTGCAGAAATCAGTATTCTTACCAATTTCCAAGTGGTCTATTTACATCCCAATTTCCTCCTCATCAAGATTTTGATTTAAAATGTTAAAGCTTCTAGGAGACCACATAATAAAGCATATTTAAACCATGATAAGATGGTCTAAGGATTTTTTTAGTTATTGGTGTATGTATATTTTTATATACACCGTACAACTCCATGCAACGGGTATATATAATTATTTCTTTAACAACCTGTATTGGTTTACTCCAGCCCAAGATCTGCTTTCCTTTAGAATGTAATTTTGTTCTGCTTTTCTCCCCTACCAAAACAAACATCCAAAAAGTACAAGACTATTTGAAAGGCATGAAACTGCTGCACTGAAATGAAAGAGTACAGAATTCATAGCAGCCTCAGCCAGTCTAAACATCTCACAGTCTTGTATCTCCCCATCTTCAAAAAGTGGAAAATGAATCACTATCTTGGAAATAAGCAGTTAGGAAAATGGTTTAAGTCCTTGTCAATATTACTACTCATACATACTTGTATATACCTATACACACACTCCCTTTGACTCTCATACAGTCTTTTTAGCATACCAACTGAGAAATGTTATGGATTTGTACAGAACAACAATATAAGGAATGTTATATTATACTAAAGTACATCTTCACTTCATAACTACAGACAAAAGGTAAAAGTTTGCTTTCAGTAAACATGATGTATGAATATCTAAAACATAATTTGAGTAATCTAGCCTATCTTAAAACAAAAGGTCTAAGAAACCAAATGTAACCACAACAACAGTTCAGTTTTCGGAGGTATACACTAAAGGACTTACTGTGATGATTAGCCCTTTTTCCTGGAAATATTTAACCAGTGGGATGGCATTCTGCTTGAAATTCATTAGCCTTCTTTGAGTAGCTTTCAGGTTATCATCAGGTCTCCCTTGCTGTTCCGCACGCTTCAGTAATCTTTCTTTGAGCCTTTGATTGGAACATGCCAGAAACACCACCAAATCTGGGGTACAAATCTGTCAAAAAAGCAATTCAAGAAGTCTGTGATTAAGATGACTGTCCAGCACAACAGGACTCAGCAATTCTATTACTAGATGAGGCTCAGATATGCAGCATTGCCATAAAGTGGAACATGATTAAGTAATTGATTTTTCTGTTGTTTCTTTTGGGGGACAGAATTCACAGGCTTGAGGAAGGGCTTGTTTGTCTTATGTGGAGGTCTGTCAATTTGTCTCACATGAAATTGTAAGGAAAAATTTTAATGAAAAATTTTAACCTCAGCCCAGAAACCTTGTTTAGACTATGTTCATCGTTTTCATTACCAGAAGGTTCCTCTGGCTAAAATTAAATTATTTAAATAAGACCAAAATATAAGTGCCCCATATTCTGCAGGGAACTGTATGGTTTCCATTTCAGGAAGGTTTTCCTTTCAGTATGATGGTGTTTAAAATCTAGCTGCCACTATGGAGCTGACAGATGTCCAGGACCAGGTGAAAACAGACCTGTTCCAATATCCACAGTAAACTTCTGCAAACACTCTGGTATGGCTCACTTTTTCCTTATTAATGAATGCTTTATAATCTCACCTGTCCCTTGTTAGTACCTATTTTCAGTTCTGGTATTACTTAAATGTTGCCTGGACCTGACAGTATTATTGCAGTTATTTTCTGATTACCCTTTTTCTGTTTCTCTAAATTTCACTGAAGCCTCAGTGCACTTTTCAAGAGGTTGGGTGTGGCAGTTCAGAGGATTTTAATTCCTCCTATCCTGCTAGGACAGCATGGTGAGTTCCATCTTAGCCCTACTTTCTTAGGAGTGCTGCTTAATGTTCACAGGCTGTCTTCAGAGGTCATTGCTATTTAGTATGTATGGTGGAAAAAACAGGAGAAGTCACTCAGACGTGAATTCACAGAATTTTACAATGGCGCTCTAAGTGTATATTGACCACATTCATAAGATCTGACTTAGTTCTTTCCTCTACCTTATTGTTGTTACAAATAAAACTACATCTCCTAAAAGGCTCACTTAAAAATCTTTTTCTCATTAATGTGGCCTTTTAAAACGTATTTTAATTCTGTGTATGAAATGTCCAAAATGAAAACAAAACCTATTGTACTGTGCACATTGTCATCTCGTTACAGAGTAGAAAGGGTTTATTTGTTCTCACACACAAGCATGAAGTTATTTCTGCTGTCCTTACTTATCAGAAAAAAAAAATCACACTTTTAACTAATATTGGTAAAAAAAATTTAGCTTACTATTCTAGAAAAGACAATCTAGTTACATTAAAAATTATGGTGGGTGCTCAAGGATGCTAATAGACATTTTTCTCATGATGTTTTGTATCTATATAATAACTTTGTTGTTATATTATATAAATCTGTCAGTCAATTTGAGGTATAAAAACGTATCATCAAAACATCTACATGTATTCTAACTATTACTGTGTAAAGAAGGAATTTTTATCTTTATGTTCATTATGCAGTTGTTACTAATACATTACTATCGAGGGCCACAACAAATCATGCCTCTGAAAACTCTCTATGTCTAGATCCCTTTGCCCAAGGATCTCAAATTGCCAGAGGACAACCATACATGTATACATATAACCATACTGGCAAGACTTTACAGGTGGACAAATCTGAGAAACAAATATCCAAGTTAAAAAAAATAAAAAATCCCATCTAGCTGGATTTCTGTCATTTAATGGAATACAAACTAAAGTGTAGTCTGGCCTTTTCTCCTGGCAGTCTGACCACAGAAAGGTTCTTCTGAAGTCAAAAGAAACAAATACAACTTTTCAAAATTGAGGTGGTGGTCATTAGCCTTTAGTTGCAAAGTAGGTCACTGACAGAGTAGGCTATGGAGGAAGTAGAAAGTGGCTAAAAACCAAAGCCATTTTCAAGCCACAAAAGGACAGTCTGATAAGCAGCACTGGCAAGTAGGGTGGTGGCCTCTTTATCATTACAGAAAACCAAACCAGATTTTAAAGAAAATCAAATTATGATTTATGCACATTTTAGAGGATTGGCGGCATGAGGACGGAAACTACAACCTAAACCCAAAAATACTAATTCTGGTAATTTTTCGTGAGTATCCATTAGATTTTGAAACAACTAACCTTGTAATCTAAGTAGGTTTTTTGTTTGTTTGTTTGTTTTTTAAATAACTGTCAGTGGGAGAGAAGCTATCTCCTCTCTCTCCTACCTCCAAAACAGATACTTTGACTTAACAAAAAACAGAGTAATTTTCCCCCCTTTTTTAGCCTATTTTAATTGACAGGTTTATTTTGTCCTTTCATGGGATGAATTAATTATGACAGTTAATCTTCTTACCACATAATAGCTTTAAGGCATGTAATTATTCATGTGAAAGACTACGAAAGCAAGTTTGTGTTAGACTTTCATGCAATATGGACTTTATTAAAAGTAGCTCTGTTAAATGAAGGTTGCTTCATTAGCAGTAGAAACATAATGAGGAATCAGAAGTTGGGAGTTTAAAGAGCATACTGTAGTAAACAAATCCAGATTTTGACATAGATCTTAACCACTGCTAAAAGAGAATACAAAATATTTCAAAGCCTGTTAGGTCATGGGACACTATCTCATGAAAAGGAATGACTGATGTGCATTGCTGAGGACTGAGCAGAGATGTTTCATCTCCCAGTGTGGATATCCAGCTGATTGGAGCTTCATAACGTAATTACACAGGGACTCAGAAATTCTAACTGTAAATCAGGAATCTAGAAAAGTGAGGGACAAAAGTAGCTTGTACAAGTGAGTAGTTTTGTTTAGTATTTCCATTTCTGCTGATTCCAATAGCTGTGAAGAAAGTAGGTAAAAAAATCTTCAGATGCTCCAAGCTGCAGCTGGTCTTCTTCCTACTTTCAACACTCACTCCCAAATATGTTCAGGACTACCACATACTCAGGTCCATGAAGTCATACGAGACCTCCTCAGATGCAGAAACTAAGCTTTTCCATATCACATAACTTCTCATAGAGCATCAAACCTTACACAGAGTACTTAAAATAAATGGATCTCCCATCGAATTAGTAGCCCTAAAGGAAAAAGAGAAGGAGGCAAACAGAAGGTCTCCTTCTCTTTGACATAAACATGATACTGCAGCTTTCCACAGTCAGTCTCAATTCTTTAAATAAACTGTGGCTGAGGAAGTGCAGCCTCATAGCCAGTGAAGGATCTGAAAGCCACTGTGACCCCACCAACTGTGTGGGTTCTCGTCTGCTTAGTTCCAACAAACTGGACAGGCTTCAGTTGTCAGTTCCTTTTTAAGAAAGTGGGAAAGCATACCCTGGGCCTAATTTTTTTAAGATTCTAATCGTAAAATGAGGATAATAATGAGGTACAACACAGTAATTGCTGTGGAAAATTAATTAATTAGGCTTTTAATCACTGTTCCTAATTTTTTGACTAATAACAGTAACAATACAAAATACAGTATCAGAATCCCAAGAACTAAAGCTATTTATTCTGATACTCTGGCTTTTGTAATTTGAAACACATTTCTTTCACTGAAATAAAATGTCATTGAAAACAATGGTTTAAAATTAGTAGTTCACAAAGCCTAGTTTCAAATGAACTATTGTCCAAAGGTTTTTTGAAGTGGAAGAAAAGGTAATTCAAACATATTTGAAATAGGAATACAAAATAGATTCTGATTGTTGACACCTCTATGAATTCCTCTCTTACCTGCAGAATACTCATCTTCATCATCAGAAAGTAGCTGGAATCCATTTAATAAAAACCATTTAATAAGTAAACTCTAGTCTCTTTGGGTCTAAATCTCCTTCCTAATGTGGTACAAAGAGTAATTCCATTCAAGTCAGTGGTGTTATTGATGTAAAGCAGTATAAGTACAAAGATGCTCTTCTCTCTGGGGATATTTTCTACATCTCCTCTTGTTGGTGAGGGTAGAGTGGTTATTTTCTAGAAATTAGATGATTATACTCTCTGTCGTTATTCCTCATTAGGCAAAAGATGAAAATGCTTTGTTTCTTAATTCCTGGTATGTTCCATTAGATACTCATGAGAAAACTTAACCGACAGCTCATGAACAATTATCATTAATTCAACAGTGCATTTTGTTCCAATTAGTAAAGGTTACCAGCCAGTTAGTGTATGTCCATTGTAAGGGTGCTCTCCCTTGTAATTACTGATTTGATTTTTATAGTTCCATCTCTGCTCTATGCTGGGTTTCTAGACTGTTTGCATAGTTTTTTCTTGTTTTAGAAAAGCAAAATCATGAATCATATTGTCAAAGAATGAATCCTGAGGAAAGGATTTTTTCTGGTAAATGCTTCTGAACCATACTCACACTGCCTGACCATAAGCTTCCAGCAAATTGTTCAGAGTGGGTGATTAGGCCCTCTAGTAATTGATTAAGAGAGTCAGGTGCCTTTAGGAAGGACTAATGCAGATTNCAGGTTCAGAACTGCTCAGCAGGCATCTCAGTCCTTTCTGAATACAGAATGTTAGGGGCATCTCCTGAAAGGTAACAACCAACAATGGATGAGCCTGCAGGGAAGAGCCTTTACCCAGAAAAACAGTGAACATGAGGTCTTACCCAGCAGAAATTTGAACCATTGCTTGCTTTCTCCAGCAGAGTGTTTTAGCTACCAGGGAAGACAGATAATGATAAGATCATTCTACAGGCTTCCTGTTCAGGCTTTAAGAAAGCAATTTAAAACTCACAAGGCCAAAGAGAATGAATGAGAACATAGCAATACAGCCTGCTGTTGCGGTATGCTCCTACTCCTCGTACGGATGACTGGGTATATATATCCATTATCACAGACTGTATCTGTGAGGCTTATCAGCCTGGAACAACAGGGTGGAAATTTGGAGGAAGGGAGATAGAAATTGAGGAAGGAATGAAATGAAGAAGACATAGAGACCATGATGCAGAAAAAAATAGCTTTACTGGAACAAGAACCTATTGCAAAGAACAGATTCTTTCCCCTTCAGAAGATTAACAGAAAGGTTGCATTCATTTTACTAGTTGTTCTGAAGCTCACATTCTTGACCAGTGACAGAGCAGGTTTTCTGAGAGAAGCTCTTTGCTGAGCATGATCTTGGTAGTTGGACTGCCATAGCCGAGTTGGCCACAAACACCTATGTCAAGGTTTTGAGGGGACTGCAGGCATCAGTCTTGGAGGAATAGTACTACTTTCCTGAAAATGTGAGAGAAGTCAGCTCTTCCCAACATCCTACACTGTCCCTTGACACAGCCTGTTTTACTTCAGCACATTAATTTACACAGTAATTTCCATAAGGAATATATCTGGGAGTTAAAAAGTAAACTTGAATCACAGCTGAGATGAACTAGTTATTCTCTGTAGGCATGGTGCATTTACAAATATTCTTAAAGACATTTTAAACAGAATCAGATAAAACTTACTATCTCTGCTGTTTAAATGAGCATTTTACATCTTCAAATATAGCCTTGTCACCCAGGCCTTTAGCACAAAGAATATTTTTGTAGAAATTATCTTAAAATATTTTTCTCTTTATCAAGGAATTAAATGATATTAATTAATGAGTATTCATTAACTCTAATACTTGTTCCCCATTTTGTTTCACTATTAACAAAACTCACAATTAATATATTTTAAGCAAATTTCTTCTGTCCTTACTCTACTGAAATGAACCGTGTTAATGTTGGTGAAGAAATTACTGAAATCAGAAGGAAAGTTATGCATGAATGACTGAAAATGGAAAACAAACAAACGCA
>VXAL01010058.1:0-17226 GCA_013399475.1 Chauna torquata | reverse complement strand
AGCAGTTTGCTCCTGAAGGATGGACCCCGTGGTACGGACCCATATTGGAGCAGCTCTTGAAGAGCTGCAGTCTGTGGGAAGCCCACGCAGGACCCGTTCGGGAAGGATGGCATCCCGTGGGAGGGACCCCACGCTGGAGCAGGGGCAGAGTGACCATGAAGGAGCGGCAGAGACGACGCGATATGGACAGACTGCAGCCCCCATTCCCCGTTCCCCTGTGCCGCTCGGGGGGAGGAGGTAGAAGAGGGTGGATGGGGGGAAGGTGTTTTTAGTTTGCTTTTAGTTTCTCACTGCTCTAGTTCACTAGGTATAGTAATAAATTGCATGAATCTCCCTATGTTGAGTCTGTTTTGCCCGTGACAATAATTAGTGAGTAACCTGCTTGTCCTTATCTCAACCCTTAAGCCCTTGTCCATTGTATTTTCTCCCCTTGTTTCTTTGAGGTGGGGGAGTGAGCGAGCGGTTGTGGTGGAGGTCGGCTGTTTAGCTGGGTAAAACCACAACAACATGATATTAATTTAATGATAGCCTAATTAACACCATAATAAATGACGTAAACTCAACATGAACTTTACTTTGTAAGGATTGGGCAGTGAAAAAAAAATACCAGGACATGGTTTACTTCAATGAACGAGACCAGTCTGACTAGTCCAAGTCTCACAGGACAGCCTTACAGTACAACAGCAGAACTGCAATGTCCCTCAGACACTCACAGATAGGATTATGTCATGTCTCTTCTCATTTCTCCCTTGATAATTTTACTATTTGTAGATCATTTTAAATGAATATGAAATCACTATACATACAATATAACAAAATGACCAATTAAATTAAAAGCAGTAAAACTTTAACATTCCAGTTCGAAAGGAATCAAACACATCCTCATTAAAATTTGGAGAAGAAAGTTTGAGGGAAAAGATTAGAAGAAATTAGTATCCTCCATGATAGTGTAATTATTTTTCCCCTACCTATAATGGAGTAAAAAAAAAAAAAATCCAGTAGATAATAAATGAGAGGTGAGGGGTGAGAAATAGAAAAAGTGAGAAATACAGTGCCAGAATGCCAGAAATATTATGATTAAAAGGAAGAATATCAAGGAATAATGTGCTTTCCTCTTTTTATTATAAGGAAACACTTCACATAGGTTCTGAACTTGCAAGATGAACTGAGCATCTTCTGTTACCTTATAGGAGCTTCAGCTCACATGTATCCCAATGGGAATTTCAAGTTTTCAGCAGCACTCAAAAGCTCAGAATTTGGCAGAAATAGTCCCATACTGGTGAACATTAAGGTCTGAAACTTTTAACAGGAATAAACATGAGAAGAAGTGAAATGTATGTTCTCCTTATAGAAGATTTTTGATGGCTTTTAAGCATTACTCTCAGAAGCTAAAGCACCTCTACCGTGAAATGGAAAAATGGAAGGAGTAAATGCAGTACACTAACAGAAATAGCTGTCTTAGAAGTTCATACTCTTTTTTTTTTTTTTTTTTCTCTATTTCACAGTGCCAGCATAACTTTTCTGCCAGCCCAATTTGGTGGTAACAGCAGCCAGCTTGAAAATCTAGGATTTCTCTGAAGAATTACAAAACAAACTGGTTTGAGCTCCCACCCAGAGACTCCAGAAAACTAAGTATCTTCACTGCATACCCTTACAAGGCCATATTTTTCCCACTTGTAATCAACAAGTTTGTCCAATACAAAAGAAACTTTTGGTCAAAGGGAATCAAGTATTTTGACTGGTAAACAAAGTAACAAGATAACATCTATGTACCAATAGCATGTCCAGTCCAGCCGAATTTGGGGTAAAAGTTCTGCACTTCAGCTTCTGCTTGATAAATATACCAGCTGTGAGGTGTGCCCACCCACTTCTTCTAGCTGCAACATCTAACTCATGATCTGTTAGGGTAGTTCTACCTACAGACAAGGTCAAAGGTTCATCTCAGGTATGTTTGCCTCCAGTCTAATAAAAATAAGAATGAAAGACATGTCTTGTTTCTTCTTGACTGTCTCCAAATTTCTTGACATTTTCACTGTACACCATCTCCTGTTACCACTCCACTACCTCCACGCTAGTGGTAGTCAGCTTAGGTTCTGACTGAATCCATCACTTTTATTTGGTTTGTCTCTGGTTAGTCACACTGAAACTATTACATCATACAACAGAATTTGATGTATAGATTAATATTCTTTATTACTAAATCAAGCACGTTTTCCATCCAAGAAATTAGCAAAGATGAGCAGCAAGACCTACTTCAGGCTTTCATGTCTGCCCATATTTGCAACTTCGTTTTTATCCCTTAAACATTTTTAGCAAAACAGGAGATCTGAAGAGTCAATAAGCAATATGTGTGAAAAAAAATGAGAAGAATCGCCTCTTTGAACAATGCTTTCCTGTTGAATATTAGTTTTATGCAAACACAATCTTCTGAACATTTCCTAAAGCATTTTGGTAAATACAGTAGACTATCTAATATAGATTACCCAAACTGATTGACATTTACATTAAACCTCAGTCTGCATTTATGGCTGTATTGTTGTGTTGTTCATACAGTTCAACCTTGCAGGCTACCAAGATGACATACCAAAACAAATCTTATAATTTACTTCTACATCCCAAATTAGAAGATTTCAAACATGTATGTGTGTATGTTCTGTTCCCCAGCAAACCAATATAGACTTGAGTGGGGAAAAACAAACAAACACTATATATGTCATCATATTTGAAATTCATTCATTTATATCAAATAGGGCTTAGAAGGACCAAATATTCCCTCACTGATTATTTATTTTTTTCAAAGATAGTATTTTTATCAATGGGCATTACCACCTTTAAACTGCAGTGACATTTATGGTTTAGGTATTCCGCTCATTCTGTTTGTTCTGATCCAGATATGCAGGGTATTGCCTACTACTTTTTTTCACTGTTAGAAGAATAGATATAGAAATGTTCAGGAAGAATGAAGGGGAACAAAAAGGAGATGGAACATCATGTCTCGTCGTTGCTCAGTCTTGCACAAAATCAAAACTCCATGACCTAATCCTGTTCTTCACAACTTCCCTTACCGGTGAGTTCAGTGGGGAGAGCAGCCTGATCATCACTAACTGCTTTGTGGCATTGCTGATCACAGCACTATCAGCTCCAGTCTGTCACAAGAGCAGCTTGTGATCAGATGTCTAATAATTGTGAAATGAGATAAGCACTCTCAGCAGAGGTCTTCTGTAAAACACGAAGCCCGATTAAGGAATTACATGGTTCAAGTTATCTTTCAGGATCTAACAGACAGTCCTAATTTCCAAACAAAAATATCCAGCCCAGACTGGATTCTAAAGTACCAGGCTGTTACTTTAAAGTCTGTCTCCAGGGCTCAAAGGATGAGCTTGTTGTTCAACTAACCCATTCCGAGAAGGGAAATAGCTGCTCCTACTGAAAGACCAGCTGTGGCAATTCATTTCTTCTAGCAGTTTTAATTATATAGCACTGAGGTCCATTCTAGTATATTTTAGTCTGAGCATATTTATTTACAGTAAGTTTTTCGTTTCTAACATTTCTAGCTGAGAACCTGCAGGATTAAAAATTGGGCTTTATTGCTTCCTCATCAAAGGGAGAGAACAATTAGGCAGAATTCACACCATGTTCACACCATGAACAAACACAGCTTCATCGTTTGTTGACTTCCCTTATTTTCATGAAAGAAAGTACCACCCTGCTGCCACAAAATAAAACCAAGACAGATACAAAATATAGGCTGACACTGCGTACATGGTGTACACACATCAAAGGTCCCAGGGTAACTACTGTACCTCACCACGACTGAAAGCCCTAGAAAAGCAAGAAGGATCTAAGGGTGCTAGTAGCGTGCACCAAAAACCAAGCTTTCCAGGCAGGCTGTTTGTTATGTGGTAATCTTCAAGCTGAGACAGATTTTGAAGCACAGGAGATGTACAGCCTTACTAGAAGCGCACAGGTCCAAACTCAACCTTGCTTAATAACCACAAATGAGCCAGAACTTTCCTGAGGTGAATTGCATCTACTGCCTCAGTACATGAATCATTTAGGCTATGTTGTCTTCCGGATTACCTGCTGCTGCCAAGTAAGTTACATCCAGAATACTGTTTATTTACTTCTCCGTGCCTGACAGTTCAACAACTTTTTATTTATTTATTTATTATGATTTTCCATTTTCTAGAAAAAGACACTTTTTGGAAGATTTTAAATGGTTATCTTCTCAGCTCACATCTTTAGAGTTTATATATATTTGTAAACACAAACATCTAGACAAAGGTCTAGACTAATTCCCCCTAGTTTTAGACATTTAACTCAGTTTTCTAAATTAAAAGTCTAATTACTGTAAATCCTTTCTGTGGTCAATTGCAGTCTCCAATGGGTTGAGCTGCCTATTTAAGGGGTCTGATATCTCTCTTTCCCACCTCCCTCTCCCAATCCTGGGGCAGCAGCATAGACTCCTGGTTATGGGAATCAGTAAAATACATGAAATTAGGTGGTATGAATCTACTAGTTCACAGACAATTTTTAGATGTTAGGAGCTGCCATATCTGGTAGTCTGACAGAGGTGAGGCTGCCGCAGCTCCTTGTCCCCAGGTCCAGCCAGTGGTGAGGCTGAGCATTTATTCCCAGTAGGTGCACACACATGCACACAAACACACACACAATATATACATATGTATATATGTACCAGCCAAACAGACAGAAGACACAACACTCATGCAAAAAAAAAAAAGAAACCCAATTCCCCCCTTTGACTGGTCAGGGTGAAAAAATATATGCATATCCTTCTGGTAACATGCTTTACACACTCAAGTCTTTTCAGTAGCCAGTCCTGGATCCCCAGTCTCCTGGTTGCCTCATGCACAGACATATATATGCACACATACAATCGGATCTCTCTGCTACTTTGTGCAGATATATGGCCATTCTCTCAGACCCCATGGTCTCTCCAGGCATGGATACCCAGTCCCTGTGGTAGCCAACTCTCAGACCCACAGGTCTCTCCAGGCCCAGACTCATGGCTGCTTTGATACCCAGTTGCTTAGTGTCTTGTCCTGCTGACCAGATAGTGCAGCTTGATGCACAGCAGTGATTACACACTGACAATACACACCTGCATGCAAAAACATACACGTGCTCTGGCCTTGTTGCTAATACCCACACTAATACCTCATCCACTCCTCTTTCCCTGACTTTGTTCTTTCCTGTGAGCATCCCAGAATCCCAGAAGGCTCTTCCTGGCTTCTCATAATGAATACCATGTTCCTAGGAGCAGTAAGCCCCCTTCTTAGACTGTAAGGTGAGTTAGCAAGCCTGTCCTGTTGGTTGAGGTTTCTGAGCGCCACCCCAGGGCCATGGCCTAGGCCTTCCCTGAGATCACCTAGAAAGAAGCTGGCTCAGGGGCTCCCTTTGCTCCAAGGAGGCTGTTGAGGTTCCCCTACTTGTTCCTCTGGGCTCTTCTAGGCTTGTGGAAAAGAGCCTTTAATCACATAATCTTACAATATGCAATCAAATTATTTGCAATGAAACCATCATGAATGCGCATGATTTGGCTACAAATGTCTTCATTTTATTACACAGGCTACTTAGTATGTCAAATTGCCTACCGATTCCTATCTATTAATACCAATACCTAAGCCAAGAATCATTATAATTATTTCTCTAAACAGTAATTAATCTGCAATTTTTCAATATTAATAATTTTTTCTATGAAAAAATGAAAGTAAGTTTTTTACAGTCAAGTTAACTGTGTTTAGATATATATATATATATCAGAAGTGACAGAGTATCAGGAAACAGCTAAAGTGATAGTGTGAGGCAAATTTGATGTAATTTGTTCATCTAAATTTTGGGGCATAAAATAGATCTCTAAGAAGGATGAATGGAGGCTGTTTCCGCTTCTGCTTAAATGCAAGTTGAAATCTTCAAATGGATATTTCATTTCTTCCATGGGATATTTCATTTACTTACATAAGCAAGTAAACTATAGAAAGATGACCATCAGTAGTATATCCATTGCCAGATCTGCTATTAAGAAAAGGCAGGAATAGTTGCATTTTCTGTGGAGTCTAATACCATTTCTTTTGGTGGGTTTTAAATGTGCTCTAAAAAATTAGCAGCTCAGGGCTTGTAGGTGAAAAAAAATGTCTTTCTTTTCTGCATGACAATTGTATTCACCCGTGAATGTAAATTGAAGTAGTCCCAGCGATGTACAGAGTCAAAAAGTCAAACAAAGTCTCTTCATGACCATGTACATGTTCATAAAAATTCCATAGATAGAGCAAGGACAAAACAATTATTTACTCTATTGCTCTGCTGGAGTCTTAATGGCACATCCAAAGTGACTTAGAGGTTATATGCCCTGGAAGAGAGGTATTCACTACACTAAAAATACCCTCAATAACAAACAGTTTTATTGTGTGGCCCTCTAGAAGGGGTGATGAGGGAGGAAATAGCTCAGAGACAGCTACATTCACTTCCTATTCAGGTTGATAGCATCACAGTTCTACCAGGAGGGCATGAAAGCTTGCAAATCTGCTCCTTTAGCTCTGTATATTGTTTAATTTGGTAGGGAATTTAATCAGGTATATTTGTCAACTCAGCACCAAATTCACTTTAGAAATGTGAAAGGTAATTAACATTATTTATTGTGTTGTACCCAGGAAATAATAGACAGATTCACAAGAAACTGCTTGAAAACGATAATAATTTTTGATATGCTGGTATCATACATTTATCAGCAACTTGATTCTGTAAACACAGTAAAACAATTTACCAAATGAAAAGGATAACTTCCTCTAAATTTATCAACAGTTTCCATGATGTTTTTCCTATTAACTATATCTTAAAAAAAAAAAAAAAGGTGTTATGCTGTTTTAATTTAACCGATCAACATATGAAAATGCAGTAGATATCTTAGTTTTATAGGCCATAAGATTGCCAAGATTACATATTGCTAAGTTTTTCTCTGATCCAAGAGACTTTCTAGCAAATTATTGATCAAATCTGCAAAGTCTGTCTTCTTCATTTACATACATTACCTGGTGGATGTCTTTATTTTTGGCCAGCATCTATTGAAAACAGCATGAGGTCACTACCTCTGAGTTACAGGTGTAAAACAATACAAGTTTTCCATGGATCTTCAAATATAAAAAGAGGAACAGAGAAATTAGGTGAACCGGTAGAGTAACATGGCTGAGTGACTACCAAAGATGTGTCTTCTCACAGTAAGAACAAGTCATTTACCACAGTAATGGAGGACAGTAAATCTAGACCTACCCTGTAAAAAGTATCAGAGATAATTCAATAGGCTAGCAAAAAAGCAAGTCTGGCTTCAAGCCAGAAGCTGTCTTTTGAAACCATAAGAAAATGTGACAGGAACAAGGTGGTTTTTTCAAAGAAAAATAATACCAAACTTTTTGTATTCTTTGAGCACATCAGCAAGCATGGAAGTCCTGTTAGATATAGTACATTTTATTTTCAAAAAGCCTGGGCTTTGTCTTTAATGGAGGTTATTAGGGGAGTAATTAGCCCCAAGTTTTGATGTTTCGTAATTATCATATGAATAAGAACGAACTGTAAAGGTAAAAGTAATAATTATTATGCACACAACTGACAATTAGCTGCCCTTTATATATATTTGGATCTGTGTGTTTGCATGTTCGGTGTGTGGTTATCACTATAAATATAGATATGGCAAAATTAATCCAATTTTCTCTGTAGTCAGGCAATTTTCTTGTGTCTGTTACTTATTGCCAGAAACCTACATATGCCTGTCAAGAGGCAGAATTTTGCTTCTATGGAAAATCTTGACATTTATTTTAGTCTACAGGCACAAGACTGTTGTCTGTCAAAGGCAATATTTATTTATCAGCATAGAACATGATTTTATTAATAGAACAGTACAAAGAATTACCATGTTAATCAGCAGTTTCCTTAGTCACTTGGTTTCTTTAATTTTAGTAATAGGGAGCTACAGGTTTTGGGGTTTATTTTCTTAAGCATTCTTCCCACCTTCAGTTTAAGAAAAATCCAGAGATATGACCTCTATGTACCTTTCTATTTGTAAGTCCTATTGCAGGACTTCTGGAAGCCTTTTATGTTCTCCTTCAAAATCTACTCGCTGATTATGTTTGCTAATTTTGCTAAATACATTATTAGACATAGGTTGTATCAATCTACACAGCAAAATGAAGAAACACACAAAAAAAATGTTATTCCATTCTTTATTTCACATACTAACACAGAGAAAAACAACAGCTATTCCACTTCTTCATTTTACCTAACATCTTTTCATGTGAATGTTTTCAGTATTTGATTTTCCATGGCTAAGGAATAAGCATTCAAGCATATAAGATGAAGTATTGGGTGTATAAGTGGTTCAGACTTCCTGGAAGAAAATTATTAAAAAAAAAAAAAAAAAAGATCTAAAAACAGACAACAAAAAACATGAAGTGTTTCAATTTAAAAGGCCTTCTTATAAATAGGTTATGATATAATATTATATATGGTAGTGTCATGGGGGAAAAATTACAAATCTGACACACTATCAAGCTGAAACATTTAATTTGAAGCATTCAGTTGAATTCACTGAAATAGCAGAACAACTAAAACTGAATTTAGATTTTATTTTCATTTTGGTAACGTTGAAGTGCTTTATTATAACACTGCTAATATTTTTGTTTCCATTTTTCATTTTTGACAAATTGCATTTTCTGGCAGGATAGTTTTCTGTCAAATTCTTGTGGTTATTTCTAGTGTACACATAAGTACATAATGGAATATATGCACACATGGATAAAAATATATGAAGAAAACAATGTCTGCATTGAAAAGAGTAAGTTTATCCTTCTTGAAGTGAAATACCTTGCTATCACATGCTAGCAGTGAAAAAAAAAAAAATGCATATTTCTTCTATGAGACCGTGTAGCAAATACTAAGTTTGCTAGATGTTTCCCTGTTAGCCCAACTAGTCTTCATTGTATGATTTATTACTTGGATATAAAACTAAATAATAATAAAATGCTTTAAAATACAAATATTATATTTTCTGCTGTTATAAATAATGTAGCATTTACTGTTACAAAATTGGCATGGAGATTTCACAAACCTGCTTCTGAATTTAGCTAACGTTGCTGCAGAAATTAGCCCTGAAGTGCTACAGATTTCTACAACCCTGATGGTAGTCTGAATGCAAATGTAATAGATGTCTTTCTTCTCCCAGCTGTTACCTTTAACCACCTGACATTATGCCAGTAATGAGAATCAGATCTGAAATAAGGACTTCTATAGGAAAAGGCTGATGAGAGATTCTCAGAGCTAAGATATCAGAAAATATTAAACTTTTTTCTTTAGCTCAGTCAGTTAATATGCTTTCATTTCAGCCTCTTCTGCCTAAAGAGAACCAGTAGGATGATTAATTCGATTTCTAGAGGCAGCTTGGCACTTACTTATCACGACAGAGGAAGTGACAATCCGAAACATTTCCTTTGTATGGTAAATCCAGTATCAGACTTCTGGTGGTGGAAAATGCTAACTACTTGAGAGGAAGGAAAAAAAAAAAAAAAAGAGTTCAATTGTGGTGTGTTTTAGTGATCTACTACTGAGACTGCACTCAATGAGCTAAGTACAGTTTAAAGAAGTTGCTCCATCAGCCCAGTTGTTTCTAGGATTGAGATGAAGTGGCATAGAGATATCTTTACCTGCTTCCACTGCATCGTGTGCCTGGTGGAGACCAACAATAATAAAGGGCTTCCAGGAAGTGCATTGCCTTAAGAAATCATCAGATATTGCATATAATTTGGAGATTTAAAAATCAAATGTCTGTTTTTATCTTCTCATTTTATTTTTTTTCCCCCCTTAAAGTAATGGGTACAATTGCTTTCATGAAAGGTGCTGAGCAACATGACTTCAATCCAGCAGTACACTTCAGCACGTATCTCATAGAATCTTCTTCTTCTAGTGATGGTTTCTTCATAGAAGCACGCAAAGTTGGAGGCACTTTTTAAATTCCAAAGTGACTAACACAAGCTCTTTGCCACGCACATGTAGATCTTAGAGGGCAACATGTATTCCATGTGTTCCTCCTCTACAGTTCTTCTCAGGTGCTTGGTGAGACATCTGCTTTCGCCACAGTGCAACATATTTGCACCATAATACAGTTACCACCTAACTTTGATAGTTCTGCAACACTTGAGGTGCCCTCATTGGTTCTTTTTGTTGTTGTTATTTGATTTTTTTTCACAATGTAGGGGGTGAGTGAGTGGGTGAAGGATGGTGCTCTCAAAACTGCTAGAGAGGCTTTGGGGAGGGTGCTGGAAGAACTTATGGGTGTAGTATGGGTGCAAAGGAAGTTCTCTGAATGTGCACTGAATTTCTGCAGTGCAAGCACTCATGGATCTCTACCAACTGGGAAGCTTTTGCTGTGAAAATATTTCGGAGCAATGTAACAGAACAAAGTACATATAGCCGGTGAATTATTGCATAGTCTGTAGACAACATGCAAAGCACACGTTATCTCTCTCAAGACAATGAGAGATTAGCTTGCCTTTCAATTACTACAGAAGATACTCATTTTTAACATATAATTATTGTCCATAAGCACAGGCCATCTAGCTAATAAGAAGAATGAATTTTTTAGCTATCTTTCACTTAAAAAATTATATTGCTATTTGAATACACTAGCATTGTTTTAAAACACCAATTAATTCATGAAAGGTTTGTGCTCTTGAGCCTCTGCAAGTTTCATAGATTTTTTGGGAAGACAAAAATTCTTAATGAGATGTTCAAAATCACAAGGAATACATAATAGCCTTAATATGATGATCCTTGAATAATTTTCTATCTAGTCTAAATACTATGTTTTCCTGATTGTGATTTGTTGTTGTTGTTCTCTGGAGACACTACTCAAATTTCTCTCTTCTGCTTCATCATCTCTTTTTCTCGGGCATTATCTTTGAAACATCTGCCTCTATGACAAAGCTTATTGCAGTTAACCAAAACATTCATGTTATTGTGGAACCACACAAGCAAACCAACAGATTGTACACATTCAGATCATGTACTCATAAAAGTCAGTTCAAGAAGTTAATGATGACTACTGACAATGGGTAGTTATATTCTCCTAGAAGCTCCATTTTCAATGCATTAAATTCCATCACTTGGGCAGGCAATTTTGTTTCCTGGCAGCTATGGAGAGGTGCCTATCACTTCTGTGGACATGTTCAGCTGCCGGTAGTCCATGTCCCACTGCAGTTTTGGATCATGCCTTGCTTGTTGAGTTGGGTTGTGGNTTTTTTTTTTTTTTTAATGCATGCCATTTTTTTTCCCATAATCCTGAGAATTTACCATTCATGAACATGCTCAGATTAACATATTGGCATGTTTGATCTCGGTGGGAGGTAACTGGGTACTGCAGATTCTGCCATCTGAACTCTCTCTGTGTTTCTATTCAGGAGGAGGTGGGCTTTTGTATATTATACAGCTGGGCTACCTTGAAGTCAGAGGCTTAATCCATAGAAACAGAGAAACCTGCTTCTCTAGTTTAATCAGTTGGAGCACAGAAAATTATAATTTAAAATTAAGATTTTAAAATGGTTCAGATGTGTTTCATGGATAAACTTGCTTTGATACTGTATCATGTGACCTACCAATTACAGTTATTTTTGAAGCAGTTTTTGCATCTTATTTAACCAGAACTTGAGACTATAACCTTCTGTTATGTGATCTAGACTGGTTTCCTTATTAGAAATATCTGAAGTGTTGAGGTAGTGTCTCCCTGTTTTTCTGCACTATAACATTTCACCAGCATCTGTGCAGACCGCCACAGTCATCTATTGCTGTTATGTTAAATTTAGCTCTCTCTTTAAATCTCCCTCCAAGTTGAACATTCAATTTCCTGTCAGTGACCTAGAGACTGGAAAGACAAATAACATATTTATATTCTTATGCCTAGAGATTTATATGTAGATTCTGTATACCCTGCCAGTCAGGCATTTATCCTCTTCTATGGAATTTCTTAGGTACAAAGCTATATTACCTGTTTTATGCCTGAATATTTCATGCAATACACTTCATTGCAGACATCTTATTATTTCCAGGTATACATGTTGTCTTAAGACTACCATCCTTTGCCTCATATTCTATCACTTACCTTTGTGCTTGATGTGAAATTCTATGCAAAATGTTACAATAGCATCTTAAGCAGAAGGTACTTTATCTTATCACTGTGAATGTGATTTGTGTCTTCTAAGTAATCATCTGAAGTTAGATGTCTTGAGTTTAGACATGTAAGTTCCCACCCCTTACAGTGGTGCTTTCAGTCAGTAATTCAGTCAAACTGATTAAACTCTCTATGTGTCTACTTTTCTCCATTGAGAACAGTAATTGGCTCAGACATGTACATTTAACTTGTATGTATCTACAACTGGACCAGATCAGTCTGTATGTACACAATCTCTGTTATTACCCATGATGGTCATTGCTGCTTCTGTAAACATGCTCACACTAGTTTTAGTGTATCTACTTGCAGCAGTGCAATTATGACAAAGCATTCAACACAAGCTGTACATTCTCTCTGGGTTCCAGATTTAGCCAGTTGCAGAACCATGTGTTGTAGCACACTGCATGACTAGAAATTTCTAGTTTAAAGCTAGACCTCTTAACATAACCTCAGTACCTGGAGAAGTTATGGAGAAGATTATCCTGGGTGCTATTGAAAGGCATTTAAAGAACAAAGCAACATTATCATGCACAGTCAACACGGGTCCTGCCTTAGTAATTTGATCTCCTTCTATGATAAGATCACCCACTTAGTGCATGAAGGGAAGGCAGTGGATGTAGTCTTTCTAGATTTTAGTAAGACCTTTGATACCGCCCCTCACAGCATCCTTCTGGATAAATTGTCCAACTCTGGGATGAACCGGTACACACTACGCTGGGTGATGAACTGGCTGAACGGCAGAGCTCAAAGGGTTGTAGTGAATGGGGCTGCCTCTGGCTGGCGACCAGTCACTAGCAGTGTTCCCCAGGCCTCAATTCTGGGGCCAGTTCTGTTCAACATTTTTATCAGTGATCTGGATGTAGGAGTGGAATGCATCCTTAGCAAGTTCACTGACGACACTAAACTAGGAGGTGCTGTTGACTCTCTGGAGGGACAAGAGGCCTTGCAGAGGGATCTAGATAGACTGGAGCATTGGACTATCAATAATAGCATGAAGTTCAACAAGGGTAAATGCCAAGTTCCGGACCTGGGATGGAGTAATGCCAGACATGGGTACACACTGGGAAATGAGTGACAGGAGAGCAGCCATGATAGGACGTGCAGGAATGAGACAAAACTGTGACAGAGAAGGTTCAGACTAGATATTAGGAAATATTTCTTCACCATGAGGGTGGTCAAACACTGAAATAGGCTTCCTAATGAGGTGATGTTGTGGTTTAACCCATCAGGCAGCTCAGCACCACACANCCCGTCAGGCAGCTCAGCACCACACAGCCGTTTGCTCACTCTCCCCCCTCCACCCAGTGGGATGGGGGAGAGAATCGTAAAAAAAAGGTAAAAGCTTGTGGGTTGAGATAAAGACAGTTTAATAGGAGAGAAAAGAAAGGTAAAATAATAATGATAATGATAATAATAATAATAGTAAAAATAAAAGAATATACAAAGCAAGTGATGCACAACGCAATTGCTCATCACCCGCTGACTGATGCCCAGCCCATCCTCGAGCAGCAGTACTGGTCCCCAGACAGCCCTCCCAGTTTTATTGTCCCATGTGATGTCATATGCTATGGAATATCCCTTTGGCCAGTTTGGGTCAGCTGTCCTGGCTGTGTCCCCTCCCAGCTTCTTGTGTACCCCCAGTCTCCTCACTAGGAGGGTGGTATGAGAAGCTGAAAAGTCCTTGGCTCTGTGTAAGCGCTGCTCTGCAATAAATAAAACAACAGTGTGTTATCAGCATTATTTTCCTCCTAAATCCAAAACAAGACACATACCAGCCACTATGAAGAAAATTAACTCTGTCCCAGCTGAAACCAGGACAGGTGGTTGATGCCTCATGCCAGTCACTGTTCAAGAGGCATTTCGACAATACGCTTAAAAGTATGCTTTAAGTTTTGGTTAGCCCTGAAGAGGCCAGACAGTTCGACTAGATGATTTTTGAAGGTCTTCCAACTGAACTAGTCTGGTCCTGTACAAACTGCAGCCATTGCAGAAATTCTCTAAGATGCAGTCTATTACACGCCCATGGATTTAAGCTTCTTCACATATCTTTTAAATTCATTCCACTGAGTCTGCAAGAAGCGAAAGTAATATAATTTCCATGTCGATGAAAAATATCTCTTTAGAAGGAGTTCAGGAAGCATCTTAGGACAGGAATTCTCTGATTAACCTGGAATCACAACAGAACATATAACTGAAACAGAGACTGTCTTCTTGGTCCTGGATCTCCAAGTAGACAGTCTAAGATGAAGATTGGTATAAAACTCCAGAGATCTTATGATTTGAATTGGATGGATACCAGTACCAAGTCTCTGGGAATAAAATATATCCCATCCTTTACTCTGTGTTGAAGGTTTTGGAGAAATATTAACAAGGGAAACAGTACAGAATTTTTCCACAAACCTGTTCCCAAGGGAAACAGTCAAATATCACAGCTTCAAGTTTCCATCTCATCTCCTACTAGAAACTGCATACTCTTTTCTTAGAGATTAGCACTCATGCTATAGTTAAGGAAGCCAATTTTCAACTGACACGTGGTTTAGGAAAAGAAAGGGGTTCTATTTCTCTTTATAGTAGAATGAAATAACCCTGAAATGTAATTACAAGTACTTCAGACACCAAATGTACAAATCTATAGAAATATATGTATATGCATACTGTATTTGTAGTCTTGCCTACGCTTTCTGGATAATAGTAATAATAATTTTATACTTACTAAGTTCCATTTATCTGGTGACCACAAAGAGCTTTGAAAATAGCACTCACTTTAAGTAGCACACTAGAATTCTCTGTATATTATTAGAACAGTTTGAAAACATAATTATGCTGAAGGAAATATAATAACTGTGAATTTTATTTATTGGGAGAGGAAAGGTAGTTTATAATAAAACCTGTTAACATGTGAGGTTAGATATGGTAATTGCAACTGGAGCTGAATGCAATATAAACACTGCAATGACTAAACAAGTACAACCCTGCTAAAAAAAACCTTTGTTTTTCTTGCACAGTAATTCCTTCCTGCTGAATCCACATTTTAGTCGTGACATACAGAGGTCAATAGATAGAGTACTAAGTCACTATATCATTTGAGACAAAATGTTGGTTCAAATACTACTGAGAGAATTGCATGAACTACTTTTAATACAAAACATACACATACAGAAATACATTGATTCAGGTTTTAAATCAGTGACTTCTCATGCTTGAATGTATTAATTAGATTTAACATGCTATAAATTTTTAAGCAGCTTAAATAGCTTTGTCTATTTTATAGATTTTACAATTACTGAGAGTTGCCATTAGCAATAGATCTCATTTAAAGCCATAACAACTTCCTTATAAGAATTAAGAAACTAAATTCAACTGAAGTCCCAGCAAAAATTCTTGAATCTTTGACATGTCTTCCAGTGTGGTAACTATGATTTTTTTTTTCCATTTACACAGCCACTCAAAACTATAAAATAAATTATAAATTATGAAATAAATGTATATAAATGCAACTTTTCATTCATAGTGTTAACACATATGTCTGAGGATGACAAAACCTCATTTGCCATGTTCAGCCAGAGAGGGTCATTCTGCAGAAATGTACATAGCTAACAGTAAGTGTGTAAAAGGCAACAGGAATTCCACCTGTGCCTCATTCTATGCAGAAATACTTAGGAAACAAAAGATCTTTGATAAGAAGTCATACTTCTGGCCAAACTCAATACCTTGAATATCAACATGTGTCTCAGTAATCAGCCTTTACTGAGGAACAAAGAAGAGGCAGGAAGTAAACTTGATTGCTGTGGCACCAAGAGAGGGCAGCCCCTGTCCACATCCTGCTCAGACGGGCTCTGCTAGGAGTGGCTGTTCCCAGACACCACTGAACTGCCAGTCTTGTTGGAGTATCCAGCACAAAGATCTTACTTTTTCCTTCTTTTTCCAGGCCCACTTCCAGTAGGACTCCAGCAATCATGAGGACTGCGGAGGGCAATGCCATAAAACCGGCTATAGTGGCTTTAAATTTTCTCTCTCTTGGGTAATGGTCAGTTTGACTATTTTGCTGCCATCATAAAAAAAAAACACAGTGAGGCTGGAACTGACAGCCTTGCTTTTTGTGATGCCTTGTTTCCTGCAAATTCTACCATATCATTTACTGCTTTCATTAACCTTCTCCAAAATTCCACTTTCTAGTATTAAATCTTTTGAAGTGATCCTATGAATATGGGACTCAGCGACCACCCAGCTCATAGCATTGCTTCGTATAACAGGATTATCATATTTATATGCCGTTTTTCAATCCCTATAATTCATCCAAGCAACTTGTTTGCTATAACACACCAAGAAACTGTCTTCATCAAACAAAAGTCACTTAGGTTTTTCCTAAAATGGATCAAGGTTCAATGCTAAGGTCTTTGCATTGTTGATTGAGTACAAAGAGAACCCTTAACTCCTGACAAGGAAATTAAGGTGTTTTATGCTCTCAGGAGCACTCAGATGCTCATTGAATACAGACATCAGAGCCTTTGAAAATACACAAGAAATTCAGACTATTTGTTGCAAATATGCATTAACTTACATTTAACCAAACTGAATTCTATCTGCCCTCATGCACTGCCTATATTAAGCACTTCTAAAAAATTAATTTGAAGTCCTTACTCTTGCATATCCTTACATAGTAAGAAAAAATTACTTGAGAAAGTGAAGATGATGAGAAAGGTTAAAATGAAAAAGAAAATGTGGCAAAATACAGTGATATGACAGTGTGTTGATTTTACCCAGCTGAGCAGCCAAACTGCACCACAACCGCTCTCTCACTCCACTTCCTCAAAGAAAAAGGAAGTGAAAATATGATGGAAAAGGGCTCAAGAACTGAGACTGGACAGGGAGATCACTCACCAATTACTGTCATGGGCAAAACAGACTCAGTATATGGAGATTAATATAATTTAATTAATATAATTAATATAATATAATTAATATAATAAAAAATAAAACTAGCTATGACGGGGGAA
>VXAL01010057.1:173958-233789 GCA_013399475.1 Chauna torquata | reverse complement strand
CGACAAGGACCCACCCTCTTCCTGAATCTTTTTTAGCAAATAATGAAGCAAGTACCACAGTTATAGACCTGCAGTGGTGCAGATAGAGCAGGGTGGCACATATGGGCAAAAATTACACACAATGCTCTAAATTGGATTAAACAATCCTGGAGAATATTTTATTCGTGGTTTCAGCCAGGAAGCTGTAACGTGGTGGCTTTTCCATATTCTTAGATGCCAAGAATTCCCTTCTTTGAGCTGCACCCCAGAACTTTCACTTACTTTATGATTATACCAAAAGAAACTGTTTAGCTGTACAACCTTTTTAAGGTTTCATACATTTTTTCCAAACAGAGAGCTTTTGATGCTGCTTTTTCTCTCCCCCTCCACTCCCCACACCCTCACCCTGAGATCTGGGGAGAAACTCCATGGCTGAACTGTAGGATGGGGGTGGTTATACATTGATGGGTGCTGCATTTAATTCTAAATAATGGCATATATTCGGTTTTGGGTCACAAATACCGCGTTTTACAGTTTTATCTTTAAAGTTTATCGTGCTCTCCTAAAATATTGGAATTGAAACTATTTTATATCTATCTTAACCTGTCTTAGGCTGTTGTGAGAGTAAGTGAATTGTTTGTAGGTAGTTATTTGGGATGTGCTTGTGTGTTGCACGTCTCCTCTGCAGAGATTTGAAATGCAAGGCAATAGTACTTGGTTGCAACTTGTGGGGATGCCGTCATACAGTAGGTGTGCGTACCGCAGGCTTTACAATCTTTAACTCTGCGTATATCAGTTTCTTTTAAACAACGGCTTCCATTATATGTTCCACCGGTGATGAAAAGACACGGTTTAGGTTATAATGGGTTTCTGAATCTAACCTTTCTGTGTGCTGGTGTCCTTCCAGAAGAAGCCTCCTCCTGCTTGGAAAAATTTTCATAATTTTTCATCGCAGTCTGCTTTCAGAGGATTTTTTTTTTTTTCTGGAAAGTTGATCAATATTTATCATTTTAAAAATTGCTGTTGGGCAGCCAGGGAGGGGGAGGGGAGGAAGCAAGACCAGTGCAGCGATAGCAGCACAGTGCTGGTGGCAGGACTGAAATGTATTTTTGAAAAAGAAAAATTTCACGTACCTGGTCCTCAACTAAGGATGAAAATAGACACAACATTATTAAAGTAGTAGATAATATTTACCCAAGCACAGTATAAAATGTTATGATCCTATTCGCATAACTCCAGAATAATTTAAATATATATCACTGCCATAATGCTGTGTGTAGTACAGGTCTCGGTGCAGTCACGTGGCTCTGGTGATGCACAGTCAAGTTTGCAATTATGCAAGTGCGGTAGTGAAATTAAGGTTCTAAAAATTAGATTTTAAAAAATTTTTATTTTGTTTTGGAAACCTGATGTAAGACTTGCGCTGGGAAGGACCTGGGTTTGCGCCTTGACACTGTGCTGTGGGCAGTTCAGAGGTCGTTCGGATTTTGGAAATGGCGTGGTGCAGGCATGCATCCACGCAGGGCAGCAGAACAACCCAGCCCAGGTAACTTCCACAGCCCTGCCTGCATGCGTGAAGTGTGGTGCATGTACAACAGGGTTTGCTGGATCACACCTTCACCTGCTGATACTGCCCAGGGCACTGCAGGTTACTCCAGTTCACACTCTGATCCACACCAACAGTTATTTGAATGCTAATTTTGCTGGGGTCTTTCAGGAGTGGGACACCCTAGTGTGGACGAGGTCGGTCCCACAGTGGTGGGCAGTTGCCCAGGACCATGACTTTTTGTGTCATGCTGTTTTCAGAATTAGGCCTGTAGGTGTGAGACAAGCGGTGTCAGAAAGCACCTGGGCAGGGACTACAGGAGTGGCTGGAGGTTGTGGTTGCTTTTTGGTAAGGGACACAAGTAAATGGCGCTAGGAGATATTTATTTCTCGTAATTTTTAAATTTCTGAGCTGTTAAGACTACAACGTTATGTACATTTGGAATTGTTCATGTACGGATTCAGTTTAGCCATACTGCATTTTCTGGGGAAGGAGTTTCTAATTTTTAAAGGTCTTTTATGGATTAATTGCTAGTCATCTGCCTCCTTTTTGCTTTTGTTTGGTTCCTTGAATGTCTCTTGATTATTCTGTACTATGTGATGCCAATTTAGTGGTTAACTAGTATGCAAACTACATCTGGACGTGTTGACTTTGCATTAACAATCATTGATTTGTCTGGAGCAAGGGAATAGAAATGAATGATGCTGTTTACCATGGATAGTATATGAAAAATAACCATTTCCAATGTATCTTTCATCAGTGGCATGCAGCTCTGGTGCAACTTGTCACAGCGGCTCTGCCTCATCAGCAGTCCCGTGAGAGCTGAATTTTTTAAGCTGTAGCACCAGGAGTGAGAAAGAAACCCAGGAAAGCAGCTGCACGTGCTGTGTGGTGAAGGGGGTGGCTGCGTACCCGGTGTGGGAGAGGCACGACACGTGGCTCCTGGTCACCTTGGTTAGCTCTTGCGAAGGTGGGAGTAGGGTAAAGTTGCGGCAGAAAGGGAGGGGAAAGANTATTATTTAAATTTTTAAATTTATAAATATTCAGTGCTTTTCAGTGAAACATGATAATCACCAGTGATAAGCAGTGGGTTATGTTGATGGGCTGCTTCTGTGACAGTTGGTTGTCTGCAAACCTGTGGCTGGAGGAGTGTGGTTGGCTCCCGTCCCCACCTCGTCTTGGGGAAGCTGAGACGCACCTGCCACGTGTGTTCAGGTGGCTTGTGGGATGCAGAAGGTAGTGCTACACGCATGGGTCTTCTTCAGAAGAATGAAGGGCTGAAGTACCTTCCGGAGGAGCAGGTCCTTTCCCAAGACACATGCATGCTGGAGACATCAAACTGTTTATAAAGGTAAGGTTGCCTTCCCGTGGTTGCTGTTGAGTATTTACACCTTGAATCTGTCCTCCTCCAGTCCTGTGCCTTGTCTGCCATGCCGTCAGTGGGACTGTGGTGGTGTGTGATGTTGAGCGTGAGCATTGCTCTTCCTGTTAGGCTTGGGTCAGCAGTCTTGGCTCTTCACACGCAGAAATTGCTTTGCTAGACTCTGGAATGTGCGTACGCCAGTTGGATACCAAAATGATGGATACGTAGGTAGTCTCCTGTGATGGAGGTATTGTACACTGACAATATTGAGTGTGTAAGTGCATGTGGAGGTGCTAGACAAGCTGCATGATGGCTTTTCTGAGTTCTTTGGGTTTTACTTAGTGTCTGTTGCTCCCAAAGTGAGCAGTGTAAGACATGACAGAAGAAGGAGATTAAGTAGAGAAATGTGTCCTTTGTACTCCTTGAAAGTGTGGCTGCAGAGAAGTTTCTTATTCAGAGAGGCGTGTTTTGGGGAAGGATACAGCATTGAGTGTATGAGTGGTGTAGAAGAAACTCTTGATATTAGCAGATTAGACTGCGCCCATACTTCAAACACTTCTGTGCCAATATAGAAGAGGTTTTGTGCTCTCCATTTAATTTTTTTTTTTTTGGCAATTGATTCGCAGTTAACTCAGGTGTGTTAACCAATCCGAATGCTTGTGCCGGCATGCTGGAAGCCTTTGCTCCAACTGGGGCATTGAGTTGGATGTCTCAGGAAGTGGGGCTTGTGTGATGGGAACCCGGGTCACTTTTTGCCTCCCCAGGGGTGTAGGTGGGTCCAGATAGCTCCTGGATGAGGTCAGGGCAGAGCTGCAGGCTGGTGGTCCCGCCAGGCAGAGAACAGACCTGTGGCTGATGGTGCTACGCTGCCTCTGGGGAAGCTGGAGGCAATGTGGCTGGTTTGCGGCAAAACTGCAGCACTCTCGGGCAGCCACGGCTGTCCCCGTGCAAAGGACCTGGGGCAAAGGGCACGATGCTTTTCGGTGGTGGGAGCAGTGTCAACACACCAATTCTTCTGCTAGGGCAGCTCTTCTTGGGAGTCTGTCTTCTGTCATTATTTCTTTAACCTAGATTGCCAAGGCACTCCTTAACGTGTGCTTTAGAAAGGCTTAGCTGGTGCACTGTACCTGCAAAGATTTAATTACATAGGCAAGGCCTTCCTTGCTTGTAATTTACAGTACTGCTGTTTGCTTCGCATCTATATTTGGCTGACATAATGTGAAAAATAACGCTGGAAGTGAAAAAGCAATGACTGGAGGTTTTGTGTATCCTGATGGTGGCTGACAAAGGGAAGACGCCAATGTTGGTGTGGGCAGCAGAGGCTGGGGGCGGCCGAAGCCACTGAGGAGCTGTTGTGTATAGAAGTAATCAATACATGTGTGTATGGTTATGCATATAGACGTGTGTGAGAGACTTGGCGTATCGATGGAGGACAGAGGGCTCCAGCGAGGCTGGGACACTGCCTGGGCCATTGGCTCCATACTGGCCAGGACTTGGGTCACAAACAGGGGGGGCTCCGTGAGCATCAGTATCCTGGGCATTTTTAAATACTGGGGATGGTATCGCACGAGGTTCAGCATCTCAGCAAGGGGCAGAAGTAAAACCAGGCGTGCTCGCTAGGCCTTCCTTCAGCCACGAGCTGAGCAAGCGCTCAACGGGCCAGACGCGGCCGTGTCCCTGTGGTGGTGCCCATGTGGCACTGCCGTGTCCTCAGGGCCTTCCTTCGTAATGCTTGTTGTGATTTCATTTTGCTAGGTATAATCAGGCAGTGAGTAATTTTTTGAAAGTTAATTTTTTACTCTGTGTGGGTGTAGGTGTCCTTTCCTGTCTGAAAATAACAACAGAAGTAAGTTTTCAGCAGAACTTGGGTGTGCTTGCGTTGAAGGCCTGTCATTTAGGTTCTGCTTACAGTATGTGGAGAACAATTTTAGTAGAAGTATTTAATTGCTTTAGGCCTATTTATGGAAGTATTAAACCTCAGTGTTCAGAGCTCTGCGGCCAAAGCCAGCAGCTCTGCGGAGAGGAGGGCCTGGCAGTGAATGTGGAGCAGCACGCGGGCAGGCTGGGTGCTTGGGGAGCAGAGCAGGGCGGCGGTGGACATGGGGGCACTGGGGCCTTTGGGTGCGCGCCTCAAACCAGAACTCGGAGGTGTCTGCGTTTTGGTGAGTTGTCTTTCTTTCGTTACTATTTTAATTACTTGGCTACGTGAGGGGAGAAGGAAACCCTCTTTCAGCAGATTCGTATGATTTCTTATACTTAGACTGCTGGGTGTAGTTTGGGAGCAGAGCTGAGATGACCCCATCAGACGTGTGTGAACTGCCTCGGTAGAGCCGTACCTCAAAACCCAAGAACAGCTATGGGCTTCTGGGTGTAAATCTGTCATTCGAGGTCTGATGCTCTTCAGTCTGTGAGCTGCAAATCCTAAGCTTTTACTGGCATTTGTGATACTCATAATTTTGAGGGTGAGAAGGATGGGTCATAGGGACAGAGGATAATTATTTGCTGGAAACAAAGTACCTTCTCAGATTTCTGTATATGTTTTTGAAACCAATGTAGGGAGGCACAGCTGGATTTGGGTCGGGTGCATAGCAGAGGGGAACTGAAAACCCTGTTGGGAATGAGCGGGATTCCTCTGTGCAGTCGAGTGATGCTGTCAGCAGGAGCCCACGTTGAGATCTCGAGCTGCTCAAGTGTGTCCTGGGGATGGCAGTGGTGGCAGTGACGTCCGAGATGGGTCAGGACCAGTGGTCGGTGGCCCTGGTGCTGCGGGGGTCCGTGCAAGCTGGTGGGATCGGTCCGGGCTGGCAGGGCTGGAGATGAATTTGCCAGCAAAGGAATTAATAATTGAACACCATGAAGCCTCCACCTGAGTATATTTTGACTCTTTGTCATGTTTAGACTGTTTTGGGGGCATGTGGCTTCAGTTATCTGCACATGGTTAATGCCACCAAGGCATACTGTGTATTAATCTGATGGAGGGATATTTTTACCTTCTTATCTGTCTTTAATGGCCTATAAATTTGTCTGGGTGGTGGTAACAGGAGTTAGAATTAATGTTTCTCCTTCATCGTGTTTGTTAGGATGTTGCCAGAGAGACAGCCTTGTGGGGGGACTGGCTCTGCCATGGGCGAGGGGACAGAATATGTCTGGAGCGAGTTTGCAGGGTCAGAGTTGCATCGTGCGTGGTCTGAGAGTAGCGATGCAATTCCTGCTCCTGGAAGTGGGTCTCAGATGTCTGAGAGATGTAGGCATGAGTCCATTGGAACACCCTGCACTCAACGGAAATAGTCTTGCAGTTCATAAATGAGAAGAAACACCCCCAAATAGACCAAAATGAGAGGCCCTTTTCCTGAACCTTGCATGGATTTATTTATTTATTTATTTATTTTACATCTTAATTGGTTTATTTGCTAAAAAGTAGATTTATTGAGAGTGCTCCATTGCTTTTGGTTTCTGATAATGTTCTGATAATGTGTAGATAGCAGTCACACGTTGTGAATGTTTGTTTGTCTAACTCATATATGTTTGTGCTTTCCTCGTTTTGCAGAGAACTCTTTGGCCTTCCTATTCCAGCATAAACAGTGCTTGTGATTGTAGTTCATTATGTGATATTTAAAATGTATAAAATGAAATGCTCCTGTCTACCTTAAGCAGACATATGTCTACATTTTACAAATTAACCTAATTAAATATATATGTAGAAATTTATGATATTCGGCTCCTAGCATAAGATACGCAATTAGCATCTATGGAGCCAGGAAGGAATTTTCCATTTGTGTCTTGACTTTTCCTCATAGGACATGGTTTTTTTTTTTTTCTTTCTTTCTTTCAATGCTTTAATTTTTGTTCTGCTTAGGAATTCACTTAGGGACTAGTCCTGCAGGGATTTATGCTTGTGGTTAAATTTCCCCACAAGTAGCTTTGACTGAAGTCAGTAAAATGGTACCTAAATCCTGCTCTTCAGCCTGTCCCTTTGACTCTGCAGGACAGAAGGATTTTGTTTGTTAAGAGAATATTATCATGAGGAAAATATCATTCTGGAGGAAAAATGGCACTAGAATATTTACATTTTTCAAGCCTCTTCCTTCCTCCCACCCAAAAATAGAAAAAAAGATTATCTGTCTCCTCTGGATTTATGTAATTTTCAAGTGTTAGGCCAACATTGTTTCCAAAACACACAGTCCTTCCACCTTAACTCTCTCTATGGCAAGAGAGCCCTTGCACAATAAATACAAGGAATATACTCCATTAATATATGCTCTCGTATAGAACTGTTCTGGCACTCAGAATAATACATTTTAGTTTATTTCCTGCCAAAGTATTTTTTTTTTAACGTTGGATCACGTTATAATAGTTTGTTATATAAATAATCATTTGGTCTATTTTGCATCTCAATAGTTGAATGCATTTTATTCACAAAAAGCCTTTTTTTCCGCCATGAACATCCCCACTGTTACCCAAAGGTACTCTTTCCTAGCAAAACCCACGAAGTGAATGATGTTCCCAGCTTAGCTATTTTAATGATCCCACAAACCAAAAAAAGCCGTAGGAAATTTTTCAAGAGCAAACTGGAGAAACATTTTTTTGGGGCATCATAACTTTTAGACTTTTTGTCCAATTATTTTTGTTAGATTTTCCAAGTAGTCGTAACAGTGAGCTGTAAACTTGAAGAATTTGAGACTGTTCGTTCTTTCTGGAGAAAGTCTAGGGCTTTTAAACTTGACCCAAAACGGAGCAAAACTGAGTTGAAGAGCATCCTTGAATGAAGGCATGGGGCTGTAGACCCAGCAAACATGCTGGCTCTGTTACTAATTTCTACGCGAGAACTGTTAATAATTTTCCGTAAGGAAGGTGAGATGTTGGATCATAACTGTTTTTCCCATCTTGGACAATTCTGTGAATTCATCCTCCAGCATCTTCCTCTAATTTTCTGCCCTGCCATTTGGCAGCCTCTGTATTTCGAGGCCCTGTGGAAATTTCGCTCTAACGCACATCTCCAGACCTCTCTCTTTGCATGAGCTTTCTGCTCCTGTGCTGTCTCAGATTGGTGGTAGATGGTTTCTCTTACTCTCCCTAGGTGTTTTTATGCCCTCTGCCTTAGGGGGGAAGCCTTTTTATATGCGGTGGTCAGGCTTTTGTTTGTGTTCCTCCATCACCTGATGTTGAGTAGCAATCAATTACATAAAGTAGAAGAAGACAGCATTGCAAACTCTTTTCTAGGTTTTCTTGTGAGCCTACAGCTTTGCCAGTGAGCTCTGCAGGGCAGGAACTGTCGTACACCTGGGTCCTGTATAACTCGAGGTAGGGGACAGATGATTTATTAATAATAGCTTTGTTTTCCACTCTGGCAGGTATAGCATACAGCTGTTTCCTTCTCACCTCTGCTTCACAGTGCAGTGCTGACTCTTTGGAGGTTCCTCATGTCCCAACCCCAGTGCGTGCTGCAGGCTCCCGTTAGTGTGGATTTTCAGTAGCCTGGTGTTACTGAGCGCCGAGGCAATAATTTGCGTAATTGCAGTGTCTGTAATTTATTTAGCCAAATAGGAGCATGAAAAATATTTGCTCTTCCAGTTTTATTTCTGCAGTAGTTTTTGAGGTGTGATCACCAGAACTATGAGTGGTGCTATGGATTCAGCAGCGTGCGTTGGCACATTTTCAGTTCCTTTACTAATAGTTAGTTGTGTTTCACTTGCCGTGCTGGCCACCATCGAGAGCTGTGCTCACGCTGTTGGAGAAGTGCCCTCAGCGGCTCCTTGGTTGCTTTTGTGAATTCTGATGGCTAATTTAGATGCCTTTATTTTGTATATGCTGTTGGAGTTGCTTTTCCCCGGGTGCATTACTTTGCATGTATCCATGCTGAATTTCATCCCCTCTTTTGTCGTCCACTCTCCTGCTTCATGAGATCTTTCTGCCACTCGTCACGGTCCACTTTGGTTTTGGCTGGCCTCAGAAACGTCTTCTGTCCACAGTGTTGGTTACCTCACTGTCCTCATCCCTTTCTCCAAATCTCACTTGGTATGCTTAACAGGTGTCTGTCTGGTCCTTGCTATGATATCAAACTATTCCTGCCCCTTATTCTCTGTCTTCTATCAGTTGTTAGTCAACGAGAAGACTTCTTGCTTTATCCTGTGCACATGACAGCATTGTGAGCCCACTTGCGGTAAGAGCCTTCGTAGAGGAAACTTTGCTAAGACTTTTGGAAATCCAGGTGTACTGCATCGCTCACCCATCCTTTTCTACTTGCTTGTCAACCCTTTCCAGCTACCCTAATAATCTGGTGAGTTATTACTGGCTGCAAAGATGTATTGACTCCTGGTGTATCCTTTATGTCCGTGTGAAGACAGATTTTGTTTCTAATTACTGTTTGTACTAATTTTTCTGCTACAAAAATCAAGTTCTGCAGTTTGTGGTTCTTTGGATCTCTTCTGTAACCCTCCTAAAACAGTGCAATCACATTCACAGCTTTCTGGTTTTTAGGTACTGAGGTTGATACAAGTGATTTTGTGGTAGCTAGGTAATTTTAATAGCTTAATGCCTTTCAGACTTTTGGTTGGATACTGTCTGACACCTCCCCCCCCCTTTTTTTTTAAACTGTTGATTTTGCTAGGCAGGTCTACATCTTTTTTTGGTGACCCTGCAGCTGGAGGCAGATACTCAGATCATTCCTGATAAAGGAAGAGTCCAGAAAAGGAACTCCTGAGCCCTTTCACATGTGAGCGTTGGTGCAAAGAAGTTGAATTTTTATGCTGTGGTTTTATCTTTCTTCAGTGCTTGATTTATACCAGACTCTGACTTCTGGTGCTTATATATTTGTTTTTTTTTTTTTAAATGAGGTTTTATTCCTTTAGCAACCCGTTTCTCAAAATCTTTTTTTGGATTGGCTTCTTATGGCTTTAAATTTAGCTTCATTGAGTTTACATTCTTCCTTGAGTGTGTCTTTCTGTTTCTAATGGCCTTTTTCATTCTGCTGTTTAACTGTGCTTATTTTTTCTAACAGCTCCCTTTGACAGGTGATAACCATCTTCTCCAAGTTCTCCACCTTACCTGCAAGCGTTCACCTTTTTAACTGCTCCATTGACCTTCCTTTTAACAAATTCTCCCGTTTAAGTACCCTTTTCTTTAGTTAAATCTTAGCATAATGGACTTTGTTGCATGGCTTTTGTGTTCTGAAGAGTTCTGGATTTGATGCACTGGGGCACTGCGGTAGAGCTGGCTTTTGTGGTTACCTGTGAGTCGTGTCTGTATGGGGACAGGAGCAGCAGGGCTCAGTGGCGGGGGCTGAGGAGCTCCTCACAGGTACACCTAGCTTCCTCCTGCTTGTGTCCAGGCATATGGCCCGTGAATGACGGAGCAGGACTCATGGACAGTTGCATTTCCTGACCTGCATATGCAGAGGACACGATGCAAGGAGAGGTCAGACATGGCATCCAGTGCATCACGACTGCATCAAACCAGGTTTCACATTTGCAAGTCTGTGTGGGATTAACGGAGTTCTCCTGTTCCCACTGTTGTATTTTCTGCCCTTGCAAAGATCTGCAGCCTTTCTGGTATTTTTTGACGTTGCAAAGATGCTGTCACCATCTTTCTCCGCTTGCTGATGCTGGAGCTGTAACTGCCTCTCTTGGATGGGCTGCGGTCTGTGAAGGTTTTCTGCCACCAGTTGAGGTAGTGGTCACATCTAACTTCACGTGGCTGTGCTTGCTCCTCAGTCAGCACGCACAACTCCATCATTCCTATGTAATTTGGATACGGACTGTAGTGCACTGAGTCTCCTGTTTCCTACCTGAATTTTATAAATATCTATAAAGTTTTTCAAGGATGCAGTATGCTTATGACCTCATCAATAGAAAATGCTTTACTTAAATTGGGCATTCTCCTATGCTTGTTGATTTTCTCAGGCTATAGTTTAAGTAGTCCTGTATGTGCCGGCATCTGTTTTCATTTTGGTTTTGTTGGAGTCTGGCTTTCTTGTAGGGGCTCCATCTCCTTTGGCGTAAGCCCTCCTTCAGCTCACTCCTTGGGACCCTCTTCACCTGTCTGGACCCGCAGGTGGGTCCTCAGAATTTCAGGAGAAGGTACCACATATGTCCTGGATTTCACTTTTGCCTGAATAGTTTGTTTCACTTCCAGGATCTGTTGTCTTCCGTGTCATTCATGTGCACTTTTCAGCCCAGGCTGTGAAATGAGAGCCTTATTCTGGTTTTGAAATTAATCTGAAGCCAGGCCCCAGCTTGCTCTGCACAGGACCCTGTGCTCCCCTCTCCTGCCTCCTCTCCCACTGGCCCTCCCACGCGAGCTAGCTGGGCAGCGCTGTGCTGGGGAGAGTTAAAATAAGAAGAAGAAGAAAAAAAAAAAGGAATAGTAAAAGGAAAAGATGACAGTTATCCTTGAGTTAGAAGTTATCAAGTGCAGAAAATTGATAAAGGAAGTTAAAAACACAAGGGAAAAAATCTGTGACTGTCACTGCAAAGAACAGTAAGAAAGTATTTATATTAGGAACAAAAGAAATTCTAATAATGGTTTGTGTAGACTTATCACGACTGAGGAGAGGTAAAATGCATAATAAAGCAGAAAAACTAGACATGTTTAATAAATATTGCTGTTCCCTATTTGTAAAGAAGAGGTGTGATGTATTTATAGTCCATGCACAGAAGAGGTCTGCTGTTAACCAGGGAGGGTGTTAAGCAGAGGCTGAGAAGTGGAAGAAGTGTTTTCCAGCTGGCACGTATGGATGGTGCTCATGGGGACTCCTGCAGGGGATGACTGTTGGGTTCTCCTCCCTTTTGAGAACATTCCAGAAAAACGGGCAGGTGCTGTTGCAGTACTGTCTTAGCCCAACATCAGTCTGGGGACAACAGAGCAAGCGATGGGAATATCAAACCACTTGAACTCGTTCGTCAGCAGCAGTGATGGCCATGCTGTGTGCAGAGCCGGGGAAGCGTTTTGGTGTCACGCAGCATTAGGCTCTAACAGCCCCTTGTAGCGTCACGCTCGTGTGAAGCTGGTGGTGGACGGGGTCTGGGATGCCTGGAAGGCGCAGTGCTGGCCGTGTTTGTCACTGACCGCCCCCTGGGTATGGAGCCAAAGGCTCACCGGGGGCCTGTCAGAGGAACGTTGTTTGATACGGTGAATCGTAGTTGTTCGTTTGGATGTAAGATCCCGAGGGGGTGCTTTAGGGATGGGGAGACTAGAAAAGGAGCAGAGATCCCAAAGCAGGCTTTAGGGTGGGAAAGGGACAATTGCTGCAGCAGAGGCAATGACATCCTGGGAATGAGGTAATGCAAACCACAGGTGTGCAGAGCAAGGGAGCTATGTGAAAACCACTATTCTGTCTTTTCGTATTGCTTATGTGTTAATACAATATCCCTATTTTCAGTTCGCTCATTTTTTTAAGAGATGTTGAAAAGTTGGAGAGCACACAGACCGTGTGGCTGGAGTGAAGCAATTCAGGGAGCCAAGGCAATAGTCATTGGTGTTTGTTCCGAAACGTTCTGGGACATGTACCATATTTTGGGAAATTCTCCCTGGCAATAAAAGTGAAAAAAAATCTCACTTGTTGATTTTATCTTCATAGAACCAGTTCTCCATGGATTTAAAAAAAAAAAAAAAAAAAAAAAAAGCAGGTACCAAAGAGCCCTTCATTTTAGCAGATTGTGAAGCAAGGAACAATACCTGGAAGCTGAATCCAAACATTCAGATGACAAAATGAAGACGCAAAAATATTTTTAAGAGTAGGAGGTGGAAATTTTGAACAACAGGGGAGATCAGCCATTAGAGCAAACTACCAAGGGAAACTGTGGACGCTGCATATCTTGATGCCTTTGCTTATTCTCTGCATCTATGGAATATGTGTTTCAGAGTTTTCTGGCAGAGCTTAGCAGTTAGACAGGGGAGAATTGCTGTTATGTTATAAAGAATGGCTATTCTGTGGTTTAAACAAAAGATCTCGCTCTCTGTCTCTCTTTTGGTATCCTGTTTCCCAGTGTCCAGCAGCAGATGGTTGGGGAAGGATTATAAGGAACAGAGAAAATATTGAGTGAGCCTTTAATATACTCTCACTCCTGTCGAATAATGGTAGGGACTTCCCAAGCCAGAGGCTCTGTCTGAAACCCCTGTCATTAGCGAGAGAAACGCAATTACCATTCCCTGCTCACATTCACCATGGCGCTTGGAAAAGCTCCTGCTCCCCAAATCGTGCTGCCCGCATGCGTTCCCCTGCGTGGGAGTCGCAGCTCGCGCAGCCCGGATAGCAGCTCTGCGGCGTTTTTTGAGTCTCTCCAAACAAAAGATGAATGTTCATTCCCACACCGCAGCCCTGACCTGTTTTTCTCAGCTGGAAATGTTAGTGAAATGCAATGTGGATTTGCAGTTTGCTTAGGTGGGCCCTAAATTACAGTTACATCCAAACCCTAAGGGCTGCACCAAAACCTGGTAGTTTTGCTGGGCCAGCATCAGACCATTGCACGTGCACACACACGCACCCCTCAGTGTAAGCCGGTGCGTGAAGCCAAAGTGCTTGTAACTGTTTTTCCCCCCTAGTAGAGAGATAACTAATGAAATTCATAGGTAATCTGCTGTAACACTGAGCACAAAAGGCTATTTGTTTACTTTTTCAGGCAGGAAATGATAATGAATAAGGTAGTTAGGGAACACATGGGACTCAGTCATTAATAATCTGCTTAATATTCCTAATGCAAAAATGATAGGCAAAGCAGCGGAGAGAAGTGTGCCTAAAGCACTGTATAAGAATATGGATTTTTCTCGGAGCACCTTGTGGTCTGGAGGAGACTTCATTCCCTTGTCCAGATAGGAGAGAGATGTATTGTAGAAAAAATGGGAGGTATTTACAAACTGTTGTAGAGATCAGAGAGGAAATTTCCCCCGGTTAACTCTGAAATCAGGCAAAAAGCAGCAACTGAGCTGAGGTGGCTAAGTGAAGATGTAAATAGTATTAGAAGCAGTAAGCAGTAGGCTTTTAAAAAGTATAAACAGTCTGGTAAGGAGGAGGATAGGAAGATCTATTAAAATAAGCAGAAGGCAGTTAAAAGGATAATTAGGAAGGCAAAAAGAAATAGAGAAGATTTAATTGCTAAGAATATTTTGACTTCAAAGGGTTCTTTAGATATATTCAGAGCAGACAGAAGCTAGCAGAGGAAACTTGTCCACTGAAGATGGTGATAGCAATGGGAGGCAGAAGATACGGGAACAGCCTATTTGTAAATGAGCTGTTTAATGCCTCTGGTAGGTGGTAGGCAAACTGGGTCCAGGACCCGGTTTGTGTCACGTGCTGGGAACTCCACGAGTGGTGAAGGGAGTGGCAAAACCCTTGGGCATGCTCATTTTGTGAGGACTTTGTTTTTAAGCTAAGAGGTATGTGCAACTTGTCAAGAAGCTTGGAGTCTTCTCCTTGCACAACAAAAGTACCTTGTTGCTGCACTCACCTGCTGAGTGTAGAGGTGACCTCATGCCACAGGCAGTTCTGAAGGATTGGATTTTTCTTATGACCTTCACAACCATCATATATATATGTGTGTGTATATGTGTTTGTTGTGTGCTCCACCTCCAAAATCCTCCCTTTCTAAGCTTAATGGACCTGTAAATAAAAAAGGTAGTGCTGCAGACGAAATGGATTCTGGCTAGAAGATCATGAGTCTTGCACTTAAAAATCTGGAGACAAATTGTGCAGTAACTCTGTAAGGTCACTAGATTTTCTCTTTTACAGTCTACAGAAGGGGCTTGGAAGCTTTGATCAAAGTTGCTTTTCTCAGCAAGCCGCCCTTGCAGTAGAGCCGGAGTGCTACGAACTCCTTTGTGTGTGTAATTAAAAGCGGACATCTGTGTTGATATCATGCTGGCAGTTAATGTTTCATTTAGGAAAATGGGTTGACTTGAACACACTGGGAGAGTTGGTGATTCTTCTGCTTGCTGGTGCAGGAGCAGACGGATCCAAGGGCTTCTCTTTGCCTGCCCTGTAGAGTGGGTGTAACGACTTGCTCTGATTTGGAGAGCAGGATTAGCAGTTCCAGAAGATCTTGTTATGTTTTGTCATATGTGTTTATTAGGATGAATCCTATGTGGTGTTGTGCTAGGTAAGTTGTTACAGCCTGCGTCAGTGAGGCCGTCTCGGCGATGGACACCTCCCGTTGGGTCTGTCCCTACCGCTGGCTGGTCAAAGACAATTCTGGGTCCAGGGTTTGAATTCCTTCTTTTCACCCAGCTGCCACTATAATCTGAATTTCAACAAATTTGGGAGGAAATGAGCAATATTTCAAGTGGCTGCAGCGCGCAGCTCTTCAGTTATATTCCTGGGGTGCTGTGGTTGCATGGGCAATGCCTCACCAATAGACAGAGTTTCCATGTCAGTGCGCATCGGTTGGCTGGTGTCACATCTTGACTGGAGGGCGGAATTTATCTTGTTGGGAATGCGACCAAATCCATTGTTCGTGCATTATGGCTTGTCCCTTAAAACATTTACGCAGAGTGTTTCAGACTCACAGCGTTGCCTGTGTGAGTTTAGCTTGGGGTTGCCAGCTCCATCTGCTTGAATGAGGTGTCCAGCTGTGCGTGGCATTGCTGCTGCTCTCTGCACCAGCTACGCGCTGTGTCCTCATCCTGGAGAAGCCCTTGGGCCCGCTGGTTGCCATTCCCTTGCGCAACCCTTCCTTTCTTTGCAGGCATTGGAACAGAGAGATCCTTCCTTGGCATAAAGTAGTAGCTGGTGGGCTGGGAGAGCAGCAGCGGCTCGCTGAATTCACACCTTGGGGCTTGAGTGTGTAACCAGCAGATAAATAGTTGGCCCATTTCATGATGGCAGTTTCTTTAGCAGGATGGTATTCTTTAAGCTGTTACATTTTTAATGGGGTGGGGAAATGTCCTAAATATCGAATGCTTAAGTTTTCAAATGGGATTTAAGAGGTTTTGTATTGAACGTTATTGGCCTAGATAAGGAGTTACAGTCTTGTGAGTAAAAGAGCACCTCGTACAGAGAAAGAGCTTAGCGTTGATACTTGGCAAGTTCCAGCAGGTCCAGAGTGGATGTTTTTCATGTGACCACACTGTTTTAATAGTAAACCCTTTTATTTTCACCTGCATTAAGTGCTAATGAGACCAGGGTGTCGTTTGGGCTGAATGGGAAATAAAGCAAGATGAGCATGCCACATCTGTCGTCTTGCTCTGTTTCCCTCTTTTCCTTAAATCTCATACCCTTCAACTTTGTTTCATTCAACCAAATTACGATCAGAGGAAAATGGTAATTTAATTCAAGGGGAGAAAAGTTAACTTAAAGTCAAAAACCAATATATGGGAGATATTTGTGCAAAAGTAATGTAGATCTTGAGGAAAAGCTTTTGTAATTCAGCAGATGTAATCGGCAGCTAAGGAGATTGTGTATTGCACTGGAGAAGAAAAGCAGGGCTACAGAGTCCTGAAGCCATCAGCCCAGACAAAGAGGAGATGAACTCGAGAGATCCTGACTGTCTGGAGGGAATGGTTTGCTAATGAGCTGTGGTTACCGCACCAAGCCTGCTTGTGCTGTAGCTGGCACCGCTGCTGTTTTCAAATCACAGCCTGCTTTGGAGAGGAAAGTGAACATATTGCTTGCAAGCGAGCCTGCAGCAGAGGACCTGTGCTCATTCCAGCTTCTCTGAGTGTGTTTATGTGGTGCAAACTTGGTATCAGCAACTTGCTTGGATGGAGGATGAGGAGTCCTTGCAGATAGCAAACAGGTCTTAGATGACATGGAAGCACCTGACCTCAAGTCGCTGTATCTTACGTAGCTTGTTAGACTGAGGCTGCCCTGTAGGAGAATCAGAAACACATGCAGCGTGTATAATGAAAACTTGAAATTTTGGCAGACCTGGTCTTGAGTTCCTTGTTTGCCCTGCAGTGATCCCAGGGTTAGCTAGCCAGCTTGCTGTCTCCACCCCTGGACTGCTGCAGCCATCAGAATGGTGGTGCTGGTCATCAGCTGCTGTCCTCTGAGAGCAGAGTGAGCAGGAGGTGATGGTTTTCACTTGGCACAGAGGCTTTTGTTGGAACAAGACCAAACCAGAAGATGTGACTCGGGTATAGCAGTGCAGTAGTTGAGCAGTGGAGAAGAAGCGGCAGGGCTTGTTGTGTAGCTTGGCTTGGATGTGCAGCACTGCAGGACTGTGCTTCTTTCTTATCAACTCCCCTGGTTCACTGCATATGAGCAAAACCTACAGAAAGTTTCAGATGCTTTGACCTGCCTTTGTTCCTCCTCATGGAAGATAATTGAGAGAGGAAGCTTGAAAATGAGATTATGTCTGTTGTCTAGACTGAGCGAGAGCTTGTTTCCTTGTTTCCTTAGTCTCATGGGGAGTGCGTCCTTGGTGTTATGGAGCCAGAAATGTGCTGTGACGGGGCACTTCTGTCTGCCATCAGTTGGGTGGGAAAGGATCTCATCTGGTATACCAGGATGCCTCTCCTGATAACAGGAGCAGCAGGGGACTTTGCGGCTGTTTTTACTAAGGTGCAGTGAGGTTGGGAGGTTTTATTCCTGTTCATAGACAGACAGTAAGAGGAGCCCAAGGAGGTCTACGTGGTTCAGCGAGACATGAAGACCCTGTGCTTCTGAGCAGCCCAAACCTGTGAATGTGGCACTGTGGCCATGTGGTGTGTTGCACAGGCTGGGCTGCTAGCTCGGGGTTCATCTTCGGCAGGGCGCGTTTGCAGGGCCAGTGGAGGAAGCATATCTATTTCTGTGGTGTAAATTTGCTGCAGGCACCTTTCTCAAACCACGCACAGACTCAGATCCGAGGTTGTTCTATTAAGTAAAGCCCAGATCACCCCCGAAGCTACTGGTCCCAGACTGTCTGTGGGGCGAGATCCCACCAGCATGTTTGGACGGGATGGATTTCTGTGAACTTGAAGGATCTCTCTGCTGTTTAAATGTATGCAGTTGCTGCCTGTGACCATACAGATGGGCTGAGACTTATTGTAGAGTTTGGGTGGTGTTTCAACACTGGAGGTTGTGCCAGTGACAAGAAACAGAGGAAGAACTAGGAGATTAGTTTGTGTGTTTTCTGATGGGTTGAAGAACAGAGGTGATGCCACACCAGTGGAATCGGTTAGGACAAGCATGGTGCTGCTGTGGCGTGAGGGGTCTCAGGGCTGGCACGAGTAGGAGAAGGGAGAACATTCATGGAGGGGGTGAGAGAAAACCAAGGCTGAGATGGATATGCAGCGTTACTAAAATATGATGATAAATTGATTATTTTGGGATTGAGCCTTGTTGATGGAACTCACTGATTTGACTGACATTCAAAAAGAATGCAAAAATAAAATCTCTCTGCAGTGCTGACACAGTTTGTCTCTCCCCACACACACGGCGGTGAGGAATGTCCCTCCCATCAGCCCAAATGCAAACGAAGGGGAAAGGAAGGAGGTGACTGAAAGGAGTCTTAACTGCGGTGCATTTGGGATCATGGGATAGGTGCGAGTGGCTGCAGCAACATCATTTTGGGATGCAGGAGGCCACACTGGGCCTCCTTGCTCTGGGAAATCCAGGCACATCCCTGGAGCTCAGTTTCTGGCAGAGGATGGGCAGTAGTGTAACCTACCTGTAGGATCAGTGTCACCATGGATGAGATCATGGTGCCGCAAAAGGTGCCCTCCATGAATTGTTCCAACTCTTTTCCACTGTTCTGTTCTTGACAGATTTTCCAAGAGTCCTTTCCTTCAAAGACATTTCACTTGAGGGCTTGCTGGTTTTGATCCTTTCCTGTTACTGGATTTGTAGTGAAATGTTATTTCTAAAAATAAGATATTCTGTTCTTTCTGTTTCTAGAGATTAATCTGTTTCTTTTTTTTTCAGCTGTTCTTCCATTAAAGGATTGTTGGGACCCTGTAAAGGCTGGATAACGTAATTTTCAGTAAAATTCTCATTTCAGTGAGCTTTCACTAATTGACCTGTTCGCATCAACTGTTATGAAAGCAAATGCAAGACTAACTGCACTCAAAATCTTATGCGTTACTTGATGTGATGTGCAGACGTCAGCACCATGCCATGTCTTTTTGTACAGTTGTGTTAGCGATTTCTGACCTCTTGCAAACAGCCAATGTGTCTTGGAGATCCTCCTGCCATACTCCTGGCTGCACACTTGTGTCTTTTGGCATCCAGCATCAGGACCGTGGCTTTGGATGGTGCTCCAGCCTTTTTCCATCCTTGGCTGCTGCTTCTTCAGCGGCGTAATGACATGGTGTCAAGCTACCTGATCCAACCCATTGACTCGTTGGCCTGACATACCTGTGTGGCTGCCTGCTGCATTCACGTTCAGAAGCATCCAGGATTTCCTTTAAAAATAGCTAAGAGCTAGAAATGCACTTCTTATGAGAAGTACTTCCCAAGTGCAAGCTGAAGGCAGAATAGCACATTATAGTCTCCTTAAGTTTGCCAGCAGCATTACTGACTAACTCGAGGAGATGTGAACTCCCTTAGCCCTCGTTTGCTGGATGTTAATGACACTGCTAGTCATCCAGTGGAGGGGAGGAGTGGGTGGCGGCAGAGCCTGCGAGATGGGGTAGGGAGTCTGGCCAGGAGCACACCATTGCCAAAAGACGCAGGTGCTGGTCCTGTGCCTTCTGTCCATGCTCTTCTGCTGCTTATCTCGTGGGTTAGTGTTTGCTGGAGCCTTCTGTGAGTTGATTTATCTCCATAACCCAGGAAAAGCACATAAAAAACCATGAAGGCTGGGAAAAGGTGGGGCTTTCTGACAGGTTGGTGAATAAGCTGGCTTATGGTGGGGAGCAGTGAATGGGGAGGAGGAGGAGGGCAGCCACTCTGTACTGTTAGACCAGTTCAGTCACTCAAGGGCCCACCTCCCACATGGTGTGAGGGGCTGAGGATGGTGGCAGGAAAAACAGAGAGAACTGAAGTTCAAGAATGCAGCCGATGGGAAGGGGGGGTGTTTCCTTTGGGAGCTCTCTCTGCAGCGTGGTCAGGAGTAGGACTGTGGCTCATGTGGACATGCTTGAACCTTTGGTAATGCAGTTCATGGCGTTACTGTGACTGGGCAGGGATGTCACTGCAGTGTCACTCAGCAAAAGTTGAACTCTTGCATCTTATCTTCCACTTCTCAGGAAGGCTCTCTAGTCCTTGGGCTCGTTGTTTCTCTAAGGGTGTTCTTGCTGGTGTCTGCCATGGTTTGGGGATGCTATCCTGACTGCCCCTGTCCCAGCCACTGCTGGCTGTGGGCATGGTGCAGAGCAAAGGGCTCGGATCCCTTCCCACCACGTGCTTTAAGTCACAGCACATTTTCAGAACCTGGAGTCATAATCCCTCTGTGGTCCCAACAGCAGGTGTCAGACACCTTTTTTTGTCTGGATTTGGTAGCGGTGGCTCTTCAGATTGCACTAGATCAGCTGTTCAGTGTGCTAGCTGAGGTCAGGTCTCATGGAGCTGAGCACCACACAGTCCAATGGTTTATAGTCTGGTGGCAAATGGCTGAAGAATAAGCCGTTCCCAGCGGGTGCCTGAGCCATGCAGGAGCAGGACCTGTGTTTTTGAACCCTGGAGCAGTGCCATGTCCCCTGGGTTGCGGTGTCACCCTGCTATTCCCAACCTCTGCACTGGACTTGGACCGGACCCCGTGCAACTTCCTGTCATGCCACAGAGTCCTGTGACAAACACATCACCAAGCGACACGTTCACCCTGCTGTTCGGCCTCAGCTAGATTTGTACCACGTTAACTGTACCCCAAACCTGCAGGCTTCACTGCAGTTTTGTAAGCTGTCGCTTTGCAGACAGTCAGCTGGAACTGCAGAGCGGCCATTGGAATGGTTGTTTCCCAAAAAGCTGATAGATCTTACTCTTAAGCTACTTAAAAGTCAAATGAAGAACTTCATTTTAGCACATGCTGCGTAAAAGTATTTGTCTCAACTTCTTCCTATTTTCTGTAGTAATTGACGCTGAGTCTCACCCTGAGCTGCTTTGCAGCCCCAGGGCAGCCCTAGCAGACTCTGGAAGACATGTGGAAGCCCTCATGCTCACCGTTTCCAACCCTCTGCCCTCTCCAGAAGTCTTGCAGCCCTGCTGCACCCTCTGGACATCGGCTTTGAGCAATCGCGCTCGCTCTCAGAAGCGATTCTTGGGCAGATTCCTTGAGGTGTACCCTGAAGGTGCTGACAAAGAGCAGAGTCATTGGGAAGAGATGGAGCCTGGGACAAGAGTGGTGGAGCACCACTCACCAACGGTGGGATGTCACCTGCTGGTTCAGAGCCCTTCATGGTCCTGTGGTGTCTTCTCTCCTCTCCCAAGGACTGGAAACTGAGGTTTGCTCTGGGCAGCTCTAGCTCTAATGCTGACTTTGGAGTATTTCTCTGTTTCTTCCAAAATTTGCAATGATTTCCCAAGCTGTTGCTCACCAGGATGCGTAAAAGGCTAGTAACAAGAAATGGGATGAAAGCAGCCTTCTGCTCCTGACTTTAGATGAGGAGGCCATTGCACTGCAGTGTGCTCTCACTCAGCACCATACCTCAGGAAGAAAGGTGAAGTCCTGGAATTGGTGAAATCTGACAGTTTTCCAGGTGCAGTCATATCTCGAGATGCTGTTCTCTATGCAAAACCTCTTAATTGGGAGAGTGTCAATGGAAGGCAGCACCTAATTTCACCAAGGACCAGACTCATTTCTGAGCAAACTCTGCTCTGTTTGCTGGTGTGATGGCAGGGATGGATGTGAGTGAACCAGCCAGAATTTTCTGCTGCTGTGAGGATTTATTGCGGTGTTTTACAACCCTTGCAACGTTGATACATGCTGTGCTGTTTTCCACTAATTCCTGGTGTGCCGTGAGGATGGTGACTGCTGATCCACTAAGCCTCTGCTAAGGGCGTTTTGCCTCCTGAAGTCTGAAATGAGGTACTCTCTCTGCTTTTGCATTGCAAGTTTTTTTTCTTTTTTTTTCCATAAAATGCTGGTGGCCAGAGCTATACATGTGGCTACCTGAAGTATACTGCACCTTAATCGTGGCTGATGGTTTATCGAGACACATGTTGCACTGCTTAAATTTCCGTTAAGGGCTGCTGTAGGAATCACAGGCTCTGATGCTGTTTCTCCTTAGCACTTTTCTGGTCCACCACATTCAACTTCAAGTTTTGCAGAAATTGTCTAACAGGGGAAGCTTTCACCCTGTTAGTGGGATTCTTCTGAGCTAAACTGAAAAATGTGGAAATTGGTATTATTGGGATAAAGTGCTACTCTGTCAAAATTAATCTTTTTAAAAAGTTAAACAACCTATTTGAGTAGAACATTTAAGAAGATATGTTTCATACTTCTGTATTCTGTTCCCCCAAGAAAGAAATATTTTGAGCTTCTGCCCAAGACACTGTCACTGCGTCCTCTCCTTACCTCTGCACCAGTCCCAGCAGAAATCTTGGCACTGCGGCCAGCAGTGCCAAAGTGATGAAGTAGTGAAACTCTATGGATTTCCGTTCCTGAGGTCAAGCAGTGCATAATTCATCCCTCACTTCCTTTCCTTCCAATTCAAAGCATGTTCCCCAGCAAGCCACGGTGGAACCAAGCAGCACGAAGTACCGCACCTCTCTGGGGAGATGCCCGAGTGCTGCACAAGGGAGGGATGCCTGTGCTCTGGGGCCACACATGGGCTGTGTGCTAAGGCTGTGTGTATATGAAAACCTGGGTTTGGGGCTGCTGTGTGATAGCAGTTGAGTAGTTTTAAGATAGGTTTTGTAAGGAGGAGGTTGTTGAAGGGTGATGATGGTGTTGGCCAATCCCTTCCAAAGGATGGAGCTTTGGGTATTTCTGGGTGAAGGAGAGTTGGGTTATACCCCTGCCACTCTGGAGGTGGAATTAAAAATAAAAAAAACCCCTGTATTTGTGAAGGAAAGCTTTAAAACACCACGATTTCTGCAGCAGTACATGGAGGGGCTATGCAGGAAGGGGGAGCAGGCAGTACGGGCAGCAGCTTCCCAAAGTGCCTGAGGAGTCGGGGGGCTGCCGCGGCACGGCTGTGCGCGCAGGCAGGTTGTGCACTGCCTGCGGTCTCTGCCGTCCTTGTGGTGTCTGGGATGGACATTTGAGAGCTCCCATCTAATTTTCCTCTGTTAGCTCCTCTCAGCTGAAAGGTTTTCATTCATTCTGTCACTTCTCTTAAGGAAGTGGCTTTCTGCCTCTGATCTTCATTCTCTGTCTTCCCTAGAGATAATGCATCTTTGAGATGGTGGCCAGATCTGCATACTATGCTCAAAATGCAGGTGTGGTAGGGATGTATACATGGCACAATTATGTTTTTGTTTTACCTTTTTTAGCAATTCCTTACTCTCTTTTCCTCTTTGACCACTAATGAGCACTGCGCTGATGTTTTCTCTGCACTTGTAAGACGTGAAGGCCAACTGAGATCTGTTGGATTGCAGGAAAGGTCCCTTTCCTAACATAAGCATGGATCTGTTCCTTTTTTTGTAATTCTATTCTGATTTGTATTTCTGCTTGATTTTAACAGTTTCTGTCTGTTCTTCCACTGGTGGTTTAGACCACTGTATCTCCACTGGCAGAACTGTGAGGGTCAGGTTTGCAGTTCCCGTTCCCCTGCCGTGGTCAGCCCAGGCGGATGTGCTGGGGAGTACCGCAGCCGTTTAGTGTTTGCTTTCCCCTAGCGGTTTTGTTCAGTGCCATCTGGTCTTGGCAATTACTGCTCATTTTATCAAATTCACTCTGAAACCTTCTTGGTCGTGTTATGAAGATCTTTGCTGGTATTTCCATGTGCAAATGTGATTAATTGCATGTGGGGGTGAGGGGGCAGGTGATGAGCAACCCAGGAGGAGCATAAACCCCAAAGAGATACTCAGTGGGGAGGTAGCAAGGCTGGTTAGCTATGCCAGAGAGAGGTTTGGCTTTCAAACCCAGAAGATGGCTATGCCTATGTAGGAAGGAAGTGTTTCACACCTTTCAGTGTGGTAGTTAGAAATGCCTTTGTGAGGTTAAAGTCTGTATCATGGACGTGCTCTCCATCCATAGTGTCGGTGGCATGGGAGATGCTTGCTACCTGCTGGGTGCCCAGTGTCACAGCTGGCCAGGAGAGGAGCAGCTATGTACGTGTTCTGGACACTGCTGGAGACCCCACTGCTCACCATCACTGCGCTTGGGCTGAGGGATGATCTGTGTGGTGTGTTGGAGCCCTGGCCAGTCATTGAGCTCTTGGCAGCTTCTGATACCTTCTTGATACCTGGCATGCAGCACATGTGGCTGCACATCTAGACAGCTGGTTCATCAGCTAATAAGTTGCTTTGGCTTTTTATCTGGGACAAGATAGGCCCTTTCTGCAGTCCCAATAAACTAGGGGAACCCCCAGATATCTTTCTTTCTGCTTCTCCCACTTGGGTCAACAAACTTGAGTTGTGGCCTTCAAAGGTGGTTGCTTTCCAGTAAACTGCAGGTTTTGCTCTGGGTTTGAAGAGGCAGATCATGGGTGATCCCATCAGGTGGTATCCACTCCTATCAGGGAGGTGGTGAGACTTGCTACAGACAAGCAGACCATCAGGTTATTAAAAATAACATGGGTTGAGTTTATTAATAATAAATGGGTAACGGTGGTCCGGTTTGGACTTTTTATCAGATGTTTCTCCTTTCCTGCTGCATGAGGACCTGTTTGGCTTGCATGGGTTTTGAGGCAGCATCTCACCTTGTGTAGGGGACAAAAGCGGGCTTTGGCCACTGCCTTCATTGGTAGCTGAAGCCACCAAGGCTGTGCATGGACTTCTTCCTGGCAGCAGCAGTGCTGGTGAGAGAGCTCATTTCAAGTATTTTAGGTGAAGTCACCTAGGTTGGCATTCGTGTTTGATTTCTGGTGTGAGCAATTGCAGTTCGTTTCCTCAGAGTGGTCATGTGCACTGCTGTGGCCATGCTTGGGGTTCATCCCCAGGACAGAGGTGTGTGACAGTCACCTCGCTGCCCTTGCTGGATACCTGGAGGAGTTTTGGAAGGCACTGCATGAAATGGAGTGAGCGTGCAAAGGAGAGAGCTCACACCTGGTCATCTCCCTGGGCTCTTCTGCTGGGTGAGAGGCTGCAGGATGAGCTGTGCCGGGGCTGTGTCCCCTGCACAGAAGGGGCTCGTGGGCACCGCGATGGCCGCGCCACCTCCAGGGCTCGGCGGAGGTGGTAGTATGTGAAACTACATTAACATTAAGCATTAACCAAACGGCAGCCTTGTCCCCAGCTGTGCATGCGAGGCAATGTGAGGCTATTCCTCTTTTCTTGGAAGAGCGGAAGCCGGTGCCTGCTGCCAGCACATGGCGGCACTGGGGCTGCTTTGCAGTTTGTGGTCGCAGCCAGGATGTATCTTGCTCCATCTTTAGCTAATCCGCTTCTGCGCTGCCATAGTGGACAAAGAGGCTCCCTGCTTTTAGACATCCCCCAGCTGAGGGGGACAACCCTTATTGGAGATGTTTGGGTCTCTGGTCCTGCTGGTGCCGGTGTGGGTGAGGGGATGCTGCAGCAGTGGGCACGGAGCTGACGGCACCACCACTTCCCCGTGCACCTGCCCTCAGTCTGTGCCCTGGTGGTGCACGTGCTTTGCAATGCACCCTTCACCTGTGAGCTCACAGCTGGGCTTCTCCTATCTTGTTGCACAAAAGGATGCTTAATTAGAGCTGCTTCGTGGACGAGGAACTGGCTTCATTATGGGCTGGGCCATGTTGAGCAGGGCAGGGGTGCACTTAGGGAGAGGAGGCATCCAGCTCTGCACAGCGGCTGTCGATGTAGGCAGGGAGGCACCCAAGCTCGCTGTGGAAGTGCGTCCCCGAATGGCTGAAGGAAACTGGTTGAGAGTTTGGATTTTTCTGGACTGCGCTGTAAGTGGTTTAAAATAGTTCTTGTAGTTTTATTTAACTTGAAAGCATTTAGGAAGTGATTTTGAATCCATTTGGTTGATTCACTGCTATTCCTGCAGTAGGATGCAGAGCAGTGATTCTGTAATTAATTTAATTACATGCTTATTCAATCTTTCCTAAACTAGTAAAATTTCAGAATGCTTTTGAATTCAATGAAACGTGATTTTCAGGGACAGGAGAAAGGGAAGGCAGGGAAATTTCAAGCTATCCTTTTTTTTTTTTTGTACCTGCTTTCATGTGCCAGCCTTCCCTCGTCCCCCGCTAGCCTACAGTGCCCATCCCATCGCCTCTGCCGCTCCCCCAGCCCAGTTTCGCCCGTGTGCCCAATTCCTGCCCAATTATTGCCTCTCAGGGCATCACTTGCAGGGCTCCCTTCTCCTGCCGGGCAAAGGGGAAGCATTTTAATGGAGCTTCACCAATCAGCAGTGGCATAAGTTTGGAAAAAGGCTTTTCTTTTTCCCTGTCCCCCACCTCTTCCTTATTTGCTGTTACCTAAGAGTTCATTTCTCTCGCTGCTTTTACTGCCTTTGGATTTGGCCAAAACAAGATATTATGTAGTTGGGCTAATGAGTTCCAACCCGCTCTCCATCTTCCCATTGTGGCACAGCAAGCAGCTCATCTCTACCCAGTTCACTTCTTTCCCATTTTCGGTTATTAATTTAAAACTATCGTTTCCAAAGCTGCCTCTCTTTGTCAGTAAGTCTGTTCTTTTTTTTTTTTTTTTTAAACTTCACAAAAGGCCTTGAATGAGTAACCAAATATCTCCTGGGCTCTGGAATATAACAGTCTTTGCCCTTTGTTCGGCTGGGTCAATGCATGAATTCACAAGTTACTGGATTAAAAAGGAGAAAAATACAAATGTCTGATTGTGATTTGATTTGTATTTTTTTTTTCAGAAGAAATGAAATACTAAGAGGAACTATTTTTTTTTTAGCAGTTTAAAATGTAGTAATTTTAAAACCCAGATGTTACAAAGACCAATTTTTAATGAGGAATTTAACATTGAGTTGTTTTTCTAAAGCGAAAGCAGTAAAATCCAACTTTTTGTATTTAAGAAGTTAGAAAATTTAAATCTACTTACAGTGTAAACATGGGTAGACTGGAAGAAGGTTTGATGGGCAGAGCTTACAGCTGGAGCATAAAATTACGATGTCAAGATGGTTTCCTCAATTTTTCCTGCATGAAGAAGAAGATAATGTCAGGCATGCTGTGCAAGCCGTCAGTGTAAAGCAGCAGGGCACTGAGCGCACACAGGTCCTACGTGCAAGGACGGACTGCGACAACCGGAGCAGCCTCTGCCCAGGAAGCGTGAACAGACGTCCATTCAATTTTTTATGAGTGTGTCTTTGTAAGAAATTAAAAAAAAAAAAATAGCAGTGTTTCCATTAAAGAAAAAAAAAAAGAATTGAGGGCAGCAGTGGTGGCTGGTATGAATTGGATGGTTTTAGACCAGTGGAGGGGTTGGTCATGGCCGTAGCTTTAGTCCTAAACTGGGAGCCAGGATGGCTCCTGATGTGGGAAGTGGTCTGGGCTGGTGACTGCAGCAGGGAAGCGGGTGTCAGGATTCCTCCTGCTCCACTGCTACAGCTCTGTGTAAGCGTCAGGGTGTTTTTGGGTACCTGCTGATGAAGAGCAGCACAAGTAGAAATTTCTTGGGAGAGACTGAGGGAGCCTCAAGGCTTTTGTAGGGATCTTGTGGTTGCATGAGGTGGGTTTGTAGTGCTGTGAATCTTCATAAATGACTTTTTTATTGTTATTACTATTATTATTTTTTTTTTTACAAATAACAAGACTTATAACTCTCACCTACTTGCAAGTCAGTCCCTTGGTTTGATATTTTTGAGATGGCACACTTCTACTTTGCTTTGCTTCTTACTCATGTATAGCAGCACGAGGTGGCTGAGCTTTGTGTTTGACCGTTATGATTGCTGTTGGATCTCCAGCAGTGCCTTTTGAGGGCTTCGTGCTTTGTGGCTTTGCAATATTTTCCATGTTTGTGGGAGACACCTCCCACCCTCCTCCTGGTGGCCGTTGAGTCAGCTCTGAAACATGCCTTGCTCTGCTCCATCTGTGCAAGGAGATGACTTCTGTGCTGCTACCTCCTACTCCTCCTCTTCCTCATCCACCAGCATTTTCCGGCACCAGTGGAGGAGCTCCAGAAGCTGCGCTGGCTGCTGGTGGCAAGCAGGGCCGGCGACATTAGCGCCTGGTGCTGCTGTGAGACCCAGCGAGTGGCAGTACAGCCTGAGGACCGCCGGGTCTGCCGCGGGAGGTGGTGCAGCCCCAGCCTTCAGTTTGTCTGTGTTCCATGCAGCTGATGTTGGGCAATGTGTGGGAAGAAGAGACAAAAAGGCTTGGTTGTCTTAAATGGAAATGCATTTTAGTGCATTAAAATTGCAGCTGCCCCAATTTGGGTGACTTTGGCTATTGGCTGTCTCAGCACTGCTTGGGAACTTTTTGCATTCAAAATGATAAATGTAACTAGAGACCTTAAGTGACCTTAATTTCTCCAAATTGGATGCCTCATGCCGAATGTGACAGCCTCAGAGTTAAAATTAATATAAATTTTGTAAATCAGTAGACTGACCTTTTGGTGAACTGGAAAGAAATGTCAAATTTCTGTTTTTTTTCCCCCCCTGTAATCAGCAGTCTGTAATGAATGAATTATTCGTAATTTCAAGATTGTAGCTCAAAAGGGCACTCAAATGGCTGAAATCCCATAAGAAAGGCTGACCTTTTGGTTGTCTCTGATGAAAATTCAGAATTTTCCCCAAACTTTGCAGTCTGTAATGGACTGCATGAGATGCTACTGTAGCTCAGCAGGAGCAGCTCCCCATTTCTTTTCTTAATATGTTTCTAGTGGCACTGTGTGGTCCCCAAAGAGCCTCCACAGTCTCTTAGGAGTGTTACAGGTGTAGTTGAGATTTGATGCCAAGACTTCTTTTAGGTACAAAGCAACTGTGAAATAAATGATTCCCCTCCTACTCCATAAAGAATTGATTATTTGTCATCTGCTGCCTCGGACACAGCAACTGTATTTTTCCCATCTGCTCCAAGTCGCTACTGCAGGTTTTTGTGATGCTGAGTGTGCACAAGACGGGCTTGGAAGAGTGTGCCAGCTCGCTCTTGCTTGAAGAAACAGGACTCGGAGGTGCTCAAGGAGCAGTGAATCTGTTGCCCATAAGATGTTACCAATGACCATAGATCTATTTTTGCTCAGAAACCACTGGAGAGAGTTTTGAATTTGGAAAACGCATTTAGCTGATGCTAAGATTGTGTGCCAGCAGGACCACACGCCGGCAAGTGTGTGTTGACTGGCTCTTGCAAGAGGGTTTTTTGTTTTCTTTTTGGCATTAGTGGGAAATGTCCATGGTGCTGGGTAATGAGTGGTGTGTGTGTGTGTACGCAGGATGGTCCCTGTGTGGTACCCGGTGTGATCTGGGTTATGAGAGCTTTCCTGGCCTCTCAGCTCCGGGGTGCCGGTCAGCTGTTATTGGAGACGGACAGGTGCAGGATCGCTCGTGCTTCGGCATCGTAGCTTTTTTCATTCTGCGTATAGTGCAGACTTCCTCTAGGTACAGAAACATGTTTCGTAATAGCAAACAATGGAGTTTAATTTATGGAGAGAGAAAATTTCACAAAACTCGTCTGTATTGTGCAGTGCTGGACCAGGCGGTGGTTTGAGCGTCGGCCGGTTGTGCGGGCACCGTTGGTGCGCGGCAACGAGAGCCCAGGGGGACCTGAGCTGCCCACTGGGTGCCGAGGGAAGGCTCAGGTGTCCCTGCCAGGCCCGGTGTCGGTTCCTGCTCTGTTACTCAGAGCCACGGAAGATTGGCAGCCGCACGGAGCATGTGGCTATCATGGCGTGGAACCACCAAGCCTTTCAGAAGTGATGTTGTTTTGATGGAATCTGGATTTTTTGGGGAAAAGCCAACACTGAAGTGGACTGGATAGCTCCTTTCTTATGTTACTGGCAGTGACAGAGGTTATTAAAACAGAGTGAAGCAGCACAAAAGTCCCACAAGGCTCTTTTTTTTCCATCTCCATTATTTTAGAGGTGAAAACAGGCTGAGATCACTTTTGGTTTTCATTTTCTGGTTCTCTTCCAGCATGGTAAAATTTTGGAGGCAATGATGTGAAGGCAAGATTAAACTTAAGCCCAGTTTTCATTTTAACTTCATTAAATCATGAAAATATTTCTGGTATTCTGAAATAGATTTTGCAAATTCTACCACTTAATAGCTACCAAGTGTTATTGGCACCATTTTTGAAGTGTCCAAGTGCTGGATAACAGTATGAAGCCTGTCTCCTGTCAGCCTTTTCAGCTGTTTTCTTGGATACTTGAGACCATGAGCAGTTCAATGATGAAATGTTTTGCTCAGTAAAGTGCTATCACATTGGGCTTTAAAAGATAATAATTAGAAAAAAAGGAGCAGAAGGTTTAATGTCCTTAAGTTTGTATGCTACACTTAAAAAAAACAAAACAAACAACAACAACAAAAAAAGAAATCCTGATTTTTTTTAAAAAATTTTTTCTTTTGAGAGTACCTTAAGTTACAGGTAATTGTGTGTGCATAGGCTGGGGACTGCTCAGTGCGCTGGCTTGCGCTAAGGGCTGCCAGCCAGCTTTTAACAGTCTCTTGAATCTGAACATTTGGTTCAGAAATCTTTCTCAGCCCACCTTCTCACATGTTGGAAAGGAGATGTTTGGTAACAGTAAAAAGTGTCATAGAGCTTTTGTTTTGCTTTTTTAAAATTTGTGCCCTTCTTATCCTGCAAGAAAAAACCACCACCAAAAAACCCCAAACCAAAAAATCCCCTCCCGACTCCATCACGCAGTGATCTGGCAGTGTAAGGTATGGTTTGGGGGTGGGGGGCAGTACAGATGTGGCTGCAGCCTATTTCTGGTGCTGAGTGCGAATCTAAGCGGCGTGGTCTGCAGCCTGGTGCAGCAGCGCTGCTGACAGCCGTCCTGTCCTGTCCCATCCCGTCCCATCCCATGTACGCTGACCACAGGCACAGCAGCGCTGCTGGTACCCGGCCGTGCTCGCCAGCATCGTCCTGCACCCAACGAGTGGCCTCACTGTGCTGCTGCTTACAAATCATTTAATGCTTCTAGCGATGCTCCCAGCTGGTGGGGAGGGCTCGCAGCTCGACAGGGGTTTGTCAAGCTGTGCACCAAGAAGTGGGTGGCTCCGGGCTCGCCAGGTAGCCTTTCGGTAGCTCCCCCATTTTTTTTATGCACGTGATGTGTTGTCACTTCACTGAGTAAGATGTTTTAAATGTGTTTTTTGTGGGAATGCTTCAAGCTTCATCACTCCTGTCTGTTCTCGAGAATCTGCATTAGGCTTTATATTTGTAAAGTAGCAAAAAAAGCAGCTACTGGTTAAGTTCATGAAAGAAATTTCTGCCAACAGTGATCAAGCACAAAGGCAATACTTCTTGCTCATGAAGCCCCTCAACTGCAGCTCGCTGGAGGATGGGCGTTTATTCTGGAGAAGTCCTGCATATGCTTTTCCTGATTTTTGTACGCTTTCCTAACCCAACCGCTGCTTGGGTCAGAATGGTGGCTCACGTGGACCTTTGTCCTGAGCCTGCTGCAGTCTTTCTCACATACGCATTCTTACAGAAGAGTGGTCCAGCTGCTTTTCAAAGATTTTTGCAAGGGCTTGATCCTGCACGAAGCCGGGTGAGAAACAAGAGGATACAGGAGCCAGAGCAAGTCTCACACTCAGTGCTTGAAGACAGACAGGTCTGGAGCAAAACCAGGGCCGCCAGCATCCTGCAGGGTCGCAGCCTGAACCAGGACGTCTGCCTGTGCCATGTAAGCACAGTAATGATGCTTTCCTTGCTTTTCCATGGAGGGCTCATTTCTTTTAAGCAACATTAGACTATCCGGAGAGGCATTTTACATTTGATTGTGCTGGGATGTGCAGCTTCCATTGCTCTCACTTGCTCTGTTCCCAGCACTTGGAGAGCATTGCTGAAATGAGGTGAGGAGCCTGAGCCTTCATCCTTATCCAGGAGAGCGCAACAATGGGGCTGATGCTGTGGCCACAGCCTTGCTTGGCCCCAGGAGCTTTCCTTGTGGTGCAGGATGCCTCTGTTCACTGCAGCCATGAAAGTAACGGATTGTATCTGCTTGGAAATGCAGGTATGAAGAGCCCTGTCATCTGCTGCAGGGGCTTCTACCAAACAGCTGTTGGTGGAGGTGGTCTGAGACCTCCGTCTCCTGCTCACAGCTCTTTATCGGAGCTGCCTGCTTCTGGCTGAGAGGAGGAACACTTTTTCTCCTTCTCTCTGCACAACATTCTGGCTGCTTGGTGGAAGGGGGGCGTCCGTTCCTGCCCTGTGAAGGGGGTGAGAGTGCTCAGAGAGCTGGGGAGCGGGGTGCTCTGAGGGCTGGTGGAGCACTGTGCAGAGGATGCAGCGTGGCTCCCCTCCTCTTCCCTTCTCTGAGCTCCGGCTTGCTACAGAAGTCAGACTTTCAAACACAGTCATAAGTTACCTTTATCTTTCAGTTCAGTATTGGACGTCAGGTTTATTCATAGATTCAGAATTTGTGTTTCCTTTTTCCTGTGCCTTGCCGGGCAGTGGGAAGCACGTGTCAGGAAGCTGTTGTAACTGGCAGCTTTCAGACTGAAAGTGTAGCTGTGCCCAGCGAAAAAGTTCTGTTGTTCTCACTTCTCCACACTTGGGCACAGGTTTGCCTGGAAATGTTCCTTCCAGCCATGACATGCGGGGATGTTCCCAGGTTTCACCAGGCGCTGTGAGTGTCTGCATTCCAGGGCTGTGCATGAATGCAGGACGAGCTCATGGCTCTGTTTCCCATCCACCAGTGCTGAATTAAGGGCAAAAAATCTTAACAGCTTTACTGGTCGTAATGGGTGGCTGGTCCAGCTGAGACAGCACGGGTACGGATGCACCTTTGGCTGTTCCTGTTTTGTAGTCCAATGGCCTGGATCATCCCATGTTGAAAGCTGGGGTTTGTGCTTTGAATCCCCCTGAATCTGATGGGGAAAGGCCGTATGGCCGCACTGGGGTGCGTCTAGGCACCCCCATGGGTTGAACATGGCCAGCAGAAGGTTGCAAGCCTGTAGGAGTGCTCACACCTCCGAAATATTTGAGAAAACTGGAAAAAAAAAAAGAAAGATTTAAACCTGTTCAGCTGGAGCAAAGCTTTGTGCATTGAGCAGAGCAGGTGAGGCTGGGAGGAGCTTTTCAGGATGGAGCAGTTCTTGGTTTGGGTCTTCCCCTGTCACCCAGCAACTTTCCTGGCCTGTCTGTCTTGAGCCTGTTGGTTCCAAAGTATCTCCTGTACATCAGAAGCTCTTGGCCAGTTTCTGTGTGGGATCCAGGTGAACCCCCTTGATACATTCTCTGTTTCTGCAGAATTTGAGTTGCTAAAAGCTCCCATCCAGCTGTTCTGTTACCACCCCTCCCCTCTGCCTGACCCCTCATGGTAGACACAACTGTGTGAGCAACTCAAACATCCCTGCGTACCCGAGTGTGGTGAGGAGCACCTTTCAGGGCTCCTGGACACCTGGAGCTGAACCTCTCACCGTGGGATCACTTGGTGCACATCGTGGGAGTGCTCAGCACTGCAGGCTGGGCTCTGCAAGTGCATCGATGCCCTCTTCAGATGGTGCTGAGCTCTGCTCTGAGGCTTTTCTTCTCTGCGAAGGAGAGTGTATCCTGAAAAGCACACGTCTGCCTGGGAGTAGGCTTTTCCTCTAAGCACTGCAAAAGGCGAAGGTGCTCGTGCGTCACACTTGTCGTCCACTCCAAAAATGAAAGCAAAAAGGATAAAATCACGTTATCTGGTACTTTCAAAAGTGTCTTCTCATACAATAATAATCTTTTACTGTCTAGCACTTGTGCATACAGCTCTTGACGTAGTAAGCCTCCAGGCTTCAAGAAGGCAGAGAGCTTCAGTTGGATGAGGACTCTCTCTGTTGGCTCTGCAGCCTGTGTGCCTGTGCTGGGGACACCCAAGAAGTAACAGGGTTCCTGGCAGGAGGACAAAGACCACCGTTACCCATCAGTCCAGATTCCTGATGGTGGCTGTGGGGTGATAGGTTTGAATGTCAGAGAGCCAATAAAAGCAAAAAACCTTTGAGCCAAAATGTGTGATTTTAGAAGTAAATTCCGGTCACAGAGTCTAGGTTGGCTCTTGTAGACAACCTCATTGTAGAGTTCCTGGCAATCTTCATCTATCTGTCCTAAAACTACCTGGGATGGACACTTGCTCTGCTAAATGGCTAATGTGCCATTTGAAGTAGGATTTTCTCATCTGGAAGTCGGAAGCTTTGAAGATAGGTACTGAGTAGTGCTGGAAGTTAAATACATAAAAATAAAATATGGAATAAACATTTGGCCCTGCAGAAAAGCATGTAGGAAGTGGGACAGCTTTGTGGTGGTATGTGTGCGTAAGATGTTGAAGAGTGCGAGGTCTGTGTGGCAGGTGCAGCTGCCCTTTCTATCAGCTTATTTTGTTTGATTTGTTATATAGTTCATTAAAAAAATGTGTGAGTGCTTGTGCAGACTGGCGGTAACAAGTGACACCCAGAATTGTGGGTCCTCAAAGTTGTGGGTGAATGGTAGTGGGAGCTCTGTCCATGTTCTTCAGCAGTGTTTGCCGCTTACCTCAAAGACACGGAAGATGGTCAGAGGAAAACAAATGTTACGCTCACCAAAGTCAAGGGGTTTATTGCGATGGGATTTATGCTTTATTTTGTGTTCAGGTTTTGTGTTTTCCTGCGTGTTGCCGGAGGAAAACAATAGTTGTGTTGGCTTTGCAAGGATGTAGATTAGAGCCTTAAGACCAGAAGTAGTTGATCTGGCACTTTACATGCCAAGCAGCGTGTATCGGCCAACACTATTCGATGCCTGGCCAATGTGTTTGGTTGCCAAGCCACCTCTGCAGGCGTCATTGCCTGCTATTCCTGGAAGAGTGCTGTCGCAGCTGGCCATAAAAGCTCTATAGCTGCGTTGCATGGCTGGAAAGGAGTTGAGGATACCTCCAGTTAAATGGGGAACAAATCCCCTTGGTTAATTACCAGAATGGGATGGGAAGCATCACTTCTGGCCCAAGAGGCGGAAGTGTTGGAAGGTGACTTGGAGCCCAGGCTCTGGCTGTTTGAATGCTGGACCTTGGTGGAGAGCCAGAGGTGGATGGTTTTGGGCATACAGTGAGGTCTGGACTCTTGTCTGGTTTTTAGCAAAGAGATGCCACAACAGACTTTCAGGTCTCAGACATTTTTGCCAAGCCCAAATGTCACTTTTGGTAGAAGCAGGAAGCTGTGGCAACTGTTTGATGCTTCTGCTTGTTGAGTTTGTGATTCTGTTCAGTGGCTGATCACAGCATCTGATTGTGTTACCTGCCACATGGGAACACTTCAGGAAACCTTTATTTATTTATTTTTCTGAGAGAAAGCTATCACCAGACCCCAAGGACCCGTAACTGGTTATATGTCATAGTTGCTTGTGTGTCAGTCTGCGTTAATGCTCTTTGCATAGTGTTCTCCATCACCGAGTTCATCACCTGGATCCCTCCATTCTGGAACATCCTCCTTAGCTTTGGAAAGCAATCAGATGACCCTGTTTTCATTTAATAATAATTGTAGTAGCAATAAGCAGTTTGGAGTGCTCTTGATATTTTTCCTTTACTGGCCAGGTTGTGCCTGTTGGCTTTTTGATGTTTTGACTACCTGGGAGAGGCTGGGAATGACCCTAGGCACTTAGGTAACCTTTCCAAAATGAAGGAATGATTTTATGAATAAAACACAAGACTGAAATTCAAAAGACAAGTGTCTGGTTCTCACAAAATCTTTTTCTGTAGCTCTGGGCAAGTTGTATAATCTGTCTTAGATTTCCCAGCACAAAAACTCGAGAGAAATGACTTCATCAACTCACATCAAAATTGTCAATATTAACTAGTGTTCAGGAGACATTGGGATGTTTTAGACATTCTGGAGTTTCTCATAGCTTTGAATGGTTAGAGTAATTGAATGAGATTTATTGAGCCTCTGGAGCCCTCTTCTCATAGAAGTTATCTTCATTTGCCTTGCCTTTGTCCTCTTCAGATATAGAAAAAATACCATCTGATAGCTTTGACATGGCTCTGTCCTTGTAGACTTAACCAAATTTGTCATGGGCTGTAGATCAGCAACCAGTTGGACAATGACCAGTAAACTTAGCAGAGCAGCCAAGGGTTTTGGTACATACACACGGAGGTCAATCGCTGTGTCATTTTAAAGGTGGTTATTTCCAGGTCATAGTTCAGGTACCCTAACAATAAACCATGTATGGAAACTCTCTCAACACCTTGAGTATACTGTGCTTGGTCTGTGGACAAACTCATTCTGTATTGCTGTCAGTCTGCCATCTTTCACTGGCCTTGAATTTGCTTCCAAAGTAGCAATACAAAAAAAAAAAGTTGCTTTTGTTTTGTTTTTTTTTTTGAATGCTGACAATAGCCTTTGGAAAAGTCCAGTTTTCATTTCCGAGAAGGTCGCCATGACTACTCTCTGTGCAGCGTTTAACAGCCGTGCTGGCTAATGCAACAGAAACAGATTTGGCTTTTCCTTTTGGATGTAATGAATAGCAAACTGCTGCGTATTCATTAAGAGACGCAACTTGCAGAGGTTAAGTGTTTCATTTCTGGAGCTGCCATCTAGGGCAGTAATAAAAAATAAATTGGGCAGCCAAGGAGGAAAAGGGGTTTATAAGACATAAACTGGGAAGAAAATAATTGCTACCTCATTCCTTCTTTCCCTGGGTTCTGCAAGCATAAGTTAGAATCCTTGAGTCCAGGCTATGCATATTTTTGTTAAATGCAATCAGATTTGCTGGAGAATTAGTTTTGTTTTTTGACAGGAACCAAAATAAACAGGCTCTTGAACTGCAATCATCCAGTCCAGGAAAGATTGAGGAAAGTGAGGCTGGGTTTAAAGTCTGAATGGCACTAGTGTGAGTCCATATGATGCTCTGTTCACCTGTCAGGGATTTGTAGCTTTCAAGGTTGGAAAGGCTCGTTGTGATCATCCAGCAACAACCTCCTGCACTGCCCAGGGCAGCAATTCCAGAGTCAAACCCATGGTTTTTGGTTGGCGTGAAGTTTATCGTAGAAAAAGGTATGTAACCCTGATTTTAAGACTCTGGAAATGGTATTAATCTCTCTCAGGTTTAGATGTCCATGTCTACACTCAGTGAGGAGGGATGGGCATGTTTCATATACATGAAGGATATGAGGAGTTAGGTGCTGGATGTGCCTCTTTCCCTTCCAGTTTGTCATTGCTGCATGTAAAAGGGCAAAAGAAATGGAAACAGCATGCAATAATGATGTCACTGGTGGTGTTGGTGCATTGTACAGCCTCGTCTTCCTCTGCTGATCACCCCCTGTCCTCCTTTTCCACGGCCTCATGCAGGCAGCAGGGGTCCCTTTGGTTTCCTGCATGAAGACTGAGTGATTTCCAGTCACTCTTCCAGGACACTGTCCATCTGCTTATTGTTTTTTTTTTTCTAGTTGTACAACCTTGTGTTTGGCTGTATAAAAATGCATCTTGTTTAAGTCCAGCACACCCATTGATCCAGATGGCATTGTATTAGTGACCTGTCCTCTTTAATTATGTGCAACTAATTTTTAATTTTATGTTCTCTGCAAACATGACTGGGAATGATTTTCTGACTGCTTGTAAATCACTGATAGATAACAAATCCTTTCAGGGACTGCTTTCTCTTAGAAGAAGTAAGGATTCCCTATTACAGTTAGTTTTCAATATTTATAAAATAGCCAGTTTTTAATCCGCTTAGTATGTGTTTACATTGATTTCTGTTCTAGGGCTAATTTTTTTTTTTGAATCAGCATCTTGTGCAATAGCAAGCCCTGCAAAAGTCTAAGTCTCTTATGATAAAATAGTTATCTTTCTCAACTAAAGCCATAAATCTTATCAGGGTATAATGCCAAGTCTGTTTGACAAGGCTGGTTTTCTTTCTTCTTTCCCATAAGAAGACATACAGGATGAACATCTTGTTAAGACGTTTTTAGCTGGGTTGGCACAGGGTATCCACACCTGCAGAAAAATAATGTTGAATCCTTTCCACATGTTGTTTTGTCTGAGGTGTGTTCGTTGTATCTGCCATGGGTATGAGAGTTGAAGGAGAAACTGTTGTGGCCTGTCCAAGCCTCTCTTTGCTCTGGCAACATCACACAGTAACTACCATTTCCTCAATTGTTTTTTTCCCCTCACTTTTTTGTTAAGAAGCACCATGCCACATGATGCTTGAAGAGGCAGACTGAGCTGTGAGCTGTTTAGAAGCTTCATCTATGTTGAAAGTCCATGCTACTGGACTTTCCTTGTGATCTGACCCGTTGCAATTTGGTGTAGCAGGACATGGCAGGGATGCCCACCAAAAACCTAGTCCTTGTTTAAGAGTCTGAAAGGAGTATGAGGAGGAGGACCTGGTGGCGTGGGAATAGCCCAAGGGGACTGAAGGGACAGGTGTCCTTCCACACTGCTTGTGGTCATGGTCGTGTTTTCACAGATGGAGCAGCCCAAGCTATTTTCATGTGTACGAAATGCCTGGGCATGGGTGGGGGTGGTGTTGCTGATTAGAACAGTCACCTACAACTCTTGATTTGGATTGGGTCGAAAGTGGTGTAAAGTTTTAGGTGACTTCATGGCTCCTGGCTCGATCCAGGTTTTAAAGATATCTGCTTATAACTGATCCAAAATGCTGCTGGCAGAGTCATGGGAATGGTATGCATGGGGGTCAGTGCCTCCTCCCGGTGGTGACTGGGGTGCTCGGTGATGGGGTTTTGGTGGCCAGGAACGGGTTATCTAGCTCCAGAGATGCTGGCAGCCTGTGCCCGTTGGTTGAATGGCTGTGAAAGTCATCAAATCTACCCTCCTAATGAGTTTTCCCACCATAGCACTGGTTGTTGGGAGTCAATTGGCTCTCTTGGCAGACCTCATGGTATTTTCTTGGTGGAGAACATGGTCTGTTCGCTGGGTACATCTGACCCATACAGGCAGAGTCAAGTGTCCCCAGTGTGACTGTAGCAGGTCAGGCCACACCAGGGCAGAGCTGCTCTGTTGGTGGACCAGCGCATTGCCTACAAAAGGTTTTATTAGATGAGAGCTATGTGTGCTATGGAGCATCAATAAGAGGCTCAGCAAGCCTTTTCCAAAGACCGTTGAAGTCAATTGGAAGACTCAAAAAGCTGAAAAGCCTTGAATTGACATTTAGAGGGGAATAAGAGTTTTTGAGTGTGTATGGGGATGGTGGGCACTGGGGAGTGCTTGAGGTAGTGAGAACTACTTACTGTCTTCCCCAGGCTCTGGGGAGGGGCCTGTGAAGATAGAGAAGGAGAGGGTGTGCTGTGGGAATCCCGTGGAGATTGTTGGGAGACAGACAAGAAGCTGGAGTACGTAATGCTGGGAGCAGATGGGCTGTACCTATGCTTTTTGCCTCTTTTGACATTATGCTCCTTATTTAATATGTTAGAGGGAATTTCTCCAATGATGTTTCGGGCATGTGCTGTCTACGTGACTGTCCTTTACAATTACACAACCGTGGAAGGGATGGGGAGCTTGACTCTGCTGGGTGTTTGCAAAATGTGATGGGAGAGCTCGTGTGCTGGAGCAGGGGTCTGGGTCCCATGGTGTGTGTATGTCCTCATAGGTCTGTGGTGAGCAGCTGACCCTACCCCATGCTGCAAATCATGGCAACCCAGTGCCAGGAGTCAGCCCAGGGGGTTGATTTCTAGATTAAAGTAGGGCCCCTAAGGCAACGAAGAGCTTGACTGCAGGGTGCTCTGCCTAAGCACAAGCCAGTTTGTGTGGAGGTCTGTGAATAAGCATTTGTTTTTCAGGCACTGGGCTAGAATGCATTGTTGCCTTTATTTGGGGGTAAAATAAAGCCTGGTGGTGAATCAGTCCCTTTAAAATGACACACAGAGCTGTAGATATGAAGCCTACTGCTGGAAATCAGTGATAAGTAAGAGCGTCAGAATTTTAAAACATCTTTATTTGGATGCTGAAAGCCTCCATGGTTAATATAGATTGGATATAAAGGTTTTTATTGAAGAGAGAAACCCCTGTAGTTTAGGGTAAAAGCCAGTCACCAGCTGATGAAATTAAGCAGAAGCACCCTTGTGCATGGGCTGGTCTGTAATTGCTCACTTCAGAATTTCTTTGCCTCTTTCTGCCTTTCAGCTGATTATGGCACTGCCATGGTCTGGGCATCAGTTCTGCTGCTGTGATTCATCCTGGTGGTTGGTTTCTGCTGAGGGGACAAAGTCTCAGGAGGTGGATTCTGGTGATGCTTTAAAGGGACAGATGATTGACTCACGGTCTGGAGAAATGAACAAAAGAGGGGAGTTTGGGTCTGTGGAAACAAAAGCAATGCTTGATTTAAGAAGAGGTACTGTAGGAACCCCGAATAAGCTGACGCAAAATCCTAATTGGGTAAAAACTTTTGTGTGATTCTCAAGAAGAACCAACAGATGAGAGAGTAGATCCATGTCAAGCAGAGTGCCATCTGTGCAAGAGTTATCATCATGCTCATTGGGATATTGCCAAAGAGATGGGCTAGATGAAGAGTAGATGGGAGAAAGGCTGGAGGAGGCTTTAAAATTGGTCTTCGAGCAGTTATTGATGAATCAGAGGGAGAAATGCAAAAGAATTTTGGAAGGGGAGAATTGCAGAATTAGCATGGTGTGGTGTGATGCAGGGAGGAGTGAGCCTCTTACGGGAGGTGCTTGAGAGGACGCTGATGCTCAGTGATTTCCAGACTTGCTGCTGACATCAGTGATGACACAGCCCAAGAGTTGTCTGAACGTGCCCACCTCTTGCCTGCTCGCGATGGAGATCTGTGCAGATGCCAGTAGTGGTGTTCTTACCAGAGTCATGAGCAATACTTCGCCATATTCAATTTTTACTTTACTAAAATGAATATCATGGGCTTCTTAATAGTCATAGGAGCATAAAAATCTCACTGTATCACAATTCATCATCCTTTAAAAATTGAATTTCTGTTGAATTATGCCTTGCCGCTTTAGTGCTGTGGAAAAGCTCTTATTATTCATAACTATAAATACAATGATGTTGAGATTTAACTGGTGCCTGAAGGCTTTATGCTGTACTTTCGTATTGACAAAGCAAACAGTCTTATGGATCGGTTTAAGTTTATGGGACCAGAGGCAGCTGAGTGCTTCTGTGCTGTTGGAAGCTGGATTCTCTTCTTCAGTCCCAAGCTGTCTCTGTAGCTGCTCCACAGGCTGGCAGGAACGTTTTGTGCCATTTTGGCCCTTCGAGACTGAGATAAACCAAAAAAATACATAAAATCCCTACTGGGTCAGCGCTTGTCCTCTTGGGTGCCAGCCTGGTTCAGCTGCTGGAGGGCATGTTTCGGGACTGGCCAAGCCTGGGTTTGTGATAGCAGAGCTTGCGTAGGCTGAAGGACAGGAAGGAGGACCTGGAGCATGAGAAGGACCAACAGAAGCCGCCTGAATTGCTGATGTCTCCATCACCACCATGGGGTAGCAATTGGACCTTAATTCAAGCGTCTTTCCCTGGCATGGTTCTCACATGCTCTCTTTGCCTTGGGTGGACATCGATAAATAATTTCCTGTTCGTCCTCGTCCCAGTTGAACATTTAAACAGACACTGGCCAATATGTGCAATTGCTAATGAGGACAGGCCTGACTGGGTAAAAGTTTGCTTGGGTTCATATTTTGCTTTGCAAGCATCTATTTTGGGCTCGAAATGTGGAAAAGTCCCATAATTCGGTGCTCAGCTGAGGCCAAGTTCGAGCTGTTCGAATGAATTTTACTGTAGCACAGAAGAGAAGTGAGTTAATCTTTTACAAGAAATAATCAACATATGGAAATAATTTTTAAAATTGTGATTGGGTAAATTTGGTCTCTTGGGACGAGGTGGGAGCAATTCTGATTGGATTTGGAGCAATTTTTTTTGCTGTGGTTATAATTAGAAATTTACACATAGCAGAAGAAGTATTGCTGTTGGATGCAGATTATCATGGATGTTATGTTGTTTGGAGTTTTGTTTGTTTTACGATCTCTTTTCTTAATATAGCGATTGGGCCTTGCAGAAGTTTGGCACTGGCATGTTTAACTTATGACTTAGTTTAGACATTCAATATTTTTGTTACAAAATAACTTTTTTTATTTTTAAAACAAAAATTAATGATCTCTTGAGAACTGAAATTCTGTATTTGAAAAATTGCAAAGCTTCCATTTCAGGCTTTCTTCCACAGAAAGCAAAGCAACAAATACGGTGATTTCACAGTGATTGTGCTTTCTAATGCATTTCAAAACTTGTTTCCATGTAGGCGTACACAGAGATACAGAAAAGTATTAAAAATCAGATGCCTAAATGTCTTGCCCTACAGCAGGTCTAAACAACCGGCTGGTCGTTAACTCTTCTTGGATGTGTTACGCCCATACAAGTGAGGGCATCGCTGCTGTTTGTGTGTCTTGGAGTTAATTTAAAAATTTTGCTGAGTGTGCTGAGGGCTTGCTGCCATCGCAGGACCTGTGAAATAGGTTTTGTCCCTCCGTCTTGGGTCTGACGTCGCAAGGACCCGTGGTGGCAGCGAGGGCAGTTGGGTTGCATTTGCAGGAGGATGAGGATGGTTTTGCATGGAAATGACTGGCACATGAACAGAAGTCACTCCCACTGAGGGTTTTCTTTTCTTGTGAAGACCTTGAGACCTGTTGGGTTGGGAATCCTGGAGTGGGAGGGAAGAAGGGTGCCGTTGCTCTCCGTGCTTTAATGCCACGTGGCTTGAGCAGGAGGAAACCCATGCAGGTTGAAGCACAGCATGCCTACGCATGGCTCTGCACAGCCCTGTGAGCAGGGGCTTATCGCTGCCCACTCCAGCCTGGGGGCTTGGAGGCAGCCATGGCGGGTGCTGCGGTGCCGCACGGGAGGGGAAGGCGTTGGCCATTTCTCTGCCTGTTCCTTGGTGACCATTAATTTGAAAGAAAACAGGAAAAACTGGTTCAGTGCACTTGGAAACTTCAAAATGGGAAAACAAATGTCCCTGTGCCCCTTGGAGTGAGTGAGGAGCAGGGTCCACTCTCTTGCAAAACTGAGGTCGGCCAAATGGGTAAAAACCGACAGAAGTGGTACTGGACTCATGCAAAAGCCCTGGGTCTTACGCAGACTTCCTAAAGATTCTTCTCTTTTTCATTAAAAGAGAGATGGGTTTTCTGACTCGGAGGATGTGCCAGCCTCCAGGGGAGCGAGGGGCTGGCCTGGAGCTGCGGTGCAGGTACAGGTCACGGCACAGGGGACCGGCGGCTGGTCAAATTAGTCCTGAATGAAAGGGGGGCTGCAGGTCGCTTGTCTCCCTGCCTGCCTTTTAATGCTGGGGGAAGACAGTGAGTTTGTGCTTTTTGCACGTTGAATTGGGCTTTTCCACAGGAACAGGCATGTTATCACTCCATCTGAGCCTCACCGGGGCAGCGAGGGTTCCTTCTGGCTGTTAGTTCACATAACTTTCCCTGGCTGGGCAGGTGTGTGGCCTCAGTGCCCATTGGCCTCCCTGGTTAATGATTGCCTGCTGCCAGCAGGAAGCCGTGAATCAGGTCACAGCTCGGCTCCGGGAGCGCCTGGAGCCAGCACGCAGCACAGCCAGGGCAGGGGGACGCCACACTGTGTCCCGGTGCTCGGGCACAGCCTGGGCGTTTGGGGTTGGCCCCTTCCTGCCGAAATTGGGGTAGGAGGCCATGAGGCTTTGCTAACATTAAGAGTTTGAACGTGAAAGGAATTGGAGAAATGTTACCTGCTTTGGCGAGCTGCATGTGAACCTCAGGTGGCGGCACCTACTCTGGTTCCCTGGTGCATCAGCAGTCAGCTGGAGGAAAATGCTTGTGTAACTTAACTTGCAATAGCTAATTTAAAGAACAACTTCACTGATTGCAAGTCCCCTTCCCACAAGAGAGAGAAGCTCTGGCTCAGATCTTTTATTCATTTATTTGTTTGTTTATGGTTATAGCTATGGGGACGCTTACAGTCACGTCTTTCTCATACATCTGCGCCTATCTGGAGGCTCCTGGAGGGTGCTGCCGGGGCATACGTGTGCGGCAGGGATCCGACGTGTTGCAGGGCTGGAACCAAACCCACAGGGCATCAGTCGTTGCCTCCAAATTAAATTCACCAAAGGCAATTTTATTTTTATCGATTTACCAACAAACCAGTTATTTCAGAAATGACTGGCTGCTGCTGTTGGTCATTTCTGGTTGACCAGTTGGCTCTGTGTCGCACGGTTTAATGATTGCATACTTTATGCTGGTTAAATAGTGCTCAGCAAGGAAACAGGAGAAAACCACAGTGGGATAATCTAAGAAAAACAGGGATTATAAAAATGGCTCTGAGGCGCTGACTGCTGGAAGTGAAACCTATTTTGTGGGTTTGTTGCTGCACCTTTGCTTCAAAAAAAAAAAAATTGGAGCACTTGTTACACTCTTTCTCAGCAGATGGGCTACTCCATTGCACGCACGTTCACCCATCTGGAAAGCAATTATGTTGCTTGGCCCTGTCTTGATTTGCGCTTCTGTTAGCGTGTGCTTAACTATTACTGCCTTTGGAAGAAGACTTGGTAGATTAGTTCTCCTTTAAAAGCAAAGAACGAAAACAAAACCAAGCCCATGACGCACTACAGAAACATTTAAAAAAAAAAAAATTCAATTCAAAATGTTTAAAAAACTGTTGTACGATGACCTTAAAATTCAGGTTTTTGGTGCCAATCCAAGAAGAAATTTAAAATTAAATAAATATTATCTCCACAGCCTTTTTTATAGCATTGGTGACTGTGGGAAATTCTCCTCGTGTAGGTCAAGAAATTCTCCATTAAGGTTTTAGTTAATTCTCCTCTCATTTTAATAGGTAAGGACACAATTCAGAGTGTGGGCGTTCCCATGCTGCCAGCAAGGGCTGTGCAGGGCTCTCCTGGTACAGAGCTCCACTGGTGGCATGCTTGGGGATTCTCCAAAATGGTTAAAATTGTGGCGGGAGAGGGACAGGGACCTCTCTGCTCCATCGTCTGCTCCCCGCTGGGCAGAGTGCTCTTTCTTCCCCAAAACAGCCTTGCCCTTGTGTCTCTGGTGTCAGCTGATGAATCAAGGTCTGGATGGCTTAAGCTGATGGGATGAAGCCTACTCATTTCAGTAGGCTTGCTAAAACTTAAATAGGAACTACAAAAAATAACACATATAAAAGTCCCGGTGTACTTTGAATGTATTTATTTATTTGTTTGTTTGAGAGCAAGACTGTATGAGTTAGAGGTATTAAAGGCTTTACCAGAAGTCAAATAGCAGAGGAGTGGGCTGGGGTTTGCAGACACCTGCAATGGCTGACTTCACGCAGGCTGCTGCCAGGCAGCCGGGCGTGGGTTTGCGCTGGAGCTGTTTATTTAAATTCTTCCATACTTCCTTGTTGTCCAGACGTCGTCTTTTTGTTCTTTCGAAAGCAAGGTTTAGAAGGACACGGGCTAGCAATGCTTTTATATTTATTTCCTAGTTGCGTTTGACAAATAAATGAGCAGGAGTTGCTGGTGATTCTGCAAGGTCGATGGGCACGTGGCTCGTTCATGATTCATTAATGTAATTTCTTTTTCACTTCATCAAAAAAGAAAATAAAACCCACAAACAACCCTGAAGACGCCTTTTGTTTGAGCAGCCGTGCCATCTTGTGCCACCAGCACTGCTGGTTTCACACCATACCTGCACGCCGCATTGCCTCGTGCCCGCAAGCCTCACGAGCGGTTTGATTGAGCCCCGTGGGCCTGACCCAGGTTGGCACCGACCACGGCACTGCTGGGCCCGGTGGCACTGCTGGGCCGGGTGCCACTGCTGGGCCAGGCGGTAGCAGCGGCCTGGCTGTGCTGTGCCGAGCCCATGCCAAGGCCGAGCCACAGCCACGAGCAGAGCCTGGCCTGGCTGCTGCTGGTGGGAGGGCCAGTCTATTTTGGTAAATAATAAAAATAATACTTTGTTCATCACCCAGAGAGTGTAGGCCGTGACTGACAGCCATTTTGCTTGTCATTAATAGCTCTACTTAATCGCAAAACAAGACTTTTCCTGTGATATATCTGTAAAACAATGCAAAACAAAACAACCTTTCTTCCTTTAGTATCTCTACAGCACCACCCCCTCCCAAACAAACAAAAAAAATCCTGATTCCTCCTCTCATATGACGAACAATGACTCATTCAGTGGTTTTTTTTTCTTTACTTTTTTTTTTTTTACTAATTTTTTTTTTATTTTGGCCTTTGCTTCTCTTCAGTGGCTGCATTGCAGCAGAGCTGGCAGCGGTGGTGGTGGTGGAGATTGCCTAACTCTAACGAGCCCCTCTTTTCAACTGTTTATAACTCTGCCAAACTTTAAGTGTTTGGGCTGAAATTTTCCAAGCCAGGTGTCTGCCTAAGGGGGGAATTCGTTTGGAGAATTTGCAGCAGTACTGCTTCTGCCTGTGTTGATTAATGAGATTCAGAGGGAAATAGGTTTGCCCACAGTGAACGGAGAAAATTGCTTCTCAAGCAGGAAGAGTGTTGTGCTGTACCTGGGCATTTCTGTGTCTTTCTCCTGTGCTGGTATTTAGGAATTCTTGTGTTTTTTGAGACCTCTCCTCCTTAAGCATGCTTAAATTACTGGTAGGTGCCAGCGCCATCCCCATGCATTTTGCTTCTCCATGGAAAGAGGCAGAAAACACTCCTAGGCATTCAGTGGAAAATTTTGAGAACTTTTTGTGTTTCAGGGATGTGACACTGTGGAAAAACACCCTGATCTGATTGAATTATTAACCTCTGAAAGTACTCAGGCTCCTAATGCTTGGCCAAGAAAAAGTGGTGGCTGGAGGGGCCAAAAGTGCCACCCGCAGCAGGGCCTGGGGGTGACAAGAGCATCCCTCCTGCATCCTGCCCTCGCCCGGGGACAGAGCAAATCACCAGCATGGGAGAATTGGAAAAATAATAGTAATAAAAAATAAATTATTTCTAAAAATTATTCTAAAAATTGTAATTCTAAATTTAAAAAATTATTCTGGACAAATATTGCTGAATCAATGACCTGGTCATCCAGCAGTGGCCCATGCCACATCAGTCAGGCTGCTAGAAATTTTTTTTTTCCTCTTTATTTTTATTTTTTTTCTAAGGAGAACTGAGCACTGGATGAATCTGAGGTCCCGCAGAAGGAGTGTCGCATGCTCAGGCAGCTCCAGATTGCATCAGAGCGTGGGGCAGGCTGGCAGTGTGTAACACAGGATGGATTCAACCAAAATTTTGGCATTTTCTGACTTCTGCTTTTGCAACTGTGTTATTTTTTTGATGTGGTTTTAATGTAATCCGTGCGTGGGGAAAGCTCTTCTCTCCCTGGTGAGGTTTCCAGTACAGCCTTACAAAGCCATTTTTTTTTGATGGGTTGCTGTGCTGGTTGTTCTTGCACCGCAGTAGCCTGTGGTCACTCATCCTCGCTGTCCAACATCCTGGATTTGTAAGCAGTTGATGCATCCCCTGTTTACTCTCTTTTTCTCTCTCTCTCTGCTAATTTCTAAATTCTTTCACATTTTTCCTTTCAACCTAATGTCTTAATTCTGGTGCTTTGTTAATCCATCCAATTTTGTTGAGTTCAAGTTGTTTGAAATCCACTTATATCCATATAGGAAGTACTTATCGTATTAATCAAATGATCCAAGGTGGCATCTCCTCTGAAGTCCTTAATTTGTGCTATACGTATTCTTCCTGGTAATAGTGATCTTTGTAACAATGCACTTTTCTATTATGTTCTCAAGGAGACACTGAAATACGTTAATTCTGTGATTAAATGTGAAATGTGAATGTGAAAAATCTGTGAGTATGCCAATAATTCATCCATCCCTTTTGCAGCCACATCAAATGTGATCAGTCTCCAAAATCCCAGTGATGATCTATTTGTGGGATGTGTGAAAGGCTGTATGGAAACAAATGCAGAGGAATCATGTTTTCTTAAAGACTCAAAAATTTTATTTAAATAAACTTTTGGGAAAGACAGCTTAGGAGAGGGAGCAGGCTGTTTGAGGGCTCTCACACCAGTCATTTTGGGTGGAAAGCGTCTCTTTTGCATCACCATTTTCTTTCTCTTTCCGGGAGAATGAGAAGATGGTGGCTCTCGGTTTTGCTCGCTACATATTTCTGAGCAAATGCCACGGAGGAAAATTTGATCAATCTCTGCAGGAGCAGAACAGCGTTTCCCACGTGTCTTTATTGGATTTTCAGGAGCGTTTTCCCTTGCTGGGTAATACATGCATCGAAACCTTGTAAACCTGGCAATGGGGTTTCCCCCAAAGTGTGTGCCTCCAGCATGCCCCAGCTCCATGGCAAGTGCTGGACAGGAAGGTGGTCAAAAACCTGCAGAAACTGGTTTTCTGGCTCAAACGGGAGGCTCAGAGCTCTGGTTAGAGCCATACTTTAAATAAAGCAGTCGAGATGGGGAAAGGAGGGCAGCATGGAGAAGCGCTGAGCTTAATTCTAGGTCTGACAAACTCCGGTGCCTGAGAAGCTGAATCTATAGTTATAGGAGCCCAAAAGCACTCCAGGTGTTTCAGCCACTGAGACAGCAGAAATAATACCAGCCACAGCGACTCTCCGTGGGAAGAGAGAAGAATGGATGCAGAAGTTAGAGGCACTTAGGGCCACAAATGAAGAAGCAGTTTTTGCCAGATCCTTAAAGGTCTCTGCCCAGTATGGAGCTGTGTGATGCAGTTAGATGCACCAGGGAGGTGGTGGGACCATTGAAACATATGGCTGGGTCTCCAGCCATCCAAAAGCATTGCACTCTGCTCTGCTTGTCAGCAGGCTTCATGCTGTGCTTTTTTTGGTCTGGCATGAAATTAGTTAAATGAAGCGGTGTAAACACGGAAAGCTTTGCAGATTTAGTTTAGAGATTCTGAAAAAATACAAAAGACTGCCCGTGTATGAGCGTGTGTGGGAGAGGATGGGCTGGCTTGTAGGGGCAATCGGCATCCTTCTGCATTTGCATGTTGACACTGGTGCCTTTTTATAGATGGCAACTATCAGAATAAGGGCTGGGTGCCTAATTCGTACTCCTCTCATCCTGTTTGTGCTCTTCTGACTGTGGAAAACTGTTGTTTGTCCACTGTATGATATGGGAGCAAGAGTTTTCCCAGTTGGACTGGTTCTTGCAGCACTGGGCGTGTACCAGATTACAGCCCCTATCCTGAGCCTAAGTGTGTCATGCCAATAATAGCATTAAGGTTTCAAACTGAAGGGATACTTTTTTTTTTGTGGTGGTTAATGATTAATTAGGTCAAATTCTCCAAAATTAGACTGCTGGAGAAGGAATGGGCCAACATTTTTCACAAAACCTTGCAGCAGAAACCGATGTGGGCTGATTCCACCTCCCCCACCACATGCTCTGTCCCGTGCCCCAAACTCACTTGTCCCCAGAAGAGATTCATTTTAAAAATTGTATCCATTAATATCCCAATTTCCTTTTTCCCCCCTTTTCAAATCTTGCACTAAACCCCTGTAGATTCTGCTTTAAGTAGGCAATTAAGCTAACAACATAATTATATCCCTTAATGCTCATTTTAACTGGTTTAGAGAAGAAACAAAAGGGAAAGCAGCTTCAAATATATGGAAATAAAAGCTCCATTGTAAAGATATTTTTGATACCCATGCGATAATTTGTGCAAAGTGTGGAGTTTGCCCATGAATGGCTGCAGGGAAGCTGGGAGGTCACAGCTGAAGAGCCTTACAGGCAATGTGGAGTTGTACCTTCTGAGTGTCCTTTTTCTGAACCCTCTTCCGGCTGCAAATTTAGGGGAATCCCAGGAGGCTTGAGAGTATGTCCACTTCGTGTTGCAATATACTGGCTGCATAGCTGTGGTACGATAATTTTTTTGTTTTTTATTACCTAGGCAATTAGTCACAAGAGACGAATACACTGAGTCCGCAAGCTGCCGCCTTACCATATGTATGATATGTGAAAACAGAGTGCTGCACAATAACATTGATGGAGAATTATTGTAGTGAATCTGTGACAATTTAGTGAAGCCCCCTTGCTCCCCGTGCAGAGACAGACCCAGAGGGGAATCGCTGCGTAGTGCCCTCATGGTAGCAAGCAGAATAACTTTGACTCTGTTTGTGGTTTTCTGCAGAGCACACAATGTCCACAAGAATCTGTGAGGCACTAAGTTTTATGAAGACCCTCCAAGCTTAAAGCCAGGAAGCTGCTTTGGCATCTCAGGTTTTGCTGAGGAATCCAGATGCTTGGTTGGAGCCTGACTTCATGAGGTTAGCTGGTGGCTCTGAAATGCTGCTAATGCAGTACAGGCACACGGAACTGCAGATGCTGCCCTCCTTTACAGAAATGTGCCTTCCTTTTCACTCTCCTTTACCCACTCTGATTCCTGTAGGGAAATGGAAGTGCCTTGCATGCAGTTTGTGGATCCTGGGACAAGTGCCTCTCAGACCTATGAAGGTCCTGTCTCAGTGTGTGAGTGGCAGAGGTCTAGATCTAGTGAGGAGGACCAGCTTGTCTGTATTTTCTTGATCATTCAGGTGGAAATAAAATTAATATTTACCTTTCCTAAGAAAAAGAACCAGGAGTAACCTGATGCTAAAGCAGCTCTGAGCCTTGGGCAGTCACCTGCATGCCCACTTATGTTGCGTTGGGTATCTGCTCCCATTGGTTGCCATGTGTAGGCATCTCGGTTTCTGGGTGTGGGGAGAATGGGGAAATATTTAGACAATTACTATCTTAAGAGCATTGCTTAGGCCTGCAAGATGCTTTCTCACATGTTGACCAGTCACTGGAACAGGTGTTGTGAAGGTCAGAAGGCATTCCCAAGGAATACCTGCTCCTTGGCTTCTGTGCAGACACTGCCCATGAGAAGTGCAGTGAGCACCTCTTGGCAGTGCAGCTTCATGGACTGTGGCTTCTGTCAACTTGAAGGCAAAGGTGGCTTATTGTTTAATTTTCTTTATTTCATCAAGAAATAACCATTATTTAATAAGAATTTCCTATTTTTGTAAAGTGGTCTGGTTCACCAAAGTAGGAATTTGTCTGTCTCATCCCTACTGTGCTAAGCCAGTCCATCGCTAGCTGTGCTGGAGTAAAGGGAAACCATAAACGAGGTGTAGTGAGATGGCATGCTTTATGTACAGGTTTTTTGGGGTTGCAATTGGAAAAAGGAATACGGTATAATTAACTAGTTGTTGGCCTTCCATTCTTAAAATAAATGCTAGATAAAGAAGTGAAGGATTTGGATAGGAGGACAGGTTTTCTGTAGTTTGAATAATGTACATTGCATGACTCACTAATGCTAGAAGAGGGAGTATTTTCAGTGTAACGTCCTTGTTTATCTCCAGTCCCTGTTTAGTCCCCATCCCGCTTGTTGCAGGTGTTCAGCTTTTCTTGACAGGGTGGAGCTTGTCTGTGGGACACTTCGAGGACACTTAGCAGGCTCATGAGCCTCTGCCCTAATGTGCTGAAGCGATTTGACCTTTTTCTCTGAGCCTGGACACAGGTTGCCTGTTTCTTTCCTATTCACAGAAAATACAGCATCGTGGCTTCTTGCCAAGTGTCTGCAAGCCCAGAGCAGATCTATTACCTTCAGCAAGCAGGTATAGCTTCAGCAAACATTATCCATAGCTCCAGCCTTGAGTGTCTGCTCACCCATTCAGGGATGTGTTGCCGTGGGTGAGGAGGTGTATGGCATTGGTGAAAGATTGGAGATACCCCACTGAAGCTGCCAGCTTGGCAAAGCAGGGAAAGGCTGCAGTGAAGATGCATCCCTACCTCAGTTTGCTGCTTTTGAATATTTGTAATGTTGGAGCTCTCTGAAAGGCTCTCCTGCCCTTGCCTGGGGGTGTGTGTCTGTTGTGTCCCCGTCTCCCTCCAGTCAACCTGCTCCTGGACTCAGGAACGTGCCATGTCCTCCTTTGAATTTAGGACAATGTGTAGGCAAAGTGCATCAAAGTAGAGGTCCCTTCACGCAGGATGGAGTTTGGGGATGCAAGGACAGTCCCTGGTATTCACTGGACTTTCACATGGACACCCTGAATTGTCACATCTTCCCATACTTTTAATCCCAGACTTGGAAAGTTATGTGCAGAAAATAATTCTTGGGCCTAAGAAATTTTTCATATGTTCAGTAGGGTAACTTATTGGAGATGATGTGCCATAAAGCATTCCCAAAATTTGTGGTATACCATGTTCCTTGGGTACAAAACAATTTGTATCGAAGATATCCACTGCTGCTGCTGTGGTTTATGTATGGTCCAAGTGTAAAACAATCCACCCAAGGTGAGTAATTGCCTGTGGGACTGCCACAGCATGAAGGGTAGGTGAGCGTCACTTTTTGGGAAGAGGTTGTGGAAGTCGGTGTACATGAGCTTTTCCCAGCCCAGCATCTTCTGCAGTTCATGCAGTTCATGGTCATGGGAGGCTGGAGCAGCAAGGAGCAGGCTGGCAGTTGGACAACTTCTGGTGACACGTCTGGAGGAGGAAGCAGCCCTTGGCCTAATTTTTTTTTTTTTAATGCAAAGGACCGTGAATCTGTTACAGTGGGTTCACTGCTCTTTTCTCAACTTGGAGGCAGAACCAGGCACTGGCAGCAGCAGCCTTTGTTGCAGGGAAACCCAGACTTCATTTAAAAATTATGCATCAACACTTTGGACCTAGGGATTTCTCTCTGCTTTTTAGACATGACCCAAGGCCGCTTTTGAATTTTGGGGAGGCAATCACACCTGCTTGCTTTCCTTTCAAGAGACTTTGCAGCAGCTATTGGCCTGCAGATTCAGAGAGGACTAATGATGCAGCCTGCAAAATTCAGTCCCAAAATGGATTCTGTAAGAACATTTGTACCTTTTTTCACATCATGGTTGCAGTTCTCCCGCACTGCTCCGACAAAACCTGTCTGGTGGCAGAGCTGTGCAAATAATAATAGATTTTAATAGATTTTTGGTTTCCTTGAAGCACTGACAAATTGAAAAATTCCTTTTTGGGTTGAGCCAAAGGAAAAATATATTGATTTTAATTTTTTTTTTTTTGAAAAATAAAAAAATAGTGTTTTGGGTTGCATAGTTTTGGGTTGAACAAAATTTGGGGCTTGCAAGTGTTTTCTTTAGGTTTTGAACATACCTTAGCGTTCTTGCTTTAAAAAATAAATAGGACAGATATTTTGCCTGTGTGAATCAGAAAATTTTAAATGTCAGACTGTGTCATTTCCACTTTTTGAAAATGAGTGTCATACTCCATTGTATGAATAGTTCAGCAGAAATGACACTAATCCATGCAATGGTCGGTCTTGCTATAGCTATGCTTTTGGCTGAAAATAATTTCCCTGCAGCTCCGTGCCCTGATTTTTTTCAGCTCCATGAACTATAGAGAATAGAAGGTCATGTAATCTGGGTCCAGGCATTGTTTGTCCCATGCAAACACCTTGAAAGAGAATTTCTTTAGCCCAGCTGATTACTCAAAGATGTCAGTTTGGAAGTGGCAGAAGCGAAGGTTGATGGTACGGAGAGATAACCCGCTCTTCCCAGTGCTGTGCCTGGTTTGAGGTCTTCTTCTGGGTGAGGTTTGCAGGGCAGGTCCTGGGGCAGTCCGGCTGCTGCACTGTCACCATCCCCTCTGTGCTTGGCAGTCTCTGGGTTATCTCCAGGAGAGCAGCGGTGTCCCAGCAGGATTGCTCCTACAGCCTTTGCATTTTTAACTGTGCTCAGGAACAGTTGTTTTTCCTCTTCCCTTATTTTCCAAATTGCTATGGTTCTCGGGAAGCCATTGAACCCACCCAGCTTTGCTGAGAGCAGCTAGGCTTTTTTTTTTTTTCCCCCCGTCTCTTTTTTTTTCCCTTCTTTTTTTAATCTTGGAGGTTTGTTTGTTTATTTATTTATTTATATCTGCTCAGGGAGTTGATCTGTTGATATTTATAGGATTTGTGGTTGGTTGATGGGAGTTATATTGCAATCAGAATTTCTAAGATTTCTACTTTAAGCCTGCTTTTTCTCCAACTTCATTTTTCCCCTTTTGTTCTCTTTTGTCCTTTTTTTCTCTTTTCTTTTTTTACTATTTTTTCTTGATTTTTTTCTTTTTTCTTTTTTTCTTTTTTTGAGGGAGACAGGCAGACTAAACTTTCTGAATTTTCCCTCTGTAATTACTGCTCTTTTTTAAGTTTGAAAAAATCATCCACCTTTGTGCGCCTTCCCCCTTCTTACTTTTAGATCAATGTGGTTTGACTTTTTTTTGCCTTTCCAAAGTAAAATTACCACCATTTCATGCTATTAAAAAAGCCAATCCTAGAAAACTAGGAGAGAAGGTGATGATCCATAGTTAACCTTCTGGTGGTAAACGTTTGTTTAGTTTCAGCTTCTTAGTCCATCTCTAAACACGACAAGGGGTTTCTCTTGTAATGATAAAAATTTTTATTTTATGGTGTTAGGAGCAGGACCGTAAGGATAAAGACCACCATCACACTGTGGTCTAATGTGTATATGTCCACTGAGATATTTATCAAAGTATGCATTTTTCATTCTGGATACTGATTTTCTGCTCTGGATTATCATATATTTGACAAATGTTTAATTTTTCTTTATGTACCTCAGATTTAAAACTAAACATCGTCAGTACCTTGCATCTATGCAGCACTGTTAATTACGGAGGACCCAAAGCGTTCTCCAAAATTTACAAATGAAAGAGTAAAAACAACTCCAAAATGTACAGTTCTGCCCAGGGATCACATTACTACCACAGACACACAGATGACAGGGCAGCTGCTCTGGGACATGCATCACAGTGTCTGCAGATTTAAAGGGCAAAGTTTTAGTCTTATGAAAGCTTGTTCCGAGAAGTGCTTCATCACTGGGCCCCTTGGCTCTGAGGCCTGCAAAGCCATCGTTGGTGGACTGCATGAGCAGTCGTCTGACATGAGTTATTTTTATTTTTTGTTTTTAATGTTTTCTAGTGTCTTGGGTTGGGCCTTCTTGAAGGTCACAGACTCATGTTGGAGACCACTGGGATGATCTGTGTGGTTCTCTGTCCTTTTTGCACTGGGAAGCAGCAATGGGACTGCGGGGTTTCATGGGCAGGTGGGAGGTGTCCAGTTCAGAGGTGTTTGTCCTGTAGATGCAGGCTTGGCTCCCTCTTTCCCAGCACCATTTTCAGTGCTCAGGGAGCAGGACTTGATCATCTACAACAGCTCACATTACAGGAGCAGAGGGCCCTTCTGGTGAGCCATCGTGCTGCCAAGTACTTTGCCTGCTTTAACGAGCATCAGGAGTGCTCGTGATGGTAGAAGTATGGCCTTGGGAGCCGTGTTGTGGAGCTGCACCTGAAAGCGCATTTAGATCGGGACAACCTGCGGGCTGAGAGCTCGAGGTGTCTCCTGGCTGATAGCACTGCTGCAGCTGCTGCCCCAGGAGGCCGTGCTCTCTGCGGCACGTCTCGCCTCCTCCTGCCGCTGCCGCCCCCGGCTGTTTGCTCTCCCCATGGTTTTCTCACCTGGCTCTTTACAGTGGTGCCCTGTGGCAGGACTGGAACACAACAGGTTCTGTCTAAAGATCGGGAAGCACTTCTGTGCTGTGCAGGTGACGGAGCCTGGCACAGGTGAGGCCGAGAGGCTGTGGAGTCTCTTCCTTGGAGACCTTCAAAAGCTGCCTGGACATGGTCCTGGGCACCCTCCTCTGGGTGGCCCTGCTGGAGCAGGGGTCAGGCCAGATGGACCTGGAGTTCTCTGCCAGCCTCAGCCGTGCTGTGACTCTGTGATTTCACAGAGCCTTATTTTGGTGTAGATCAAACTGCTCATGGTTGACTTCTGCGGAGTTCTTCCACCTGCGGTGGGGTTAGCGTGGCCTATTGCTTCCCGTCAGCTCAGCTGTGGTGGAGTCCACGCGCGTGCTCCCATTCCATGCCACTTGCAAGGTGGTTTGCCTTAAACTCAGCTTTCAGGTCTTCCCTCTGCATCGCATCTGCTCCCGGCTGGGAAGGGCTGAATGAGCGCAGATGGATGGTGCTGGCAGTTCCTGCGGTTCAGGTAACTTGTGCTGCGGGAAGCGATCGCAGCTCCATCAGATCTGGCATTTCGAAGTGCAGCCTACCTACGCGGAGCCAAGAGATGTGCCTGTTCGTAAACAGCGGAACAAAATGTGTTTAACAGCACTTCTGTAGTAAAATGTGTGGGATTCCGTGTATAAATAAGTCCTGTTATAATTCTTTTTTCATGTGCGCTTGTAGCTTTTTAGATACGTTTGTTTTATCAACTTGGAAAGGTGCCTGTAACAGGATTTTTTAAAAATTGATTTCCTGAGTTTCCTGTGAAATTGGAAACCTGGAGAAATGGGTGGATTTCTGAAATACTATAGCATGGTTTTTCTCCCCCTTTTTTTGCTCAAGTAAAAATTAATAATACCTTCCTCCCCCAGAAGGTTTCATTCTGTATACATTAATTCTTTAAAAATATTTCCAGCTGTTTCTTTTGCTGGGAAACTCATACCATCTATAAACAAGTGCTTGATTCACATAATTCTGTTGTTTTGCCTGGTCACTCTTATTTTCCAGCTTTTATAGTACAAGAGTTCAGAAGTAATCAGTAATGGTTTTTCTCCTCTTCACCCTCAATTTGATTATTTTTCTTGTAAAGAATGGAGTAAGAAGAGCACTGAGCAACAGGAGATGGAAAAAATATTTTGATTACTTTTCAGTTGCTTATAATCAAGGAGTAACTCTTTAAATCCAGGCCAATTTACTGCATTGATTTAATTCATAATTTTAATTTCATGACTTTCTTGAAGAAAAAAAAAAGACAAAAACAACAGCACACTTCAGGTTGAAGCTTTTTAATACTTGTTTGAACAGTTGTAGTTTTAGGTTAAAATTTATTTAATGTTCCCTTTCTTCTGTCTACCTCTGCCAGAATACGCTACTTGAATTTCACTGGGCTGCCACAAGAGAAAAATTGAAATTCAAAGCACAGATTCTGCCAGTACTTTCAGCAAGTTCATAAAATTACTCATATGAATATTCCCTTGACTCAGAGGCAACTGCTTGCAGTCCTTAAACCTGTCTGGGACTATCTGAAGTATTGGGAGCCAAAGCAAATGGTAGGTGACACGGAAATCCTGGGTACTTCAAAGGCAATTTTTTTTAAGTTGCAAGAGCAAAGAGCTCTGGAGTCGTTCAGTGCCTGGCCAAGCTGTTTGTGATATTTTGATCTTTTTTACCCTTTAATATCAATAGGCTTGCATTAAATCTGGAGGGTGATTATCAGCTTGTAATCCATGATGCAGATATAACTGAGACAGGTGCCCTTGGTGCAGGGTGGGAAGAACTGGCGGTGACAGAGGTGGCCAGAATTATTTCCTCGCTGATTTTGATGTTTGCGCGGCTCTCCCATTTAAGAGTTAGCAAAACCCTGCATGTGCCTTTTCCAGCAGGGAGAGACCTCTTCAGTTTGAAACTTTTTAGAATAACTTGTAATTATGAGTTACTGAGACAGCTTGGAAACTGGAGGGATGCAGGTAAAACAGCTGAGTTATTAAATTAAGATTATAAAATGGAAGGATAATAAGTAATAAGCAAGAAGTAAATACAATGAAATTTACTGAGAATAATTTCTAGATTTTAATCACTTTTTTTTTTTAATTATTTACCTACTGAACAGTTTTCACCTCTGTGCTCCATATTTCTCTGCCTGAGATAAGAATTTGGGGAAAAGTTTGAGCAAACCGAGTTCAGCTGTTTTCAAGACCAAACAATTAAAAAAAAAAAAAAGTTAAAAGAAAAATACTTCTCCTGCCAATACAAAGAGAATTGAAATCAGCGTAGAGAGAAACATGAAACTCCGAGCGTGGAAAGCGTCATTCCCGTTTCAGCTTTTCCAGTGAAATCTCGTGCTCATGTCTGACCTTTGGGCTGCCTTGGGCTGATGGACCTCCTGGCTCCATCTCCATCAGCCGTTCTTGGGAGACACTGAGTGGTTTCGTGATGACTGGGGACCTGCAGGGAAGCAAGTTGCTTCCTACCCAGAGTGTACAAGTGGTGTGAAACTTTGTCAGCTTTTAATTATCCCCGCTAACGCAGGGACAGGCACCCGGGAGAGCCGAGGTGTGGATCAGTTCAACTCTGTGCATGGGATCACCCATGGCTTCACCTGGGGTGGCCCCGTGGGGACGAGAGCATCTCGTTTGCAGCTGTAGTGGTTTCTTGTGGTGCGACCTTGCAGCGCTCTTGGCTGTCCTTGCAGAGTGTGGTGGTCAAGCAGCATCACTGGCCTCAGGCGCTGTGAACTACCACCTTTGGGTGCCGAATCACACTGATGGACCATGTTCTCTGCCTGCACGTTTTTCTTGCCACTTGTCCTCTCTGGGATGTTGGCCACCAGAAGGAAGGGAACAAAGATTCGGTGGTGGCGGAGTGGGGAATGGCGGGTTAATGGTGGGTTAATGGCATCCCCGTGGCAGTGAGGATGCTCCGTCTGGCTGGCGCGTGGGAGCTGGGGACCAATTTGTTATGGCAGCTTGGAGTCACCTTGGCACCTACCAGTGAATGAACTTTGGAAATCTCAATGTTAAAACAAGCCTTTCTAAAGCTGGGTATCAATAATGCATATGCAGGAATAACAGTAGCCCCGGTGCAGTACTCTCCTCTTGCACTGGGCGTGTTGCGTTACAGCCTACAAGAGATTTCAGTAAATGTGCTGATCTGGACATGAATGGGTGGACCTGTCCCAGCGCGTGATGCTGCCTGGGTAGTGACAGCTCCTGTGCTGCCCTGATGTCCCTGATTGTCACTCTTCATGCCCCTGATTGTCACCGTTAGCGCCCTCATCACCTGCTCATCGCTGGCTGGGCTGGGGCCACGCGTGCTTCTGTGGCCAAGATGAGAGTCGCTGCCTTCCTCCTGATGACCTCAAGTAGAAAATACTCCCGCTGTTCTCATCTTGGAGCGTGATTTTTTTTAATGTTGGGTTTTCCCCCTTGCCGCGGGAGGAAGCACCAACCTCAGCCCCTATGTGCTCTGCTGTTTCACTGCGGCTGAAGGAAAGGGAGAAATTCCCCCGGATGCTCACCACTAATTTTGGCATTGCAGTTTGTAAAAGCAGACCCCGTCCTCGGAGCTCGGCTCTGCCGGGACTGGTCCTCCCTGCCCTCCCGGGGGAGATGACTTGGTAGAGCTCAGATTTCTTCCTTGTTGAGTTATTTTTTTTTATGTTATTTTGGTTATTTCTTGAGGGGAAAGCTGCAGCTGAGGAAATAGGCAGTACATTCCTCCTTCCCAATGAATTTATCTATTCCCTTGTGGAAAATTCATACCTTTCAGAGGCTGGTGCAGCCCCTGAAGATGTGCTAAGGCGAAGGGTAAGGATGGGATAAGCCAAAGCTTTCTAAAGTGTCAGAGATCATTTTGCCTCGTGTAGAGGATGCTTTGCCTCCAGGAAGTGCGTGGGCATGGGTGCTCAGCTCACCCATCCGCTCAGCATCACTCCCCACTTTTTGTTAAGTTTGGGGCACATCACTGGGCTGGGGAGGGGTGAGAGAAGCAAGGTGGGGGTGATGCAGAGGATGAATTTTGTGGTGCAAAATTCCTGACTTGAGCTTTTCCTTAGCATCCCCATATTGACAGCAGGAAGCAAAGGGCATGGGTGTATTGATGGGTTGTGGTGTTCTGCAGATGTCATGTTGTAGGGGGTTTCTCTGTCTCTCTTTTTTTTTTGCTCTTTAATGAAAGTTAAGTAGGAAACTGACAGTCTTACCCTTTGTTTAGGAAAAAAAAGAACAAAAAAAAGCACTTCCTGCATTTTCTGTTGCTCTGAAGTTAATAATAATAGTGCAGGTAGGCAGGCTGGCAGTTATTTTTATGGCGCATTCCTTTGTAAGATATGTTTTCAATTGCTTATCCTGTTGCCAAATTTTAATTATTTGGGGTGAAATTTTCCTTGCTAGGTATCTGCGTCTGGCTCCCTCTTGACCTGTACGTGTGTTTTGTGTTTTGCTGAAAATGATTCGGCTGTCTTTGGGAATGGGTTCAGGTTGCTTTTTTCGCGGCCCCCCCCC
>VXAL01010057.1:61081-173943 GCA_013399475.1 Chauna torquata | reverse complement strand
CCCCCCGGTAAAACAAACAATTCCACCCTTTTACAAACAATCCAGTGAGTTAACCCGCCTTACCTCTGCTTTGGGAGAGGTTGTGGAAGGACCTCATAAGTTTCCATAAAAATGCAGAATCAGTAACGTGGGTGGGAACAATTAATTCACATAAGCATTAATTAACATGGGTCAAATCCAATGCGGTGGAGGGCTAAATGTCGCAAACCCTTGCGCTGGATGGCATTTTGGGTTCGATGTCAGTGGATTTCACCCTCCCCAGGCAGGATTTGGTGGGTGAGGGCTCCTGCTGGGTGCGGGGCCGGGAGCGGTCCTGGCGTGGTGGGCGGGCAGGCGCGCCCTGGGTTTGTGATCCCAACTGCAGTGCTCTGGCAGAAGACCAGGCCTAAAGCTTCGGAAATCTCACTTAATATTTTAATGCTTTTTAGTTACATTGTTGCTTCTCAGTGACTGTTAAAATGTTGTGTTTTTTTTTTCCCAAAATAGCGTAGCCCTTTTTCTAAATATGCATTTCTGGGGGCAGTTGTACATCTGCTTGGACTCCTAATTTTTGACACTTTATCCTGTTAGGAGATGTTGACTGATACGTTTCTTATTTATCACATGATTTACTTTTTGCTTACGACTTGAGCTGAGGAACATATGGCCAGAAACCACGTTCTGGTTTTGCGCATTTTAATTTAATATATATTTATTTGTATTAATTTTGTTTAACTACCTTAAATGTACCAGATATGTACAAAAGCAGCTTTAGGGAATCATATTTTGAATTGTAAATTATTTTATGCAAGAAGCTGTGTTACTGATTACGCAGCAGGAGCGTTCCCTCCATTGCAGAGCCCTGCGTCCCGGTGCAGGGCGAGCAGACCCCATTCTCCCCTGCTCGCAGACCAGCAGGCAGACACAAATGCCGCTCCTCTGTTTTTTCAATTAAAAATGAGGAAGTCACTGAATTAAATTAGCTGGGTAAACTGGTGTGTAGAAGATTTATCTTCGTCCTTCCCAAAGACACTACTTTGTTGAAAGCTGCTCTCAGCCATTTCAGCATGTTCTGGTTGCTGGTGGTTGAATGGTGATTTCCAGCGATTCACCGCCTTGACTTTCTTAGGGTATTTCTAGTCCTTAAATGTGACTGTTTAGAAGTTAAGTGCAACATTTTGCTTTATATGGATTAATACTGTGGCCTGCAAAAGTCATCAAAACTTAGTATTTGACTTCAAATCTGCTTATTGCAAAAAAAAAAAAAAAAGAAGAACAAAAGCTTGCTTCAGCCAGGTTTTTAAAAATATGCACAGGCATCTCCCTATTTTGCCTGCGCTGAAGGTGAGCCCAAAGCTGAGCGGGAGAGGAGGAGCGCCTTTGGGTAGGGCTGCAGCTGGCGGCCAGGCCGGTGCCGCCAGGGGTGAAGATGCTCTGCCGAGCACTGCGGCGGTGGCGGTTTCCTTGGCTGGTCCAGGTGGCAGTTGCTCAGTCTCTGTCCGTCTGTCTGTGGAGCGGGACGTTCAACAGGATGCTGCTGTGTGCGGGGCACCGCCTGTCCCCTGCTCAGAAACAGCCACGGTTTGGGTGGCTTGAGCTGGGTGCGGTGGCCATTCTGCGGGCAGCTGCGCATGATGGGTGCTGCCTCCCAGCCCTGCGCTGAAGCTGTGTCCGCGAGTTCAAGTCCTCAGGTCTGTGGCAGAGAGGTTATTTTGAATGTGAGATTTGTTTTGCGATTGCTTGGGTTGGAGCCACCTATGGGGTCCTCAGCATTGCGTCACAGAGGTCTTGCTTCTTTCTGTGCAGAGCTGAGGGACACCAATGGCTCACTTAGATCACGCATGGCATGGCAGTGGTTGGGTGGGATTGACCATTTTTAGCTGTTCTTTCCCCGGTTGTAAAATGACCCTGTTATTACTTCCTATATACACTTTCCTGAAATACTTTTTTTTTTTTAAGCTTATAATTGTGTTCATGGTGCAAAATTTGAGAACACCATAGTGACTTTTTATTTTGCGTTTCCACCTCTGCACACGGTGTGCGATTGGGGATTATCTCCCCACGCTTCCCCTCATGGTGGCTGGCATGGCCGAGCACGCAGAGGTGAGCGGCGCGGCGCCCGGGCACCTCTGCGCAGCCCGTCCTGCAGCCGCAGCCTGGCCGGGATTCGCTGTGCTCGGCACTGAACACAACAGAGCTGTTCCTCGGGAGATAAATCACTGGTACAGAAAACTTGCCAGTTAATTGCACGTTTGGAAACCGGAGCAGTGTGTGAAGGGTTCTGCTGGTGGCACCTTTGGTGAGGATGGACTTATCTAAGCATCCAGAAACCTTTCAGAGAGCAGGATCTGATTGCCTTCAGACTTGGCTTGGTCTTTAGGTCTGATGGATCGAAACTAAGTCAGGCGTGGGCTTGCAGCAGCCCCTGAACAACTGCGCCGGTGTCAGTTGTTTTTTGAGTGTTTTCCCATGTGGGCAGGCTGGGAGATGCTCTCCTCCTCTCCAAGAGCATCTTGGATGGTGTGAAACCACTTAGGTTGAGAGCTGTCATCTCTTGTGGTTCCTTTTTTCCTCTTTTAAAACAGAAATCCCTAATGCTGGTGGGGTTACACCGTCGCGCTTCCCTTTCTGTGCTCCTCATGCATGTCTCACTCACCCTTTGCGCTGATACATGCAACAGCCTAGGAAAAGAGGTCAAAAAAGCAAAAAAATTGTCATTAGAAAAAAAAAAAAAAAAAAGGACAGAAAATGGACAGAAGGGGGGAATTGGACAGGGCAAACACACTCCAAATGTGGAAGTTAAACAAAAAATGAAGTAAATAATAAAATTGCCAGGGGCCTGCTGGTGCTGCCTCTCTTGTTGCCTGTTGGTTGCCTGTGGCGGGTGGCGATGCTGCAGACAGAGCTGTGCCCACCCGGCTGCACGCACGGGGCTGTGCTGAGCCTTTGCCTTCGCCTTGCATGCCAGAGCGTTCGCCCCGAGGTTCCCACGCAGTCGCCATGTTCTGCTCCACGAGCGCTGAGGCTGCGGCTGCCGAGTGGTTTATTTCTAGGAAGTGGCTTGCTCGACTCTAGGTCGAGGAAGTAGGAAGAGGAGCAATGTCCGTGCTAGGCTGGGCAGTAAATCAGACGAGAGATTTTGCGTGTGTGTATAACAAGAACAAAATACGGCGCTGGGCTATCGGCATGCTTCGTGTTGGAGCGCACTGCTGGCACTGCGCACTCAGAGAAGTAAGGGAATCCTCGCTTATATGGAGGACGAACAACTGTGAATTCAAACAATTTTCTGAATTCGAGGCTTGGTGACAGCTACCCACGTGCCTCCTTGCTTCCCAAACCAAAATCTTTTAATTTTGGGTGGATAGCGCTTGGTGTTGCTGCTGGAGCGGTGCAGCTGGGTGCATGAAGGCAGGGTGCAGGCAGTGTTTTTGGCTTTGGCTTCTGCATTTTGGGTCTTTTGGGAGTGCAGGTGACCTGTCTGTTCAGCAGGTGCTTTTAATGTGGGATCCCAGCCGTGGGAGCCTGTGCGGTTTCTCTCCAGTGCAGGAGGTGGCTCACGGGGTGACCGCGAGGCTGAGATTTACAGAAAGCTCTTTGAAGGGATGGGCACTGTAGGGTCCCTGATCTGTAGGGGATTTCGGGTCATGCCGATGGCCCAGCACCCCACAAGGCTTCTGCCCTTGCTTTATATAAAGTCTCCTTTTTATCTTTTTTTTTTTCTCCTTTTTTTCTTCTTTTGTACACACAGATCTAATCTTCTAGAAAATGCCCCGAAGGTTTGAGCAATCTACCAGTTGCAGGAACCCATAAAGCCTTTTTTTTTCCCATTGTGTAAGCATGACAAATCATTAATTTTTGATTGATTGCTTTGAATTATGGGTGCTCTGACATCCTTTCTGTAGCTGAACAGCTGTATAACAAATGAACATATCAGTGCTCACAAAAGATTGGAGATCTAACAGAAGCAATTACATTGTCAGCTCCTCCCTTCTGGCTTTTCCCAGGCAATGGAGGGAGGAAATTTTTTAACAGAAATTCCTCAAGTGGCTAACAATAATAATAAAAAAATACCTTTTTGTAATTGAATTAGATTTTTATCTCTTCATTTCCAGTGGATTTCTGAAACCTTCAGAAGCCAGGATGCCTTTCTGCTTTGTGTAACTCAGAGAATCCCTTTGAACAAAATTTCACACAAAGAATTAAAAAAAAAAATCAAATTGTAATTTTTGGTTGCTATTCCTTTAAGATTTCAGAATTGTACCAGTGCACTAAATGTGACCTCCATAACTTTTAAATTAAGAATTTATGCTGGCTTGAAATTTATGAAATATTTCAGCATGAAAGAAAGCCTTTTTCCCTCAGGAAAATTGAGCAATAAATCACAGCACTCTCGATTTACTGCCCTACAGCCAGCCAAAGATAGGATTTTTTTTCCTTCCCCCCTTCATTCTGAAAAAAAAAAAATGTAATCATATAAGACAGCTTAGCTGCTATCCTCCCACTCTCTAGAATTTTTAATTTCAGCTGTTTCTGCTTGGATTTATTTCCAATATTCCTGCTCGGCTTTTCAATTTCCTCAGTTATTAAATTTTAATTCAGTGCATTAGCATTTAAATTAAAAAAGGGTTTATTTTATCGAAATCGTTGGCTAGCCCCCATCCTGCTGCACATGAATTGCCTGTTTCTGCCATTTGCACAAAATGTGAAATGCAGCTAATATCTTTTAACTTGTATTTGCACAAATTCAGAAATAAAATTTCTGGGTTTGGAATAATATTGTCTTTCCAAGGAAACGTCTAATCAGAGAGCCAGGGGAAGGAGGCAGGCAGGAGGCAGCAGCTCCCCACTCATCCCCTTCCCATGACCGGGAGGGCAGGATTAGGCCGCCCAGGGGCAAGCCAGGTGTACTGGGAAAGGAACACTCCTGGGGGCTCCTTCCCTGCAGCCCGGCCTCCGGGTAGGGGCAGGGCAGCATGTGAAGGAGTCGTGGCTGGGAATTAGGAGGTTCGGGATGACGCCCGGAGCCCCCGTACCTGCTGCCTGACCCGGCCCGGCAGAGCAAATACAAGACACTGTGGTTTTTCAGTGTAATTTTAGGCCATCTGAGCTCGGATGTATTGAATTTGGATATTTTTGCTCCTGCAAATTGCGTATTTTGGCCTTATTTTCTTCTTGCAAAGCAAGGATTGTTCCTTTTAACTTTGGAGGTTTCCAGTAGAGCACAATAAAATAATTGCGGAAGCGATCTCCACTGGTTACTGCCGGCTGAGTGTTTTTGGAGGCATCATGGGGATGGGAATAAAAAAAAAATCACCTCCCTGGTGGAGCTGTGTCTGAAGTCCTGCCTCAGTCTGCTGAAAACTTGGTGCATGTGCTTAGATTTAAGTGAATGACACGTCCTGCCAAAGTTGAACATAGAGGATGTGTGTAACTTAGACTGGAAAAACTCAAGGTGGTTTTGGTGCAGAATGCACCAAAACAGAATCTGCATTCTGCAGAATGCAGAATGCGCCAAAACAGTTGGAGGACAACCTTGCCTTTCTTGACCTAAACAATCTTTTTAAAATGTTTTCTGCCCCATAGGCCGACGAGAGCAACAGCACTGGGAGGAGGAGCTCTTCCAGCAGGTATGTGACAGTTTTCTCTTCTTGGTGGGACACGCTAGGCAGATGTGGCTTTGCTTGGATGCGGTTCCCCGTCTCGGAGATGGGTAGTGAGGAGCGGCTGCATGAGGAGGATGAGCTGGGAGTTGTTAGAGTGCACAGACCGTACACCCACATTTAGATTTTGCTAGAGATGGATGCAAGAAAGATAATTCTAGCTTGGGGTCCGTGAGGAGATATGGATGTGTATGCAGCTTGCGGGGGGCCTGGCCAAGTGCCCCCAGCCCCCTGCCCATGCCGTGGTGCCACGACCATCGCAGGATATGGCGCTGATGGAGACCTTGGCTTGTGCTGCGCTGGTCGGGTGCGGTAGCGAGGCACACGGCCCTGGCGCCAGCAGCAGGAGGAAAGCTTGACACAAAGACGAGGGAGGTAGTAAGGCTGGGGCTGCCCACGCTGTGGCCTTGCCACCTCCTGCCTGTTGGTGCTGTAGGGCACTTTACCTTGCTGGGTGCACTGGGAGGAGGGAAATGCACTAAAGATGGTGCTTCTCAGTGTGTGTCTGTCTCCAGAGGGGCAGCCGGCAGGCAGCCCAGCTTCCTTCCTTGGTCAGACATAAATTCATTTTAATTGGGTTTCCTCTGGAGAGCAGCACTGGTGTGCCAGGAGGTGGTGGGAGCACGGGGCACAGTGTGGCTTTGGTGCCAGTTGGGTTTGCCTGGTCCTGTACTGGTTCCTGCCTGTCAGCCATCCATGAGCAGACCGGCACACTCATCTCCCAGGTTTAAAAGGGTTTGCAGTAAAACTAGGTGGAGACTGAGGAGCTGAGAGATGTGAGGCTGGAAATGGTGGCAACGCTGAAGATGTACCAGGGAGGGGGGCACATGGCGTGGGAAGGGGAGAGGGCTGCAACGGAGAACAGAAACACCCCTGAGAGTTGGAGAAGATGGTAGGAGAGTCAGGGGGGGTGCCACCACGTGGTGGGGGGACCACCGAGCACCCGAGGCACATCTGTGGGTTGCGTCAGCATGGATGGGGGAAGGTAGGCAACAGAAAACCAGAGCCAGTTTGGCTGCCAGAGAAGAAGTCAGTGCTGTGCGGGGGGCTGCACCCCATCTGGTGTCACCTCTGTCGGCATCACCTGCCCCTTCCTCGGGACGACCCTTCGCAGCGATGCAGCGAGCACCAGTGCTCCCCTCCGGCTGCTGGCCTCCTTCAACGCTGGAGCTGTATCACCTGCCCTCCCCTTGGTGCTACCCAGCGATACCATCTCTCTGCTAACGGTGTTCCAGAACACCCTCCCGCTTCCTCCTCAGACTCAAAAGCGCTGCTCAGGTTTTATCGGTCAGGTGAAATGGGTCCTTCCATGCTAACACCCCTTTCTGTTCTGGTCTCCGAAATCCTCCGTGCGGCGCTGGCTGCTCGCCTTTGCAGCATTGCTCCTGCCCATGCCTGGCAGAGCTGTGTGGGATTTCTGAACGAAACGCTGTCATCTCAGGCAGCTTCGCAGCGCCGCGACAGTGCCCAGCTTTGGGTACCTGTGGATGGGGCTCAGCAGGTGGATTTCAGCAGTGGGGGGGCTGACCCAGCATCAGGTGTCTGATGCAGAGGAAAATTGAAGTTTTTTCCAGTTTCAGGAGGCTCATCAGTGAGGACCAGCAGTGCTTGCTCTCAGGATGCTGGGAATTAGCCTGAACAAAGTGCTGCAAGTAAAACTAGAATTGGCTAAGGAGAAGCAATTGGCATTGCTTACTTCCCCCAAAGTCTTTATTCTGACTTCTGATCTTCTAGCTCTCAGTGGAGGGTTTTGCAGTGCAGGTCCATGAGCATGTTCTCCATCTGGTGTCTCGTGGGTGTCCGGTGCGGATGTCCTCCCTTCCTGGACGTGCAGGAGGTGCCCTCAGGGCTGAGGACCTGGGTGTCCTCCTGGGTATGAGCCAGAGCTTCTCCAGGGTGGTGGGCACCCAAACTCACACCGGGCGGCAGAATGGTGTCATCATTATTTTCTACATACACAGAGAACAAGTGTGAGGCTGGACATCGCTTTTTTCTTGTAGAAAAGTGGAAACAAAATCCACTTCAGCATCTGCCTGGCTGAACAAAAGATGTCCAAAAAAGAAAAATAGCAAAATCTGTTTTTTAAAAAAATAAAACAGAACAAAAACATTTCAAAAAGCTCTGCCAGTGACAGAAGGTTGAAATTTGGCTTTGATGAAATCTTCTGTTAGGCTGTTAATGGCTGGGCATACAAGGTAGTTGTTTCTCGAAGTTGTTGCTGCTTGAAACTATCTCATTAATTGCAAGCTATCATGTAAGCTTTTAAGTATTCATTTATATCAGTAAAAAGTACAAGCAAAATAAGGTTGCCAGGGCAACTTACCTTTTTTAAAAGTTTTTTTTTATTATAGCATGCTTGATTTTAGTGTGGTGACCATAGTATTGGGTTGCTCCTATTTTTATTTATTCATTGTGTTGGATTGATTTTATTCTGTTTCAAGTAAATGTTAAAAGCTCTGAAGGCACAAGATTTTACTGATCTTATCACCTCTGCAGCTCTGATAGGGCATGTCTGCTGCCTTTGAAATAACATTGGTTCAGCGTGCAGCCGTTTTCAGCTGAGAATTGGTGGTGGCAGAAAGCACTCTGTTTCCTACCTTGTTAACTTGTGTGTGGATCCTGCACCTCACTGTACGCTTATTAATGGGATATTTTAAAAACCAAGGAGAGTTGTTAGGAGCATAGAAAAAACTCTTCCTTTAAGGGAGTGAGAGGAGAGATAGCTACTTGCCTTGGAGAAGATGACAACTAAGAGACAACATGACAAAGCTGTGCATGTTATTGAACGCTCCAGAAAAGGTAGATCAGAAGCTTCTTTTTTTCCTTTTGCAAGAAAAAAGAGGTACTCGACAAAATTTAAAGGTGGGAAATTAAAAGCCAATAACAAGAAAGGTTTTTTTTTTTCTTGCATGATGGGCAGTTGGAGCTGTTGGAGCATATTGCCACGAGCTGTCCATTCGAGTGGGGTTCAGAAGGACCTCAGCTGGAAGATGTCATCTATAGGTGACATGGGCTCTTTTGGATGAGGCACGTTTCCTGGGGATCAGACCCTGCTGTAGTCTGTGGAAAGTTCCTTGAACCTTCTTCTGAAGCTGCTTCTGAGCAAGGGGACCAGGCTTGATTCACTCACTGGCTGAATCTGTGTGCCGGTCCTGGAGGGCTGAGAGGGGAAGGAGGTAGCGTGGGGGCAGCGTTCAGGGATGCAGGCCTCGGGGTGGTTGTTGGGTATCTCCTTAACACCATTGTAAAACGAACTACTTACCAATAATTAATGTCAGCATTCAGATGGTGGGCTCTGGATTTTGACAAGAAATAATTGAAAAACCAAATGTGCAGTTATGTCTGACAAGCAGCGTGTGCTTTTCTTGGTCACCACAGCCTTGTGTAGTCATGTGTTAGACACGGTTTTATATAATTGTTACTGTTTATATGGTGGGTGTCAGAGGAAGGAAGAATTTTAGTTTCAAGTCCTCCGTTGGCTATTTATTTTAAAGTCATTAGGTTTGTTTTCAGACTTAACTACACTTAATGTGCGAGACTCCTGCTGAATAAATCAGACCCTGGTATAGGAACTGCATCTGTTTGCGGAGGGAACGGAGCCAGCTGGAAGCTCAGCCCCCGTCTGCACGAGGGCTGTCACCAGCCGGGGAACCCGCTTGCAGCACAGATGTAGCTGTGCAGAAAAACCTGCTCCGGTCCCAAAACAGAGGTAAATCCTAGACCTGCTGGGGTTGTGAAATGGCTGTGAGGGCATGGGTGGGTCTCATCTTTACTGCAGCATTTCCCAGCACTGTTGTAGGGGTCCCAAAGAGGGGGGAACTCTCTTGGAGATGAAGCTTCAGCAGAAGGGCTGTGTGGGCAGGAGCGTTTCCTGAGGCTCCTTTGGCTGGGACATGGAGGTCTCACAGCTCTGGTACGGTGCAGTTTTCTCTAATGCACCAGACCAAGCTGTGGTGCTTAGGTGCTCTGGCAGTTTTGGTCTTCAGCAAGAAGATTGTTGCCAGGAAAGGTGTTTTAGTAGACCAAGATGGCTGGAAAAATTAAGTATGGTGCTTAGTTTGTCTTCCCCAGATTTTAGCATTTGTTTCATTCATGATATTACCTCTTCAAAAAACATTGTATTTCAATAGGATGTGTGAATAAGATTATTTCAATAAGATGTTTCCAGCTGGAGGAGAAGGTACCAAGAAATGCTTGCACCTACTAGCTCCTTCTCGGTTGCTCCTTTGCCTTACTGGTGGCATCTTTTCTCCTCCTTCCTTCCCTCTCTGCTCGTTCTGTCCTTTGTAGACATATCATCATTAGCAGCTCTTTTAACCCAAAGGGAGGTCTGCCAGGGATGGCACCAGCTCTTCTGCAGGCTCCTCTTCCACATGACCAGTCCTCACCAGGTCCCCAGCTTTCAGGGAGGATGAGCTCCATGTGTGCGCAAGCGTGAGTGGGCATCCGTGGGAAGTGGTCTTCTGAACCTCTAGAGAGGGTTCCGCACCCCACGGAGGGAAATGCTCAAGTGTTTCTAAGAAGCAAAACTATTAAAACTGTTTCCCCTTTCTTTAAAAGGCCAGTTGTGGGATTTTCAGTCCCAGAGCATGAAGAGCTTAAGACATCCTGCATCAGAAAGAGAGAAAAGTACTAATAATTAGGCAAGGTGTTTGATAAGCTTTGGTGCTCTCTGAAGGATTCTCATGAGCCATCTTCAAAGAGAAACAAACCAACCAGCACAAAACCCCCCAGAAGTCCCCACTAGCCAATTTAAGAGAAGCGGACAGTTAAGTTCTGTGCTGTGACGAGGACAAAAACTGTGGGAAACCTATGCAGGTTTCCTTGAAAGAGGAAGGTCAACGTGCTGTAGATGTACAAATAAAAGAAGAGACAATAGCACATAGATGCATCCCAGCTCCTGTGGGACCAGCGTTCTCTGCATAATCCACATCAACTTGCCAAATGTCAGAGCCCAGGAGGGCCTCTGATGGTGTGAGGTGGAGAAATGTGTCTTTCTGGAGCTGTAAAGTACTGAGACGCAGTAGCAATAATGTCTTCAGCAAAGCTGGGTTACCAGGACACAATTTTCCATAGGTCATCTGCTCTCCTGGCCAGCTCGGGGTTGTTCTGATAATAGCATATAGTCTCCTATCTTGTTTACTTTAAATGCATGCGTATCTCCAGCAGCAGGACATCTACCACCTCATTTGTATCACTCCCCAGCTGAGGAGTTTTCCCAGTCCCGAGATCCTGTCTCATTTTCTGGCCATCTCTTCCGTTTGCTCATTTTATCCCATTCATCTCGTGGCCACGCCGCACTGCCGCCTGCGGGTCCATGGCACGGTCTGGGGCAGACTTCTCCTGGTCGTGTCGGGGGACCTATGGAGGCTTGCAGACAGTTGTCACCCCCTCAGTCATTTCTTAGTCAGGCAACATAGAGCTCTTTCACTGATATAAATAAATCCTTAATCTATTCTCTTTGTTTTTCCCTGAATTTCTTTGTCTCTGTTGACATTTCCACGCTTGAAAATTTAAAGATGCTGGCAGCTATTCTATTACCATCTTAAATTTAGTTTTTAACCTGCATCATTTGTATGTCACAGTTTTTATCAGACTGAATTCTTTTGCTTTTGGCAAACATTGAGCATTTGTTTTTTGTTGGATAAGCCAATTTTTTTTTTTTTTAATTTGGTTAGACTTCCCTTTTCAAACCATGCTCAAGCTACTCCTAATAAGGACTTAAGGGAATTTGTTTTGCTAATAACTTAGGAATTTTTTGTGGCTCTTTACGATTGTTCTTGTTTGTATTTTAATGTTTATTTTCTAGAGGAGAGGCAGCCTGATTTCGTCCTGTAGTTTACCTGTTCTGAAGGATTTGGAGCATCCCTTGAGGAATGAACACACAATTAAATTCCTCTTACACTTACTGAAGCAGTTTGTTGTCAGGAAAGGTTGTGTGTTTTAGTAGACCAAGACAGTTGAAAAATGAAGTATGCTGCTTTGGTTGTTTGTTTGTTTTCCCCAGATTTTAGCAGTTGATTCATTCGTGGTATTACCTCTTCAAAAAACATTTTATTTCAGTTATGTCTTGAGATGCTCTCTGCTACAAAGCTGTTGATGCAGTGTGCTGAGAACTCTCCGAGCAGATGAATGCTTGTATTCCTGGTCAGGATTTCTTCTTTTTTTTGCATAGATGGATTCCTGCTAAACACAGGCAGTCATGGTCTGCAGTCAGTTAAATTATGGTGAGGGTTGACGTTAGGATTACTGCGTAAAACTCCAGCTATGGTAGTGCAACACATCCAGGGTCCCGTGACTGGGCTTGAGCACTTCAATTGATTCTCTCATGAGATTTTGCTGCTAGATGGCCCTCAGTCTTCATGCTGCTGATAGCACCTGCACCACGCCATATGTTGCGTTAGTTAGTTCAGTGTTTTTGAAAGTTGTTGCCTCTCTTTTTAAGAGCTGGCTGCCATCAGAGGCAGATAGTGATCCTTCTTGATGCATCTCTCTTCTAAAAAGCTCCTAGATCCTTCTAAATTTATGAACTCCATAGTAACAGTGGTATTTATTGAGCAGCGTTTTTCAAGGGTAACCTATATGGCAGTTACATGCTTCTGCCCGCAGAAGGATATGGTGTCACACTCTGATTTCAGTTTGTTTTTCTGGGGAAAAGCAGAAAGCTTAGATGTGTCCCAGGTAAGGACAGGGTTTTGGGCTCCTTTTCTTACCTCAAAAATTATCTTTGTATGTCCAATTAGTGTGGTCTCCTCAAATCTAATTGCTAAGTTTGGAGAATGGGTCTCACAGCCTTCGAGAGTTGCACATTCATCCTGGTTAGCCTCAGTTTGTTTTGGTTAGTTTGTAAGTGATCAGTGCGTTCAAGAAAGTCCCTCTGGCAAAGGATGGATACACCAGCCTTGTGAAGAAAACCAGCTGGCTAACCAAGGCTACAGCCCATAGGACCGTGAACAAAACAAGCACAGAGATTTGAAGTAATGCTTGCAACCTAGCAATGACCTTGAAATCCTCAAAGTTTGAGGTTCACGTGAGCATATTGCACAGAAGATGCCCTGAGGCTCTAACCTGCTTTTTCCTTTTTTCTGTTCTTCAGCAAGTCTTTACTCCTCCAGTGATGGAGAAAGAAGGAGTTCCCATTCTCTAAAATAACTTCAGAGAATGAGAGTGAACAGGTTCTTCCTATAACATTTGCTTTCAGAGGCTATACTCACACTTTGAGAATATGCAGTGGTATCTTGGTGATTCTGAAAAGAACTAAAATCTCCTGGGGGAACAGTAGTGACCATGAACACCCTGTGCCGCTCTGTGACCAGGAGCTTGGATTTTAGCCATGCACCACCAGCACAGGTGCCACTGTGGGTGTTGCTGAGGGTGCTGCTGGCATACTTTGTCCTGCTGTCATGTCTGTGCTTCAAAATATGGATGGGTTCCCAAACACTTGTGGAAAGAATTGGAAGGCGTATTTTAACAATATATGTTAAGGAAGTGTGTTCACTTTACTTCATTCATGAAACAGCAGAAGAGGTTGTTTGCTCCTGTGGAGGGGAGATTCCTGATAACAGGATCTCTCTTCCAGCAAACCAAGCAGAGTGTGGCTCAATGACCAGAGGCAGCAATCCATGCTGGAGGTACGGTGCTTGTTTTGGAAGATAATGACTCATAGGAGGGACCCGGAAATGTGATTGTTACTCCAGAACTTCACACATCGAAATCAAGATGGTCTCCGTAGAAGAGGCACTGGATCAAACTGCAGCTGTGGTTTTGGCAGAGGAACGGCTCTGAGAGCTCAGGAGGCTGGGTTGGCTGAGTAGGTTGGTCTCTGGCATTCAGGTCTGTGAGGGAACATCTGAAAGCTGAAGCAGGAGGCATGGAGACGAGAAGCAAAATGTTCAGCTGTAACACTGGAAAAAATAGCTCCCATCTTTTCTCTCTTTTAACACTAAACTCAAAAGTCTTTGTGCCCAGTAATGTGTGTGAAAGAGATGGCCCTGATGGAGGACACCTGGTGGTTCCCCTGCTTTCTGACCTGCTCCACTTCTCTCCCCCAGTGTGAGGCACAGTGCCAACGCAGCTGGGTTGCCACAGGGAGCAAATGAGAGCTAAGGAGGGGGGGGTAGGGAGGCCACCACAAATCATTTATCAGTCAAACAAATTTTAAGTTTCTATCTTTTTCTTTCTCTGCTTTCATCATCTCCGTGTAAACTGAGAGTTCATTTCCTTCTCTTCTGTTGATTCCACTTCCTTTAGCTTCAGTAGTGGCAGGAACCTTCTGGCTCTTTGAAGACCATGGCAGACATCTGTAAATTGAGCCCAATTTTTTCAGTCCTCCATTTTTTGCTTCCTTTCCTTTCTGCCAGCTGAAGTCTTTCGATTTGGTGTGAGATGAGCCAGCTGCCTGTTGGTTTTGAGAAGGCAAGTTGTAGTGTAACACTGGTGACGTTATCTTGGTGGGCTCTGCAAAGCATAGTCCTTCAAGTGTCCACTGCATGGCCCTAATTACTGTGCTTTTCTGAACCTCTTTGGTCCTGCAGACCAGAAGAGCAAGCCAAGGACTGTACAAGAGTGTATTTTAGTAGTGTAAAAGGGAACACAGCATGCTTTGCCAAGGGGGAGTTAGGTATCACCATCATTGATATCATCAAGGCATTGGTGATATGTCTCTGGTTCTTCCAGCTTGAGTGGTGTCCAGGAGAAAATTGAAGATGCTCCATGTTTGCTGCTGGGGAGGAAGAGCTCTGTTTGTTGATTCAGAGTATGTCCTCCTCCACAGTTGTTTCCTTTTCCTCTCCTTTTGAGGAGAAAACACACAGGAGCTGACGTTGAAACTGATTCTCCACTGATCTCACTTGCTCCTCCCAAAAAGCTCAGCAGGATGTGTGCTATAAAAATAGCCTCATTAGAAGCCATCTGAGTACGTATGCAATCACGGATCACTCAAAAGGGAGCACAGAGCATGCATGTTTCTGTTGCTGTCTTCAGAGAATTACATGACAAATTATTCCTAGCTGGAAGAAATGTCCTTTTGTAATTGAGGTTTTTTCTCATTCTTTCATAAGGGAGGAGTGTGTGTTTTTTAAGTAGCTTTTAGTCACTTTCATTATTTATGAGAATGCTACTCCAGATCAGAAAAAGCAAACTGCAAATGTGAGTTTCTTCTGGCTGCAGCAGCTGACAGGTCCCATTTGCTTTCAGTCATTGCCGGTTCCGCTTATCACAGCCAGAAAGAAATGCTCTCTAAAGATAAAAACGGCACCATATTGCAGCTCTTTGGTTTGCAACTCTTTCTCCTCCTTTCCTCCTTTGGCAGTCTCCTGGCTGGAAGGGGAGCTGCTAGCTTCATTGGTTGAGTGTTACAGTGCAGAGGAGACAGTTGCAGTCACCCATTTCCTTTCTGTCCTCCCACCTGGAAAAGCTCCTTGCATTGCTCCCTGCACTGCTGCCTGTGAGGCATTGCCCTGGCTACTTAACTTCATAGCCAAAACTGTATGCCTTGCGCAGTCGTCTGTCTGTACTTTGTTGTTGCATCATCTGGCTGTCTAAAGCCTCGGGCCTTGAGGAGCTATTGTAGCTGTACCTGAACAGGTCCAGGAACACGTACCTATCCATACCTGTCCAGGTCCCCATGATGACTCTTCATCAAGCCTCCTTAAATCTATTCTGCTTTCACATGCTTGTATTTGACATGAAAGTGGCCGTAACATCATCGAAAGATGAAAGTCTGATGATCAAAGCAGGCAGCAATGTTGAAATTGTGAGATGGTAGAGCTGGTAATACAGTAATTGGCTATATGGCCTACTTAGGCAGAGGAGTGACACATACAAGTTCAATGTTTGTTTGCCTCTTTAATGTTTAAAATCCACAGGGCCTGTTCTGGAAAGAGAAACAGTAGCTCACCAATAGGAGCAACCAAGCATGCCATTGAGTGACGGTGTGAGCAGCGTTTAATCCTAAGGCTTGTGCCTTCTCTCCTCAGCAAGAAAAAATATCTTGGATCTCCAAGTTCCACAGCTCAGTAAAGACAAGACAGTCAATGGTAAAGGAGGTTGATATTCCCCAGGAAAGCTCAAAGACATGGAGAAGAGTTTAGATGTACCCTGTGGAAGGAGGTAGGGTCCAGTTAGCAGATTATGCGCTCTGCTAATCTCTGGTCTGATTTCTCTGAGAAGTTTTTGTCATAAGCAAACAGTACTTTGTTTGAAGAATGTCCTTTTCCTGGGAGACATTGTGCCATGGATGTTAAATGCATGCTGGACTTGCAGAGGGAATTGCAGTGGATCCATGGAAGGCCACACTTGAACACCGTCAAATTGCATTGTTTCACCCTGAAGAACGAATGGCATGAGGCTGGGAACTGAGTTCAGAGCCACCACAAGTGGGATGGGGTGCAAGTACCCAGGAGTGGGATCTGACTCATGGTAGGTTCTCCCTTAGTTCTTGTGCACTGCTGTCTCCACCATGTGGAGGCTCTGACCACATCTCTGGTACCAGTGTGTTACCCAGCGATGCCCCGCAGGAATTCAGAAGATGATGCTGGTCTCAGTGTTGGCACAGTGTGAGCTCTGTGCCTCATGGTCACAGCGCTTGGGGACGTGGTCACTGTATGGTTCATTTTGAGAAGTACTTCTATTTCCAGGGCATAATACCGGTTCTTGACTTAACTGAAGGCCAGCCAGCATGTTCTCCATTACTGTGGCTCTCAAGGGGATTTTGTGGAGAAGTGCATTCTGGACCTGCTGCTGTTTTCTCCTTATCTCTAACTGGAGGCCCTTTGAGCTTCCTGGAATGAGGAGAAGCAAAATTCAGCATAGCACACAGTGAGTGCGGTGTCACAGGCTTGCAAGGGATGCAGCATCCTAGGACCAAAGGGTTGGTGAAGAAATGATGGTTTACTGGGTCACCTCTCTTGGGCTCCTCACAGACCTGCAGTACTCCCCCTCTCCATCCCATCTGAAGTTTTCCAGTGTTGTAATTTCACTTTCTCTACCAGTTTGCTGTGAAGTGTTCGCACTGTTTCCCCAGCCACACCAGGTAGTTTCAAACTCTGCTGTCCCACGTGGATCGTTCCTTCAGCCCTGCTCCCCCCAGGACTCTGGAGATGATTATATTCAGTTCTGCATGGCATCGCCTCAGCAAATTGGATAACTGAGCTTCAAACACAAGAAGCCTAGACTTATCCTAGTTTTTCTCAGCCACAGGAGCACTGGCTGGATTTCACGTGGGGCCAGAAGAAAGGGGCCTCCACAGATGATGCTGGTGCTTGCTAGGAGAGCCATCTTCCACCACTCGTGCCCTCCTCATTTCTCTCCAAAGCTGCCTATCTGTGAATGGAAGCACTGAGTGAGCTTTCTGAGAGCTCAAACCTGAGCCCAGTGGTTTCAGTGCTGTGCTGTTGGGTGTAGGATGGTTGAATGAAGTAGCACCACGGCCCTGTTTCTTTTTCCAGTGCAGCCCATGACCTCCTGCTCTGCTGGTGGCTAAATGCTGGGAGGTGGTTTCTGAAGACCATGTTGATTGCTAAGCCAACTCAGCAGGTCTCTGGACCACCTACGTGACTTGTGCCTCCTTCCTGTGAAGGCGGACCCCACCACTAACTACGCAGTACTTTGAGGCCATGCTCACTTTGAGCCTTCGTATAGGACATCCCTTTGCAACAGCCTTTTCCTGCCAGACCTGCTGCAGTGACCATGCCTGAAGGAGTCCACGGGGCACACAAGGAGAAGGGAACAAGCAGGTACTCCAGGTTGGCACAGCTCTGGGGAGGACATTTCATTCTGAGGAACTTAGACTTCAAGGTGTGTAGGTGCATGTGGGTGGATGGGTGTGTTTTGTGCTTTGCTCTCTGTGGACATGCTACCTGCTCACTGTGGGTGAAGGTGAAGGTCCCCATGGGGCATTGCCATCTGCAGTATCAACACTCTGCCAGCCCTGCACCTCCTGGCGTAAAGAGGGACCCACCTTCATGCTTGGGGAGCTTTTTGGTCACAGTATCCAAGCAGATTGAGACTGTAACTGGACAGTCATCGTGCAAGTGATGATCATTGCAACGCTGTGCCCTTAAAGACTGCTCTCTTTGCCACTGTTAGCAAATCAACCCCATCACACAAGTCAAGATCTTGTTTTATAGTCTTCACGCAAGTTCTTCTGTGTAGTCTGTCTGTCAGTCTTTCAGAGGCTGTAAGAGTAGAGATGAGGAAGATATTCTCCATGTGTAGGGTGTAGGAGTAGCAGGGAAGACAGTAGGGGGCCATTGCCTTTGTCTGCTGTTTCCAGGGGCTGGAGATGCCCCTGTCATGCATCATGTGAAGTAATCACAGTCTGCTGGCTCCCCTGCAGAGCACATCCATAGGAGAGGGAAGGAGGGCTGGGACTGTGTTGCCCTTCAGTTACATTTATGCGAAGGTATTTTGCAAAACCATTGCGTTCCTCTGGACATTCATCTGGAGTGAGTCTGCAGTTGAAGCTTGGCTAAAGCTTGGCATCAGCCAGTAGCTTGAAAATCTCTGTGAGATGTGAAGTAACAGGAGTAATAGAAGAATGCAGCTCTTCCTTCTTGAGCAAAACACCAGTTAGTTACATTTGCTGTCAGGTAGTGTGAGACTCATTCCAACCTGGAGCAGCTCAACGCGGGAAACGCAGCACAGCATTTCCCTGCAGCATTCTTACGTTCCCTGCATTTTGACTTGCACAGTCCGGGCACTGGGGCCCTCAGTGCTGTGAAATGGGATCTGGCTCGTGCAATAAAACGCTGGCACCTCAGGGTGTCAGCAGAGAATGTGTGTCCTGGGGCTGCAGCAGCAGGGCTGGGAAAGCGGTGCAGCAGGGGTGCTGCCAGAGGCACGAGCATCAGCCCTTCTTAAATCTGTACATGTGTATATGGGCATGTGTGCGCACATGTGAGGTTTTTTATGTATATGTATTATATATATATGTATTCTGAAAAAACCTCTAAAAGTTGCTGTTCATCATTTATTCCTTTTTCACCTTAGCCCTAGGGCTGCTTTCCCTGGGATGCGAGTGGGATGCAGCTCTGTGCAGACCTCCCTGCTGGGTCACTGTGCAGGCGATGCCGGGGTGCTTGGTGGGGAGCACTGGGGGCTGTAGGTTCAATTCCCTGACACCTGGGTACCTGCTGCTGTCATCACTCCTAGAAAGCGTCAAAAGACAGAGCGGGTCTCAGTTGTGAAAACCCAGTGGTGCTATGCTTTTTTATTTTGTTTTTGAGGGGATCTGTAGGCTCCTGTCAGAGCTTCCATGCTACGAAATCGTGCAGAAGACAGTTGCAAAAACATTTGGGGCTGGCGTCCTCTACACTGAGTATCTGATCACGATTATAATGTATGGGACAATGTCAGAGGAATGGTATTGCTTTTAATTAATACTTGCAGATTTAGGTCCCAGCTAAGAGCAGACAGCCCAGCTGGGAAGCTACTTTCTTGGCAGAGATGGATACAGAAAGTCAGCGTGTGTCAAGAGCGAAGTTTCTGAGAGTCCGTCAGTCTGGTTTAGTAGCTTATATGTTCCTGCAGCTTCAGGCCACCAAGTCGGGCTGCCTGCATGCCTCAGGCTGGTGCACCTTTGTACTGAGCCCCCTAACCTGGAGCTGGCCAGATGCGTATGCTCTGGGTTTGAAGCCTTTGAGAGTTTTGTTCTGCCTGAGCACATCCTTTGGAAAATGGTTGTTCCAGTGGACCACCATCAGTGCTAATATTTTACGCCTCCTTTCAGCTGATTCCAGCTTCCAGCGATGAGCTCTCACTCTAGTCTTCCCTGCCAAATTAAGGAAAGACAGTATTTTCTCCCCATGATGATGATAATATGCTGCAATCAAACCATCTTTCAGTCTTCCTTTTGGCATGAGAAACGGCTTGAAGTTGTTTGGTCTCATAAAGTCGTAAAGTATCTTTTCCCAGTCTTGAGCCATTTCAGTGTCTCTTTTTTGAACCCTCTCCAACTTCACTAATCACCTTTTAAAAACGAGGGTGCTCAGACTGTCTACAGTGCACTGGAGCTGGCTTCAACGTGGCTTCAAACAGAGAGAAAATTACCTCCATCTTTGATCTCACTGCTCTCAGGCATGTGTATCCAGAAGTTGCGTTAGTCCTTTCGGGCAGAGCATGGCTCTGTGGCTGCAGAGCGACCTGCCTGGTGGCTCATGCGTGAGCACCATGGCTGGTGTCCACGGGGGCACCACGTTCCTGGACATGTCTGGCTACGATGCAACTGCTCGGCTTGTGGAGATCCAGTTGACAGAGCATCTGGGATCACTGGTTTTGGCATCTCTTTCACAGTCATTGCTCTCCACCCCCCACCCCTCCTTGGGGTTACCAGTCAATTTTAGCAGCAACAATGTTAAATTTAATTCCAGAGCATGGATAAATCTGCCCCAGATCAACCCCTTGGGAAGCCCTATGGAAATACCTCTGCTCAGGAGCAATACAGGTTGAGAACAGCGTTTTGCCTTATAGCACATGGCCCGTTGCTCTCTCTGGGCTGTGTTCTGCTGATTTATTTTATATCTGAATGTGACATAAAGCCGGGCACTGTCAGAAGATCTCTGTTATTCCTACCAAACTTATGATCTGCTCAGAAAGCTGTATCCTTAGCCACACTGCCAGCTGTATAAGCTTTTGGTTCCACATCACTTGGCTCCTGCATTGATTTTTATGTTGTCTTTCCAGGATTGGCAAGTACAGGTTGCTGTGCCATCAATAATTGAGCCGTTTCACCTGCATTGTAGGTCAAAGCCAGCTTTTACTGACTGCTGTTACCTTTCTGCCTAACAGTGATAATTGTACTGCTTTGATTTTGGTCTTCCTCCCCTTCCTTCATTAAGGGAGGGATTCTTTTCCCCAGAACCCATGGCTTTTGCTGCCTTTATCAGTGTTTTGCATTTCACACCTTCCTGGTGTGATTGATTTGCAGTTGATCCCACTCTTTTGTACTCTCACTCCTGGCTGCTGCCTTTGCTTCAGCTTTGGAGCAGGCACTCCACCACGTTGTTCTCTGGTAAGATTGATGAACCTTTTTGGACATCCAATAATATTACCATAAAAAACTTCCAATTTTCAATGACGCTTTCTCTGTCTTAATTCATCTTTCTGACTTGTAAAAGCCCTGGATGATTTTGGGAGCACGGGGGGAAGCATGTGTGAGGAGGATGGGAATGAGTAGGGAGGCAGGTCAAGGCTAATTCTGTCTGTTTAGGGGCTATTAATTGCACATTTCATTCCGTAATGAGAATGAAGGGATGAATAATAAAATATCTGGAGATATGATGTGATTGACCCATTCTGAAATAGCAGCTACATATCTATGTAGGAGGTTGTGCAGTAATTATTGCAAAAGATTGTTCTCTTCCTTCGTCCGCTCCTCTCATCTCCAGCCTCCCAGGCTTACCCGCTGAGCGCCTTCCCCTTCAGTTGCAGCATTTGGATTTGTCTTCCAGCTTCATAACCAGACTCTGAAAGCATTGCAGGAGTTAGTTTTCTAACATATTAATTTATGCTTTGTTCTGACTTCCTATGATGTTCCAAGCAATGGGATTTCCTTATTTTTCGCTATTGCATGGTCTAATAACTCTCATCCATAAGTTCAGCCTATTTTTCACTTAATTTTGTCTATTACTTCTGCTTATAACTTCTTCAAACACCATTGGCTGTTCCCAGTGTTAATATGACTCTAAATATGTCACAGACTCCTTAAAATCTCAGGTTCCTTATACATAGTCTAAGCTATTGTTATATATTAGTTCTTCTGAATTCTGTACAGACTGAACCAGCAATTATTTTATTTTTGCGCTACATGTAGGAATTTATTAATAACCAATCTTGAAAGCAAGGAGCCCATAATGAGTGGTGGGATGGTGTATTTGGAAAAGGAGCTACACCGGGCTATTACCTGGTTCATGTCTGTTTTGCTCAAAATCCCTCTGTCTTTTGCCACCACAGTGCTTTTCTTAATAAATTGAATTTGCTGGTGTTGTCTTGCAGGTTTGGATATCCAGTTTCCTTCCTTCTCTTAGGGGTTTTGGGAATTTATTTATGTATTTAATTTAGATTCTTTTCTCCCATGAATTTCCAGTTTTCTCTTTCCAAGATGAAAACACACGCTATTGCCTTCATCTGCTCCTAAATACCAGACCCTTCCTTTCCTCTTCCATCTTTCCCTGCCCACCGCACTTTCTCTGTCATCTTTGATACTTGCATCTGCCCATAACTTACTAGTCTCCCTAGATGTCATTATCATACTACATATCATCTTCTTTGATCATCACTGTGTATGTTAAATATGGCCATATTGAGAACCATAGGATGAGAGTTAGGTTGCTTTGCTTTGAGGGGTTAAAAGAAAGGATGCAACAGCAGAGTAACCCATGGAGGAATGCACAAGGGCAGAGAGAGCTCCAGATTAAAAACGTCAGGAACATACGGCGTTTCCTCTACATGTGTGGACTACTCCTGGCACAACAGCCGATGTTGGTACAGCTAGAGTTGTGATCTTGGACCTGCTAGGAGCCAGCTCAAGTTCTGTGCTCCTGTTCAGTGATTCAGGCTGTTTTTGACTACTGCTGTTGTTTGTGATGATTAAAGTTATTTTCATTATTTGCAGAAGATTTTATTACTTTTGTCTGGTTAAATTTTAATTATTTGCCATATATGATAGACACCCATACCTACCCATACATATTTTAAACAAATTGCATTAAACAAAAATACCTTTAATTAAGTTCTAGTCATTAAATTGAGTGCTTGAAAATGAGAATTCATGTTTTCACCTCTTTTTCCCCCATTCAGGGAGTGTTTGAAGAGGAGCCCACGGAGTCCAAAAGCGGAGGGCTCCGATTCAGTGACATCTCAGTCCTCACCCAGTGAAGAGGCTGGAATGATGACTGAGGTGAAGGTGAAAACAGAGGTACCAGATGACTACATTGAAGAGGTGATCTGGCAGGATGACACCAAAGATTCAAAGAAGAACATAAAAGATGGACCAGGAGACGTGCCAGCAGAGATCTGCGTGGTGATCGGTGGGGTTCGCAACCAGCAGACGCTTGGTAAGCTATGAGTTGATCATCGGTCAGTGACCTGAGTCTGCAATGCGAGGACAGGAATGAAGCTCTGGAGAGCTGCTCCTGACACCATCAGCTCTGCTGGATGGACCGGAGCTGAGGTGCACATCACTCCCTGGGTCCTGGCTCAGGATTATTGATTTTCTTTAACTATTGCTATCTGTTTGCATCTGGTCACCCCTAAAGACTCAACCAAGATAAGGGTAACTTAAAGAGGAAGACTATTACCTCTTCTGAAGCATTAAATCACTTGTCCATCAGTCCTGCAAAATTCTCGGTAAACCCAGGACTGCTGCTATCTATGTTGGGCATAGATGAGGAGAAAACCAGGAAGAAAGCTTGAGAAAAAGTTTAAATGTTTTGAGGAAAGTTGCTTTGAGGGAAGCGGATGTTTTCTGTGAATAATTAGATTTAGCTTAAAAACAGTTTTTACAGGTTGCTGTTTGTTTGCTTTTCTGGTCACTAGTAACGTGGGAATACTTTTGACTTCTAGCTGGCTGTGGCGCGCCACTTCCAAAACAATATTTCCTATCCCCACCCCACCTAGAGCTGTGAAGCTGTGATGAGAAGAAGCTTTTTCTTTTCCCTGTGAACATCGGATTGTCCTCTCCTCCCACTCAAGGGAAGGGCTTTTCTGCGGGGCCCTGGGAGAGGCTCCGCTCTTGCTAAAGGGTCTCCTCCATGGCTGTGACGTGGAGGAGGTCCCAGCTGCCATGCAGCTACGCTGAGAGCGAAGGCAGCTGCTGGTGCAAAGAAGAGAGAGCGGTTGGACCATGTTTCCTTTGAGGGACTAGAGAAAAAGCTAATTTTTGCTGCCTGGTGTTGCTGTGGGAGTTGGTTTGTCTTGCAGGGGAAAAGAAAAGAGGGACTGATGTTAGATTTTCTCCTGATTTTTGCTTGATCGCTATCCATGCTGTTGGAAAGAAACCCTGGAGGGTGTCATTAGCTGGGAACTGTCGTGGGAGCATTGTTGTCCTGCTTGTCTTCCCTTCTCCAGTAGGACAGCCACTAAGAATGGCAGGAGGGGAGGTCAATGCTCTTTATGCAGGTTTAAAACGTTTAGGGAAAACCTAAGAAGTCGAAAACTGGCTCCAACTTAAAAAATCTTCTAATTTGGAGGAAATACTCTGTGAATTTTCAAATCTTTTTGTGCCCCCACAGTTCTTGAGAAGTTGGAGACTGCATGGGCAACCCTGAAACATGGAGGTATCCCTGGCACCCCAGGAGGGATGTGTGGAGAGACAGCCGCTGAGCAGAGGCAATAGGAGTTTCTCTTCCAGCTGCGGTCAGCAGCCCTTGCCGAGAGGATCTGGGTGTCTGTCACATAGTTCCCCCTTCTCACGGCTGCTGGCTGGGCTCTGCAGATGATGTCTGCTGAAAATGTGGTTTCCAGCTAAGGTTGACTAGATTGTTGTGCGAAGTGGGGAATGGGCTTTTGCTGGTGGCTAGCTTGGGTGCACACCAACACATCATGTACTGAGGGTGCTGGGGACAGGCTGCGGTGAGGGAGGACACAACTTCCTTCCCCGTGGGGTGAGGGACAGAGTTATTTACTGGTTAACAAGTGGTAGTTGAAAGCTGTATGAAGTAAACTGGAGAACTTCTATCTGGAATTGCTTCTTGAAATGAAATGTGCATCATATTTGTTATTTTATAGCCTCGCGCTGAGTTTCTTTAAAGGCAGCTTTAATCGTCATGAGGCGATTGGCAGTTAGCGGCCGATTCCTTTGTGCAAAGAGCCCTGTAAGTGCCCGTATTCATCCAGCCACTCACATAATTCTTGTTTGTTGGGGAAGTGGCTCAGAATAACTTTCTTGTTTGGCCACCAAAGACTGTGTTCTGTGGACTGACTGTGGTGCCCAGATATCAGTTCCTTGTGGTTTCTTGGAACTGGCTCCCAGTCAATTCTTCTGGTCCTCTCCATCCCCTCGCAGAAATCACAGGCAGGCACTATTTCCACAGCTGAAGACATCTGCGGAACTCGCAGGAGAAATGTCCTGTGCCTGCAGCTTTGCTGGCGATTTTGGCTGCTGCTCTGAGGCAGCCCAAGATTGCAAACAACTGGAGACACTGGTGCTTCCCACCTCCGGAGCAGAGGCTCTGCGTGCTCTGCTGTTGCTCTCTGGTACTTGCAGGAAATGTTGTCCCGAAGACTTGCTTGTGATGCAATCTAGTAGCCCTATATCTAAATCGCTTCAGCCGTGCAGAAAGGCAAGGCTTTGGTACAGTTTTATTCCCCTTCATCAAGGAAGCTGAGTTTTGACATGTCGAAAATGATCATTATAGTAATTCATGGTGTAGGGTGAAGTAGAGAATCAGAGGTAAACAAATCCCCATCCTTCCCGTGGAAATGCCGTCCCCCAGACTGTCTGCTTTCATGATGCAGTGGGGACACTCAATGAAACGGGAGATGTCTTGTCTGAGCCAGGCCACAGTGCCCACGGCTGCAGAGTGCACGTGGCTCCAGGTGACAGGCAGCGTTCCTGGGGGCTCAGCTTCGGGGCTGGGCCGCAGGACGCTTTAGAAGATTTATGCCTCTTTTCAGAGTCACGCGTCTCCTGCAGGACCCTGCTACGTTCATATTTCTGACTGTTACTTTAAACAATTTATAACAGGGATTCCCAGCTCAGTTGCTGCTATTTTCTTGTAGTGTTTTCATCAAATTAGGCTGTGTGCATGCTGCCTTCTGTTTGGCTGCAGGTTCCCATGTCTCTCCCTGAGCTTTGGACTACTCCAAACTCTATTCCAAGCCCTGCGATGGATGAGCGGGACATGCCGTGGCGCAGCTGAAGAGCCAGTGCTGATGTTTAGTGTTTGGGACCAGTTCCTTTTCATCCACTGTTCCGCAGAAGTCTTGCAAGGCCCGTGGGTTCCCCCTGGGGCATCGCAAGCAAGGGAAGCCAACAGAGCCCTTGGCCTGCCCTGGGTCTGGTCAGCAGCCGACCAATGGTTGCAGCCCCTGCGCTCCCCCGTGCCCAGAGCCGCCCCGTGCCCAGAGCCGCCCCACGCCACTGCCTCCTTGCTGGTGCGTCAGGCACGGCACAGCTCAGAGAGCCGGCGTCTCCTCCCCTCCTCCTTTTTGCTTTTTTCTTGCTCACTTCAGGTGCTGGCCTTGGGCCAGGGCCATTTGAAGAGCACCAGCTCATCAGCATTTCTCAGGGCAGGGCTGTGAGGGCAGAAAGGCCGAGAAGGGCACCATGAAGCGATCTAGAAAGGAGAAGAAAATAAAGTGGTATTGGAGTTGTAAATCAAGAGAAAGGGTAGGAGATTGTTTGGCTGGTGTGGATCATTTTGTAACGCTGGGAATACCATTAGGGTCAGTTTTGAAGGACCGAGTTATCTGTGAGTTGATCAGGAGGAGTCTTATATAAGACTATTTAAACTCTCAATCCTGGTCCATGCTTTACCAGAAGCATTTTGGAGAGGATTTTTCAAGTAATGCATTAAATCAGAAATGCGTCGGAGACAAAGTGAAGAGTGAATCCTTTTGCTTTGAGACTATCAATCTAACATATACATACTTGATTCGTGCTGTGACGCTGATGTCTCACTTGCTGAGCTGCTACACACACATAGTTCATGAGCACTTCGGATTCTCCCTACTTAAACCCCATAAAATAGCGCTGCAAAAGCCTTAAGAACCTCTGTGTGGCCTCTGACATTTTGTTACCAAGTCACGGGGACAGACGGGTCTTGGAAATTTTTAGTAGGCATCAGCCATCATTATCTTTTGGAAATGCATCCACTTTAAGGGCTCTTTTCTGATTTTTTTTTTGCATGATTTAGATGGAAAAGCAGTGGAACGTGGCTCTCCCGTTGGATATACACGAAATCGATATTCAGGGACCTGGATTTTTGACCATGCATTGAGATACATGTCTGGTATGTGATGGAAGGGTGTGAAAGTCTAAACAGGGACCAGAGAGCAAGGGAAAGCTCTGGATGCACCGGCTGTGCCACCCAAATTCCAGCTGCAAGGCTCAGTAGAAGCCTGGCCAAACTGAATGCACCAACTAACCAAAAACCTTCACCATCTCCCCACCTACTACAAACAGCTCTAACCTGCATGACACATCCTGATACGGGCAAAGTCTGAGATAAGCCATGACCACAGTGGCAGCATCCCAGGCAACTCAGGCCTGTCCTCTATAAGGCCTTAACATGTGATGTCTTTTTTTGCACATCATCTCTCCTCGACTCTAACAACACTTTTATTGTGGCAAGTCATCCCTCCTTTTTCTCACTCTGGGATCTGTGCCTCTGCCCCTGCCACGGTGCACCAGGTATGCAGCTGGGGCTGTTGTGTTGTCTCACTGTCCTTGCAGGGCAGTGCTCTGCCACCTGTGTGCAGGCGGTGGGTAGAGGTGCCCCCTGGAGAAGCTGGCTTCAGCCACCCCCAGGTTGCACATGAGACCTGGGCAAACAGGCGACATGGGGGACAAAGCGCTGGCTGTGAGATGTGCTGGTCCCTCTCCTGCCATCATCTCCTGCCCTTGCTTCCCAGGCAGAGCTCCTTGCGTGGGGCGGCAGCGCCAGTTTGGTTCCGTGTTGGGGAGGGAAGGCACTATGCAGTCACTTGTATGGGCTATGTTCTTCTTGAAGAACTTCTGCACAAGCAAATGCGTTTATGTGCCATAGACCGTCTGTGGAGGAAGGGAGGAATACAAGCAACGTGGAAAAAAACCTGAGCCCAGAGCCCCTCATTGGTTTTTAGCTGGTTTTTTTTTTCCAGTGTGCAGCACTGTTTTAGGGGTATGGGTGGGTGCCAGTCTCATTTTGCTGGTGGTACAACTGAACCTCAGCTGTTGCACACGCTTACAGGTTGGTAGGGTCCGAGTGATTGGGAGCGCGTTCGTCTTCTGGCCTTGCTTGCTTTGAGGCTCCAGCTGGAATAGTTTTCCGAAAAGAACTGTGGAGGCTGACAATTAATATCATCAGTCCTCAAATGTGGAAAATGAGGGCTGGCAGGTGCTGCTGACTTGCTGATATCCAGAGTTTCACTTAGGAAAACCCATGTAGAGTCCATGGGTGTTGACCATCCCACCTATGTGTATCTGTATATATGAAATGCTGCTAGCTATGATAAGAGGCTATGGAGCAGATCAGACATAGTCGACTGACTACGATATCAGTATTTTAGAGTATTTTTTCAGGTGTGTACTCCTGTGCATCGGACTGTAGCGAATTGTCTGTTTCAGCATCAGTGACAAAGTAGCATCCCAAGCTCAAAAGACCGTCCCAAGTGATGCTAGCAGTGATGGACAGGGAAATCAGCACTGCTGTGAGCTCGAAGGAGGGTTGTTTTCTTCCCAAGCTATAAGCAATAGGATATGGAAAAGAAAGAACGCGGGTATAGTGTGTTCAAAAAACATGGTTTGTTTTGTTCCTGGAAAGACCTTACTCTTGAGTAGCACTGGGTAAGTATTGCTGTAAAACGATGTTTTGGGAGCGTTTGTTTGGATGTGTGTGTAAACGTTGTGTTCTTGTTTGTGGCTTGTCCCTGAGTCTTGCTGTTTCGCATGGTTGGGAAAAGATTGTTCCAAGGTTGCATGCATGTCCATGCATGTCCATGGAAAGGAAATGCTCCGTTCACACTAAATAAAACTCAGCTCTGCCTTCTCCCACCTCCTCTTCCAGTAAGTGCTGCCCTTGCTCTGCCAGAGAGGACGTATAGGATCTGTTACTCACCTGCTGATGGACAGCTAACAAATGCAAGTGGGAGCTTGAAAGGCTAATTTATAGCCTGTTTGCCAAGTTGGAGTGGGGAAAAAAAAAGGTTGAATCGTCCTAAATAAAAGATCTGAGGAAATTTTTTTCTGCCTGTCCAATAAACAGAAGAGGCTAAATTCATTGCATAATTTCATCATTACAGATGATTCTCCCAGCTCTGTTTCTCTGGTTTCATTTCAAATGACTGTTTGCAGATGCGTGTTTTCTGGAATTGGATACACAAATTGAGAAGAGAGACTATTGTGGTCATGTGATTTTCCTTAAAAAGGTCAAAAGTTCTATTTGTATCTATTTGGTTTCCTCTGGGTGGATATTTACCAAATCTCTGTGGGTTTCCTGAGAAATTTGTACATTGTGCATTTCTTGAGAAATTTTGAAAACTACTTGCCTCAAGATAACATACTGCCTTCTTTTTACAGTTGAAAAGCTTTTTTCCCATATACTAGGAACTTACTGAAAAGTAATTCAAGGTTATTTCTGTCCATAGGAAATATTAGTCATTATTATAAAATTATAAGTCAGGCTATTTTGAGAGTGGCCCTTTCATGTTGGCAAATTTATAAAGATATACTGAAAGTGTAAGTTCAGGGTAATATGCCAAGGAATCTTAAATAAGGCTGAAAAAAGAATTGAGTCTGGGATAGTGATTTCCTGCATTTATCTCCATGAACTTTCAAAAATTACTTTGCTGCAAACTGCAGTTTTTTGTCACTGGTTTACGGATAAGTATATGATGAAGCTGTTTTTCCTGATCTAATATGGTGATGTATACTTTTCTGTCTTGTTTTTCAGGGTCTTATGAGTGTGGAATATGTGGGAAGAAATACAAGTATTACAACTGTTTCCAGACCCATGTGCGAGCGCATAGAGGTATCTCTCTCCTGCTCAAATATTTGGGAATCCTGGGGTAACATTCAGGCTCAGGGAATACTTTTGGGAAGGCCTTGAAGATTGCTCTACTGCTTCTCTGTCCGTCACTAAAGCTTCTTTTGGGTGGCCTGTTTGTAGGATAAACTTTGCAGCTGTCTGAACTTTGTGGCTTTCCACTCCAGCAATGTTCCTCCTGAAGTCATGACCAGCTGATGTGCTTTGTGCAGTCGTATATCTGCAGTATTTACTGCACGGGGCTCTTTGGGGCATTGCTGTGTGTTGGGAGACCTGCAGGTCACTAAGTCTCTCCTGGCAGATGAAATCACATGCCAGCCCCAGGGGTGTAGGCATCTGCCTGAGGTGTTTTGGTCCATCCCTGCTATGTCCGGTTGGAGGACAGTGACAGACTGAGGCAAATGGTTCAGGCAAAATCCAGGACTTCAGGATGTTCATACCTGTCCAGAGGTTGTTTTTATTCATAGAAAAGGATTACACATGGTAAAAGACATGAGGTGCTGGTATTTGTTACCATTTACGGATGCCCATAGTACAGGTTGCTGAATTGTGTATCTCACTTTATACTGGCAGTGGTATGCTCCTGTGTTTTCATGCTAAACATCAAAATGATACTTGAAGTCACGCCTGTGCCCCTGCTGAGGTCGCTTTCCAAATGTGTTGTTTGTGTGAAATTTCTTGTGCTTAGTCAGAAGTGATTTTTTTTTTCTGAATTTTCTGTAAGTCTGGCCAATTTCAAGTTACTTAATTGCAGAAATGGAAAAGTTTTGCTTTGCTGTTTTGTACAATTAGCGTAGCATGTATAATTTGGAGAAATACGTATCTAAAGTAACAGAGCCACAGGGACTTGAAACTAGATCACGAGCCTTTCAGTGTTTTTATTTTCTTCCACCTGAGTTGAACACTGAAGTGTGTCAGGCTTGCCGGAGCATCTGTGTTAACTCCTGGTTTGTCACTAGCAATATTAGCTCACTTGGTCTTTCATTAAACGATTGATTGGAATGTCTGAAGGAGCATAAGGGAATCTCCCAGTGAAAAGTGAAAATCCAGGAATAATGAATGTTAATGCAATATTAAATCTTAAATATTTGTTTAACCTCTCAGAAGTCACCAAGTGCACAGCTGAAAAGCGAACATGCATCCCTAACTTCTCAGAGTCCATGGTCACATAATACATCCTTTAATTGCATACTTGCATAGCTCTTGTGTGCTGTTAAACATCACAGAGCTTCGTCTGTATCCTTAGATACATACAGAATTGTTTTTTGATACTGTTATTTCTTTCTAAATACCAACAAACTTACTAGAAGTCCTTTAAATACCTGCTACAAGGTAGCTTCACTCTGCAGTTGAAGAAAAAAATCCATAAAATAATAGGGAGCAGCAGCTGTCCCACCCACTGTAGGAGAAGATCAGGTTTGAGACCATCTAAGGAACCTAAATGTGGTTCCTGGAATATCCCAGGATCCTGAGGGAACTGGCAGATGAAGTTGCTAAGCCACTATCCATCGTATTTGAAAAGTTGTGGCAGTCGGGAAATCCCCAGTAACTGGAAAAGGAGAAACATAACCCCCATTTTTAAAAAGGGTAAAAAGGAGGACATGGAGAACTGCAGACGTCAGCCTCACCTCTGTGCCCGGCAAGATCATGGAGCAGATCCTCCTGGAAACCATGTTAAGGCACATGGAAAACAGGGAGGTGGTAAGAGGCATCCAACATGGCTTCACTAAGGGCAAATAGTGCCTGACTAACTTGGTGGCCTTCTATGACAGTGACAACATTGGTGGACAAGGGAAGAGCAGTTGATGTCATCTAACTGGACTTGCCCAAAGTCTTTAATATGGTCCCACACAACATCTGTGTCTTTAAATTGACATGGATTTGACAGATGGACCACTCGGTGGATAAGGAATGGGCTGGATGGCTGCATCCAAAGAGCTGCGGTCAATGGTTCGATGTCCAGGTGGAGACCAGAGACAAGTAGTGTCTCTTAGGGGTCTGTACTGGGACCAGTGTTGTTTAATATCTTTGTTGGTGACATGGACAGTGAGATTGAGTGCACCCTCAGCAAGTTTGCAGATGACGCCAAGCTGAGTGGTGTGGTTGACATGCTGGGGGGAAGGGATGCCACCCAGAGGGACCTTGACAAGCTCGAGAGGTGGGCCCATGCGAACCTCATGAAGTTCAACAAGGCCAAGTGCAAGGTCCTGCACCTGGGTCGGGGCAAGCCCAAACATCAGTGCAGACTGAGTGATGAATGGATTGAGAGCAGCCCTGCAGAGAAGGACTTGGGGGTTTCTGGTGGACTAAAAATCTTGACACAAGCCGGCAACGTACACTTGCAGCCCAGAAAGCCAACCGTATCCTGGGCTGCATCAAAAGCAGCGTGGCCAGCAGTTTGAGGGAGGTGACTCTCCCCCTCTGCTCCACTCTGGTGAGACCCCACCTGCAGGGCTGCGTTCAGCTCTGGGGCCCCAGCACAAGAAGAACATGGAGTTGTAGGAGCAGGGCCAGAGGAGGCCACAAGGATGATCAGAGGCTGGAGCACCTCTCCTGTGGAGAGATGCTGAGAGAGTTGGGGTTGTTCAGCCTGGAGAAGAGGAGGCTCCGGGGAGACCTTACAGTGGCCTTCCAGTGCCTAAAGGGGGCCTACAGGAAGGCTGAGGAGGGACTCCTTGCCAGGCCTGTAATGACAGGACACAGGGTAGAAGTTTTAAACTAAGAGTGGGTAGATTTAGATTAGATATGAGGAAGAAATTCTTCACTGTGATAGCGGTGAGGCACTGGCGCAGGCTGCCCAGAGAAGCTGTGGACGCCCCATCCCTGGCAGTGCTCAAGGCCAGGCTGGATGGGGCTGTGGGCAGCCGGGTCTGGTGGGAGGTGTTGTGCCCATGGCAGGGGGTTGGGACTAGGTGATCTATGAGGTCCCTTCCAACCCAAACCATTCCATGATTCTGTGATTCTAATTGCTGACATACAGAGGGCTTTACCGTTGCCTCACAGCATTGCAATAATTTTGCAATAATGATTGCAATATTTAGATTTGGGACAAGGATTGCTTTTGTTTTACTTCTCTCCATCAAGCACTATGGGATCCTTACTTCAAGAGGAATTTGTAGGAGCTGTATTAGTATGAGGTCATCTCCTATTGTGTGAATCAATTTATTTGTATTTCTATGTTTATTTGTATTGATAATGAAATTAACTATGCATCAAATGGTCTGGATGCATCAACATACACATGTACAATTGATATCCATAGGTTTGTCATGAACTCAGTGGAGACATCACTTTGCCTTTTGAATGTGTAGCTACAGAAGATGGAAATTTTCAAAATTTTGTACGTGGAAATTTATTAGTAATTTTCATGTCAGCAGTGGAGAAGCACAATTTATGTATGTGAAACTTAGTGTTGTTCTATGTTGCTGTGAATTGACGCATGCAGTAGTAACATTTAAAGTGCATTTAAATTGCCTTAAGACAATAAAAATCAAAATGAGATATTTATTCTTGTATACTAGTCAACAAGAAATCAAATTGAAAACTTGATGCAACTCTGTAAATGTGATTCTCCCAGAAACAGAGCCTTAGCTAGCTGGTAAAGCAGTTCAGAAGTGTACCTGTCTGCAGAGAAATAACATGCCATTGAATGTGCATGTAACGTATACTTCAAAAAAAAAANAAAAAAAAAAAAAAAGAAGGCTTATATGGACGAAAGCCCTGTATCCTATTACTGAGTGAGAATCAGACACAGCTGTACCAGCAACAGTGTTGGAAATAGCATAAGACTTCAGGACTTAACGAAATTTTGGTGAAAGATGCTTTTACTGCAACGTGTATCTATGGTTTTATATAGAAGCAGTGGCTGGTATTGACCACTAAAACAAACATGACCTTCTGGTTATACACTGAGGGTGTGATTCTTCATTCTGCATGTTCTCTCTGTGAATCTGCAGTCCATGTTTTGGATCAAACCCCAGATCACTGGCAAGCCAGCTCTCCTAGGTCTGCTTGTCCTCGAAGCACTGCGAGTTGAGCTCCCTTGGCCTATTATGTGCAATTATCAGCTGCCAGAAACACAGATCCTGGATGTTTTTGTCGTTTCTTTTTGGCTGGGCAAGGAAGGAGCAGTGGCAGGACCTAGCATTCCCTCTTTGCTTGATGCATTTCCTGAGCATCAGCTGCGGCCACCGATCAGTCACCCAGCGCCTGCCTTTGCCTGAGGGTTTGGCCGATGCGTGGTCAGCTCACCAGCTCAGCATCAGAGTAGCTGCAGCAAGATCAGACCCCTTTTCCTCTCCTCAGCTGCTTTCTTCCTGGTCTTTTTGGGCCCTCAAGCAGAAATACCTACTTTTTGTTACGTGTTGAAGGATACCCCGCTTCCCCTTGAACTGCCCCGCTGCTTTTTGCTTTCTTGTGCGGTTCCTGTGTCACTTACGGGATTTGGCCAAGCTGTGGGTTGGTCCTGCAGATGGACAGAACTGGTCATCCAAAAGGTTCATCAGCTATTTCCTGTCATGGGAGAGGAGAAAGGTCCAACAAATGGGGTGGAACAAATAAATGAAAAAATCATCCCTATGGCCAGCCCTGCTGCCCTCAGTCTGTGACCCAAATTCTGTCCCCAGGAGGGGAGGTTTGAAGGTCCCAAATTGTCCTTGCTTTGCACTGGGTTATTTCTAAGCTTGGTTTTATACAGCCCGGTGTCCAGGTAGGAGCTGTAGCCGGGGAGCTGGGGCCTGGGGCTCGTGGCTGGTGCAGGTGTGGGGTCTTTTGCCCTCTCCCTTCTTGTCCTTACTTGTCAGGTCCTTGTTTTGTCGCACACAAGATCTAAATTTCTTTTCATCCTTTGAGCTGTTCAGTTCCGCATTAAGACTCTCACACTGGTGACATCTCTAAAGAATAAAAATTACGTTCCTCTTTGTAATGATCATTTTCAAGAGAAATTTCCTAATTTTTTTTATATGTGCACCTGCCTCCTCTGAATCTCCATGGCAGAGAAGCTGTGCTGGAGGTGACTTATTTTCTTTAGGCTGATTTTTTTTTCTTGTCTGCCTTCAGGAATGGGTGGTTTCTTATTGGAAAACTGGGCATTCTCTTAGCTTATTGAGCCTTCCCCGTGGTGCTCAGCTGGTCTGGAGGAATTCAGGGAGCGATTGATCTCCTGGCACTTTGCAAGTGCAAAAGGTGGAGGCAGCTCTTGTTGAAGACACACTGCCTTGCAGGCGCAAGCTCCCTTTCTGCTTTGCTCTGAAAGCCCAGATGCAGGCATGGGAACCCCATGTACAGCTTTCTGCCAAGAGTCAGAAACATGGGTAAGAAATTTACTCACTATGGGTTATCTAGGAAGAAATGAAAAGGTTGTGTTCCTTACCCTGCGCCTTCCCAAAATGCAGAAATTAAAAAAAAAAAAGAAGAAGAAGTTACGTTGTCGGGCTGAAAGGCTCCTTTGTGAGCTGTTGTGCAGCCCCAGAGGACTGGGCTCCTTCCTCCTCCTGCAGAGCTGCTGGAGTTGGGCTAGAGCAGAGAGGCTGCAAATTCCTGGTTGTGCTGGTAGGCACCGTCCCAGCTGTCAGCATGGACACAAACAAATGTTGCCGCTTCGCCTACAGGAAACCCAGGCCTTAGAAATGTGTTGCTTACAGTGCTTTTTGTTTAGCTGCGTGGGGCTTTTCAAGTCATTGGAAGGTTTGGAGTCTCTTCAGGAATTAGTCAGCTAGAAAGTTTTGTTTTGTACAGTTCGGTTGGATTTGAGCAACATGAGCAGCGAAACATCGGCATGTTTTGAGAGAGGAAAATTATTTCACTTTAAGATAACTCAGAAATGGCTGAAATTACTTTATTAGACTTTCAAAAAGTAAATTAAAAAACCTCTGGGCTGAGGCCAAGCAAGTGAGATTTTTACCCAACGGAGAATTCTTCAGAAAGCAAATGAAAGAAAATTCCAAGACTTGTGTTTAACCCTCGCAGGATATATCGCCTTGCTCTGATAATTGGTGGAAGTTCTCTGTTTCCAGATAAGCTTTTCTGGGCTGAAAGACGATTTTGCTTGAGTTGTTTTTCTTTATTATTTATTGACATTATTTAGTTGCTGCATTGCCTCCCTGAGAACGGACCGGCTCTTTGTTACCTTTCTGCACGGGTGTGCCAGCCTAGGGCCTGATTCAGCACCCTCAGAGTAGATGCTGCATGCACTAGATTAGGGTTGTTGTCTTCAGGTGAAGTTCCTAGTTTAACCAGTTGTTTGATGATCTGAAAACTTCTCAGAGCTTCTGGAGTTTCGGATTGATATTTTGCAAGAATGGTTTCTGCTTGGTTCCAAAAATACAAAAAGGAAGATGTCTCGTTCAAACTGTGAATATGGAAAAAGCATTTTTCCTAAGTGTACATTTTTGGAGTCTGAGTTGGAGCAGTTCTGTGACTGAAACGATTTTGAGGTGAGAAGTTGAAAATTAATAAAGAAATAACCATTCTTGAGGAGTGATGGTGGTTTTGAGCTCAGGAAACCTAGGTTTTGTTTGCATGATTATCTGCTACTGAAAAATCATTGGATATTCGGGGCAGGCATTTGTCCTCTGTGCTTCATCCCAAGCATCTTTTTTTTTTTTTTTTTTTTTTTTACTTTTGTTTTTNTTTTTTTTTTTTTAACTGTGTGCTTCTGACTCTGCTGCAGATTTTTATAGGAGATACAGAAAGTTACTTGAGTCACAGGAGTTAACTTGCTTATTTTCCAGCTTTCCTGCTGACCACCCTACTCTCACTTTTGCAACTTTCTCAGAAATTGGTCTTTTGTTTAAAGCTGTAATTACTTGGTCTCAGCCCAAAGGTGATTTAGAATGGGCTGTTAGGGGATTTTTAGTTGTTTTTTTTTTTTTTTTTTTTCCATGAAGACTGTAGTCTATCATATGACAAAGTAACGTTTCTTAACACAGTTCAGAAAGGCTGCTCCTTAAACCTTTGCGTGTTGCTTGATTCTTGTTATGTTTAACTAAAGTACTTTTAAAAGCTATTTAAATGATAGAAATAGGCTGGTGCATGCATAGTACTCATCTTCTATGGTTTATTTATGTCATTGTCTGTGAATGCCAGGACAGTATTTTGCAGAGCTCCATTGTGCCACAGCTAGCTTTTTCCTTGAGTGATAGGTGGTAATTCAAACAAGTAGCAGCTGTGGAAAAATACAGGGGTTTGACTTTTGAGGTTTTGCATATGATACCGAGGCTTTCTAATCTGGCCCCTCAGTTTATGAAATTGTGCCAGATTAATTGCATACTCTTTAACTTGCCCGATTAGATCACTTTTCTAGGCAGCGAGATTAATCAGGAAGAAAAATACAAATTCACAAATCCACAACCATTTATTTTTATACTTTTTAAGAAACAAGAAGGAAATTAAATGCAAACAGTGTTTATTACTTAAGGTTGCAAATTTTAAATTTAAAAATGCTGTGACATTCCACAGCTGTGGTTTTCAGAGTAATGCAAGCATGATTCCAGGAGACATACGGAATATTTTGAAACTTAGTTATGTTATTAGATAACGTGACATACAGTATATGCAGCTTAGGATGAATATGAAACACTTCAAAATGGCTTGGAAATCCTAACCATTTACGATCCTTGACTTGTAACATTGGGTTTTGTTTTCCAGCATGTAGCTTTGCCCATTGCATTCATTTAGGGCTTGAATGTAGTCTTTACTGTGTGCTGCTTGTGGTCACACGTGTTACAGTGGAGGAGGCTTTCTCTCCCATCTTTTCACATGTGTCTTCAGTAAACCAGGATGGAATAGCCCCAGGGGGATTCCTGTGGCTCATGGCCCATCTCTTGCAGAGGCTTTGCCCTCACTGTTGGAGGATGGGGGCACAGTCTCCAGGGAAGTGGCAGCAGTGCCGGCTGCGTGTCTCCCAGGGGAGACTGAGCTGGGTGCATTGTTCACTGTTTGCTTTCCTGGGTTGACAGCATTTGCCCACGAATTAAGCACGAGTGATTTCCACAAACCTTCAGCAGAAGTTATGAAATGCATCGTCACGAGCTCCAGGAGTAACACTGGGACTGCTGGGGTTTGTCAGACCGGGCACACTTCAGCCACGGCACCTCCGCCCCGAGACACGCAGCCCCTGCTCTGCTGCCACCCAAGCTGGCCCAAGACCAGAGGGGAGGTGGCAGGGGCTTTCCCAGAGGGACAGAGGCCATGCAAGCGAGCGGCCCACAACCTGCTCCTGCCTATGGGGCCTGAGAGGGCTCTCGATGGAGCACCTCTGTCTGGCCGAGCTGTGGAGCGGGGAGGAGGCTGGTCCGAGCCAAGCCGGCGGGCAGACCCTCATTGAAGCTTGCTCTGGGCTGCTGGAGCTGGGGCTTGCTCCTCAGGGTCCAAGCTGCTCCCTGGCATGCAGGCTGCAGTAGGGGCACCCCTTGTAGCCGTCCTGTTTCAAAACCAAGCTTCTGCGACAGCGCAGAAAATGTGAGTGCTGGCAGCCCCTGTGGGCCGCTGTGGCGGGGGTGCTGCGGCAGCAGAGACTTGGCCAGAGGAGAGCGATGGAGGCGTTGGGGCAGCCGCCAGGCTGCGTGCTGTCGGACGTGGGGCAGAGTCCGCTGTCAGATCTAAGTGCAGCTCTTTCTCTTTGCAGACACTGAAGCTGCCTCAGGTGAAGGAGCCTCACAAGGCAGTAAGTACTCACGGCGCTGTGTGTGCGTAAGGGGGGACCGGGACCTGACGAGTGCGAGCAAGCACCACGGGCGCGCTGCAGTGCACAGCCGGGGCTGCTCTCCCCCGGCGGCACGGCCGGCCTTGCTGCCCACGGCTCCCGGCCCGCCGCGCCCCTCGCGGCCGGTGCCCGGTGCGGGGAGCGGGGATGGCGGATGTTTCAGNNNCGGGGCCTGCAGCCGGACGGGCTGCGCCGTGCAGCCTCGGGGGCCCCCGGGCAGCATTGAGGGGACACAGGGCGCTGAGAGCCCGGCCGGAGCCCTGCCGCCATGCTGCTTTAGCCCTGCCTTCGGTCCTGTCAGGGGGGCTGCCCATCACGCTCCCCTCCGGAGTGACCCCAGGTGTTGCCGATCAAGTCTTGTAGGATTTTTGAACCTTAAACCCATAATTTCGTGCTGCACCCCTTGAGGAAAGGCACTGATGGAGTGGAGGTTTTCAGCACAGGCCCCCAGGCAGCCAGAGGAGTGGGGCCGGTTCAGCTGCGGGAAGAGAGGGTGGCGGGGATGTGGTGGCATCGGGAGGATAGAGCCGGGTGTGGTCCATGGTGGGAGGCTGAGAGGATGAGAGGCAGCGGGTGTAAGTTGAGAGAAGAGAGGTTCAGGCTGTGTATGAGGAAAAGCTTTTCTCTGTGCTGTGGAGAAGGTTGTCCAGAGAGGTTGTGCCTTCTCCATCCTTGGAGGTTTTCAAGACAAGTCTGGATAAAACGCTGCATAACCAGGTCTGAGCTCAGATCAGACTCCGCTTTGAGCAGGAGGTCAGACTAGAGACCTCCTGAGGTCTCTAGCAACCTGTATTTTGCTGTGATCCTGTTAGGTGAGAACCACAGGTTTCATTGAAAAGGTAAGTTGTCAGTCTTAGCGTTTACAGAGGACAGCTTGGAAGCACCAAACTGACCCTGGCTGGGTGAAAAAAGAAGTTAGATAAACAGTAAAGAAAAAAAAAAAGTACAACCATGCCGTCTTTTTTAATCTGCTGTTTCTTCAGGCCCGTTCTGGGATAGGTGAAGAGTTGGAGTGAGCATGGGGGAGTCTCAGCTTTCTGTCTGCAGAAGGAGGCAGGACCGACTTCACTCCATGCAGGGGTGAAGGTCATCAGCCCCTGGCCGAAATATGTGGATAGTGCCCAGCAGTCGCGTAGCGTGCATCTACTCTGCCTGCTGCAGAGGAGACAGCTCTGCAGATGGGCCCCTTCAGGTCATGCAGTGACATGGTGTCTCCATGTCCAGACACAGAATGGAGGCTCCTTCGCAGACTCCTGTTGTCTCCTCTGTTGTCTCTTGTTCAGTAGCTACTATGCTACCTGTTGGTGTTTCACTTATACTGAGTCTTTCCAGGTTCATTTCCTGCCCCCTTGCTCTAAATTTTGGCACGGGGCTGTAGGGTTAGGCTGTGAGCATCCTGGGCTTGTTATCTGGGCATTGGACATAGCATCCTTTTCTGTCAGGGCTTGGAAACCATGCTGTGCAAAGAGGTGGTTTTTTCTGTAAGTCGGTTTTTCCCCTTCTTACCTGTCAAGGGAATGTTTTTGGCTGAGAAAAGGTAGAGTGAAGAATGGAGAATAAGATAGAAGGGAAAAACATGAGGCTTCGTGCCCCTGCTGTGTAGGCAAACCCCACATTGTTTGAGCCATGGAAGGATTTATGTGGACAATAACTGTCTCTTCTCTTGTGGCCGGTGGCTGCATCTCAGGGAGCTGGAGAGAGTGGAAAGTCACAGGCAGAAAAAATCCCTGGGAGAGGACAGCGACAAGAAGCTGCTGTCTACACCAGGCTTCAGAGGAGCTGCCTTGGAGATGCAGCAGGGAGCAGTAAGAGAGGCAGGGACTGTACGAGTCTGCCCCCTGCCATCCCCGGTGCAGTAGTTGCTGCACCTACCATGCTCATTGCTCTCCCGACGTAGTCTCACCTAGCTGAAGAGCTGGAGGCGAGACTAAGCCACCAGAGCAGGGAAATGGTGAGTGCTGAGAGGAAGTCCACCACAGTGGATGACTGCAATGGAAGACCAGCTGTGTGTGTCACCTGTCTTCCAGCTTGAATGTGAAACTGCTCAGCCGGTGCTGCTGTTCCTAACTGTGATTTCCCTGTGCCCCCTCCTCTGCAGCTGCATTAAATCCCTGGCCTACCCTGGTTGCCTCTGAATGGCTCTTCTCCTTTTTGCACTCAGTGGCCCTCTTGTTTCCGTATCATTCTGTTTGCTCCTTATATATTTTAGGAATTTTCTATTTATCTTTCCTTTCCTGGTATTTTTGTTTTGCCTGCTGCTCCACTGCTGTTCCTCTGTGACCCAATTTGGCGGTTTACACCCCTTCTATCACAGACATCTGTATTGTTCAAATCTGGCTTTGCTATTTCTATCTTGCTGGGAACCTCTAGACTCTTGGGCTCTGCAGGCATAGTTTGCTGTATTCTTCCCAAATTTCTTCGTATTAGTGGATACAGCAGGATCTTGTTTTCTGTCTTGTGCTTCTCCATGAGTCTCTGTAGCATAGATTGCATCCATCCAAAACTGGTGTTGATGAGGATCTTCTTTGCCCAGCAGCGAGTCCTTGAACTTGGTTCAAATAACTGGAACTGCAGGTTTCTAGAAGCCGTTCAAGTTTCTCCATGGTGACTTTTTGAAAGCACCTGTTACTCATAGCCACTGTGGGCACCTGATGAGTTTTGGTGAAGGCAACCTTATGTGTATAGTGGGATGACATCTCCATTGGTGCCCCTGCAAAGCATGGCAAAGGCACCAGGAGTACTCGCGCTGTGGTGGCTGTTAGCTGCGTTGTGCCACATAGACTTACCCGGAGAGCAGCGAACCCTGTTTACTCTTGGGAGGCAACCTCCTCCTCCTGCCACGCTGGGTCTGAGTGCGAGTCATGCTGGACCCCTTGGGAGGAAGAGTACAGGGCATGGTGGGTGAAGCTGTGAAGTAACATGCCTGTGCCTTCAGGGCTGGAGGACCAGGGTAGGAGGGGTCTGCTGCAGGCAGGGCTGGCCTGGCCTCCTCTGGGAAGAGGGGAGCATGGGGCAAGCTGGGACGCAGCTGAGGCCAGTTGTTTGTTTGCTGCCTGCTTAAAGAGGAGATGTTGGTGTTTAGACTTTCCAGCTGGGAAGGCACTTTGAAGGCTCTCTTCAGGAAAAACTGTTGGTTATTTGCAGCCTTTGGCATTTTTAGTCTATGTATTGTGTCTCTGGGACTCACTTTTCTTTTTTGGACCCATTCTTGAAGTGACACAGACCTGTGGTATTGAGGAGAGGGTGTGCTCTTGAGGACACAGTTGCATGTCTTTGGGAGCTACTTTTTAGCCTTGGCTCAGGATCCAAGACCAGAATTCCAACATGTAGAGAGAAGAAAACAATACAACCCACAGTGTTAATGTGTTAATAAAAAGCCTTGTTGAGCTGCTACCAACTTTGACTGACAGGGAAGAAGGGAGGAGAGAGGTTTTGAAAAAAAAACTTGTTTGATATTTATTCCTAGGTAGGGGTGACCAGTTCGACGTCTAGGTCACTGACCTTTCCCGTAGAAGGGTATGGCAGTCTTTTCTGAGATGCTTTTATGTCTCTGTGTTTGCTCCAGACTTTGCAAAGTCCTTGGGAAGAAGGTGTTTGTACTAGATCTGCACCATCATTCTCCATGGAAATTCCATTCATGTTTAAGGGAGTTACAAACTTTGTAAAAACAATCTCCCTCCTGCCGCTTACATACCAAGGGAAATTCTTGGCAACCTGAGAGATAGCTAAATAAAGCCACTGGCAAGCAGGGGTCTACAAACCCTGCCCCAGCAGGGACAGTGTGCCAGGGGCAAGGCTGTGGGCAGCGTCACCTTGGATGTGAACAGGTCTTTGCACTGCACCAGGTTACGAGCAGGTTGTGTTCAGTGCGCATGTCACAGTTTGGTGACAACAGTTGTAAGAGCTAGGCTGTCACCAGGGCTGGGTCAGCAGTCCTGCCTGTGGCAGTGCCTAAACCTGGGTTAGGAAGAAAACCCAGGGTGGGCTCCGGGCTGCCACCTTGTTCTGGGCACATCCCCAGTGGAGGGGAGGTAGAGGAGACTCAACTTCCCCCAGCTGAGTCCTGTCTCCAGGTAATGTAGTTGTGTTCTGTAACTCTGCTACAGATCATGGGTTATAATAGTCAGGCTGTTGGATTTTGGTATTACTCTTTTCTGTAGGGAAGAAGAACTTACGTACAAGAACGTTTTAATGTAACCATGATTGGCTTTCAGAGCTCAAAGTTAGACTGTGAGTTTTATGGTTGCCCATGAAACCTTAATTCAGCCTGGGACTGTGTAAGCATTTAAGCTGTTGTCTACGTGCTCACCTCTTTTTCTAATGGTATCTTTGCCTCTTTGGACCAGTGTACAACAGAATTAAAAGGTTGGTCCAGCAGCTGTTAGTGTGGCACTTGCCTGATTACAGCTTACAAATGGCCTTTTAATATCTGTTTTCAAAACACCATATGTTAATAAATGCAGCAAGTAGTGCTAGTGGTCCCTGTTATGTCTGAGCCTTTTGCCTGGGCGAGCCTTGGATAGCTCACAGAGGAGCTTGCTGTTCTGCAGGCAGGCTGGGAACAGCAGAGCGAGAGCGAGCGACTTGCCAGAGGCAGCCAGCAGGCAAGCAGCAAAGGAGGGGAGCGCGAGTCACCAGGCTCGCAGCCCCACGCTGTTGGATTGCATTTCTGTGCCCCCTGTGGGAGAAAGCAGAACAACAAGCGCACAGAGAAAAGGGGATGGGGGTGGTGGTGGTGCGGAATTACCAAGGGCTGAAGGTTTCTTAAAGTGTAGCTGGAATATTAACTTCGCGTATATCTGTTTAGCTGAGACTTTGTAAGTGTTCCTCTTCTCAAGGGAGAAGTCCTGAGTGTGATGGAGCAATGCTTGATGAATACTTGTGGGGAATACCATTCCTGGAAATTTTTAAAGAAATGCTGCTAAAAGCGGGAAGAATCAGGATGAGGTGATTTCAGGAGCATTGATTTCATCTCCAGTGTGTCAATCAGTTTGGCTGAGTCCAGGGGAGCTTGCTGATAATGTGGTTTGCTTTGTTCTCCTGCCATGGTAAGAACATTTTTTGAGGACCATGATGTCTAAGATGTAGTAGTTTAAAAGCAGGTCGTGCTCACATGCAGTACTAGCCATGAATGCGAAGTCTGCTCTGTTAGGCTGTTAGCATGCCACCAGCCAGTTATTCTGTGATGTGCCGGAAAATAACATGAAAAAGAAGCTCCTCTCAAACAACCCAGTTCAAATAGTTCACTTGCTTTCATTCCTAGCAGTGTTGCAGTTTGTTACTATGGCGAATCTGTGACTTTAGTGGCAGGTTTGAAGACCACTAATGGTTGTTTCCTGGGAGGTCCTGTTCTTTCTGTCTCCATCTCTTGCTTTTGTTTACATGCGGTTCTGTTAAAAAGGCTAAGCTGGGTTTTGTGCTGTTTTTCATAAGCAGATCCTTGTACTTATGCTGCCAGCAGGTTATTCCTACGCAGCTCGTCAACGAGTTCTGCCGTATGGGAGATGCCCGAGAGGCCAGCATACAAACCCTGTCTGTGAATGCAGACCATCGTTTGCCTGGCAGCTCCTTCACTTGTGCCTTAAATTCTAGCAGAAGTGGAAGCAACTTTTCTAGTACATTTGTGTTTCCTGTGGCCAGCCACATAGGTTGAAAAATCGTGAAATGGATCCCCCAAATCCCAAGACTGATCCTAGATAACACAATTTGTTTTTCCTTTGTGCCTGTTGGCCTTTCTGTTGTCTTGGAGTCCATTTTTGCCTTCTGCAAAAAATTTTTGAAAAATTTTGCGGGTGATGATATTTACCAAATATTTCAGACTGAAATTCCCAGCCTAGAGCAACTTTTTAATGTATTATGAATTGCTTTCCCTGCTGAAGTGTGTTGCTTTATTGCATTGGGGGTACACAGTTTTTGTAATTGAAGGCTTACACAGACGCTGGTGTCCTACAGAGAGAAAAACAGAGATCTGTCTTCCAGGAAAGACGGCACAGCTGGCAATATGAAGAGTTCTTGAGCTTTTTTATACAGTCCAGGCTTTAACATCTCTGCCACTCATAACTGGCCATTAAGAGATTGAGAAATGGATGGACTATGCTCTCCTCTCCTGTTGAGTGACGGACTGCGGTACAGACCAGAATCATACTGCTCATTACAAAATGCTGAGAAGCATTTCAGCTCCAAGGCTACCAGTTCTACCAGTGCAATATAGGGAAAGAAATGCCAGTCAACACACTTTCCACATGCACTGAGTGGCACACAGGAACAAATACCAAGGAAGGAGGTGATGTACAGTACCTGCTGTGGTGTTGCAGGGTTAAAAATAACTGCTATTAAGGTTGGATATCTTTATAATACAGAGGTACCGAAGTGGCCTTCAGAAGAGGTCGTCATCCCAGCTGTGTATGTGGTGAAGCAGGCAGGACAACCCTGTATCCTTGGGTTTTTGTGTCGCTAGCTGAATGCCATCGCCATCGCTGGTTCAGAGCTTGACTCCAAGCTTGGGCTTTGCTATAGCCTAAAGGGAAGCACATGCCTGTGGTACAGCTGCCTGTTCAGATGTCGCATGCTGAAGCTCCTGCTTCGTGGCACAGTTTTTCGGCACATGCCGTACAATGTCTGAGCCATTTCTCTTTGCCAGATCTTCACTCCTTCTTGTCAGGTGCTTAAGATGTAGCGATACATCTAAGAAGTAGCAAGATATGTTTTAGTCTGTGATCGTATCCCGACTCCTGGTAGCTGGCTGTAGTTCTCATCAGATTGGTGATGGGTCAGGAGGTGAGCAGTTTGAAAATGGGGTTTAACCTGTGAGTTTTATTTCCTCCTTGCCATTCATAGTAGTATCACACTTGCTGTTTGTGTGCTGGATTGTACCTGGGTGCTGGCCTAAGAGTGTAGGACGTGAGGTGCTGTGGGGGACACCAACTTTCATCTGTGTCTGAGGGTGTTGTAGGCTGCAAACAGAATTATGTTTTTTCTTTCCAGATTCTTAGCCAAGTGCATTCAGACTAATCACCTGTGTACAGAACAGCGTCCGTGAGGAGTGTGTGTCTCCACGGTGTGACATTAGTTAGAGGAAGAAAAAGGATTTTTTTTTTCCCAAAACAGGATACATAGTAAATATTTCACAACCCCATAAATAAAAACAATGATTGGTCTGATCTTTTGAAAACATATTTCCCTTTGGGCTGTGACTAAGCTTGAGAAAGTTCAGACTAAAAGGGAATTTATTTGAAAAAGCAGTGAAAGGTTAGAAGAAAAGATGGGGGCTGTAATATGTCTTGCAGACATTAACTGTGGAGGCATAGTGCTAATGCCTTGCATGTGCAAAAACATTTTGAGGGTTGTGAATTTAAACCGTTAAATTAATATATTCAAAATGAAGGTTTTCTTGCCCCCACCTTACACATGCAGAATATAGTGACTTTAATGTTCTGACTAGTGCTGGAAGGATATGTGAATGGTTTGCTAGTGTTAATGTAAGGTTAAGGAAGAACCTTTAACATCTACATTTCTTCATTCATTTTAAATATTCAAATTTGCAACCTTAATGTTTCCTTAAAGTAAATTTTAGCTTTTGATTTCCTTTAACTATTTTGAGGGAAACAGAGCAAAAAATGGGAAGTTCCACTGTTGTGCTTGGTAAAACTTACTAATGCCTTGCACAATTAAAAGCCTAATGTAAGTGATGTGTGTGTGTGTGCACAGCCACGTACACATGCCAAAGTGAACAGTTAGTCATTTACAACTTTGATTAATTTTGCTAATGTTCTTATTTAATAATACTTCTGCTCCTTGGGGAAAGCTATAAAAATGGATTTTATTTTTTAATGTGTTTGCATTTTAAGTAGGTAAAGTCTCTTTAGATTCCCATTTGTGTAACAAGTAGATGAATATGTTCATCTTCAAATTTAAATGACCAATGGGCTGAGACCAAGAATGATAAATTTCTGTGCAGGAGGAGGACGTTAAGAAAATAATAACGAACTTAGTCTACAGTGTGAAGGAAATTTTGACCTTAAGGCCTGGGATGTGTTCCTTTAGTACTGTAGTTGTTGCCTTTCACAAGAGCATCTTTTTCATTTTTTTCATTTGCAGCTCAAAGGCTGGGGTCACTCATTTGAACCCTGTTTGCCACTTCTGACACAGTGCCGTCACATTACCGCACCATCTTTTTTGAGGCTAGGTGAAGTAGGTACAGCTCCTGGCCCTGTTTTTCAGTAGAGAAAATATGATGTTGCTCTTCTGACATCACTCTGTTATACTAAGGGTACATTTCACATGTTCTCGCTTTGGGTATCCTGTTGGGTATCTTTCCTGATGAGCATGTAAGGTATGCCCCAGAGCATGGCATGCTGGAGGTTGTGATGTTTGTGCAAGTGCTGCAGTTGCATAGCTCTGGAAAGGACCAGTTGCTTTCTGTGTAGTTTTAGTGTAAGGTTTTGGAAAAGAAGGTTTTAAGTTGTCTATAAATCTCTGAACTTGACATGATGTTATACAGAAAATTGCCAATATACCCATAAAAATTAAATTTCTTCCGCTTTCCTAGATACTGACCAAATAGACCATGTTTACAGAAATCTGGATGTTAATACATTGCAACAAATCTCTTACACAGTTCCTAGGCAGCAAAATTGATGGAAAAGTATATTTATTCTAATAAAAAAGGATAAGAATTTTAGTAATCCCATACTGTTTCATTCATCCATCAGTTTGTCCTGAAAATGCCAGGAGAGCTTTTCTGAAGATAGAATTACATCCCTCCCCGGTTCATTAGGAAGTGATACACTTTCCATTTTCCAATAGGGGTTGAAATTTAGCAACTGAAAAGGTATACAAACAGCAGTGTCATTAATTATTCCAAATTCTTCTTTCAGTCTGCACCTTTGTCTGCTGAGCTGCATGTTGGCATTTCAACAATGTTATATCTGAATAACACACAAAAATATATTTTAAGTATTTCTTAAATTTATTAAAACAGTATCCCGATCATTTGTAAGCCAAGACAATAGTCCAAAAGGTGCAGAAGTCTGCTCTGTTGACTAATCCAGCTTGCCTCACTACAATTCTCAGTATTTTCACTTTTGAAAGTCTTTATAACCTGGAAAGGCAGAACAATACAAGGATTACCTTCTTAAGATTTCCTACATTCAACCTATCATAAAGGTTACAGGTCTTGGATTATCTTGGACGATTGAAGAGAGTTTATTATCCCAGTTTGTTTTAATTTGATTTTGTTCTTTACGAAGGTTTAGGGTTCCAGAATCTCTCCTTTAGTGCTGCTCAGTCATTTAACTATCACTTTTCCTTTCCACTTTGGAAGCTAGGCATGATTCTCCGTGTGAATCCCCATCTGGAAATCACGGTAAGAACAAAATTTCTAGTCAAGGACAGATGAGTAGGAAAAAGCCAAGATGAGGTTTGTTTTCCTTTATGCAACTCTTGGTGCTACATCATTTAACCTAAACAGTTGTGAAGTAGACAAGTAGTGTACATTCCCAGCCAAACCTTAAAAAACTCCTTTTGATTTCAAAGGATTTGAAAATAAAATGGCCCTTATTGTATCTTGTGCATAATTCCATAATGTGGTCTGAATTGAGTTTTTCACTTACAATGAATGTTCAGCATCCTTGTTAATGTAAAAACGTAAATCTTATTGCATCAACAAGTTGGATGTGTACAGGTACACCTGTTTTTTTTAATTATGCAAAATTGATGCTGTTCATTGTCAAATTTCTGGTTGTAGAACCTTAACACTCTCTTTTCAGCGTTCTTTGTCTTACACTGAGTTACAATTTAAATAAAAAAGAATCCAGCACTGCCCTGAATTGACCCCAGAATGAAAAAGCACAAAACTAGATCTGCTGGCGTTAATTATTTTGTCTGGTGCGTCTCATTTGTGTCATGGAATCTGAGCATGCTGTTCATAATGCTGATTTGGGGCATAATTGCAAAATGCCATAATATTTTCACTTCAAATTGCTGATACTTGCAGATCAAATTTGATTGAATTTGGTTCAAATTTAACGTACTTTTAAGTGTGGAAGGAGGAAAGTCATTGATGTAGTAGCAGCCTGAGAACTCCTGGGAAGTCTTTTCTGTTTCGCCATCCAGTGAGTAGTACCCAAAACACCTTCCTCCCCAAAAGGTTAAGAAAAAAAAACAAGCAACAAACCACCCGTATGTGACCATCAGACTAGGATGAACAAGGGGGCTGTCTTTCAGAAATGGATTTAGGATATTCCCTGCTGTATGGAATTTCCTGCTAGTCTGCCATCAAGTTCCCTGACCTGGAAGGATTATGTCCAGCTCTGGATGGTCTGTATTGAAATCTCTGTCATGCCGATACATTCAGCTGACGCATGGCTTGGATGAAGTGTCACGGAATTCACAGAACTCACTGGCCACCTACTTGAAAGCAGCTTATAAAACACTGTAAGGTGAAGCCAGCGCTGTAGCTGCTGAGTGCGTCTGCAGCAGCTGTTAGGAGTTGGGATTGGGCTCTGAAACGCTTCAGTGAGAACCTGAGCAGAAGCCGGTGGCTCTGTGCCCTCTCACCTGTCGTTGAGCCCTTACCAGCCCATAGCTCACAGCCTTTACCATTTTTTGGTTATTTCAAGGGATTTGAGCTAGCTGCGTGAGGGTTTTGTGATTACCTTTTTCTTGGCTTGTTAGTTAGGACCCCTTTTGAGAAGCATAGGAAGCACCATGCTAGGTCAGGCCCACATGTGTCTTAATGTCTGTTGCCTTTCTGAGAAAGGCCAAATGTTTGTGAGAAGGAGGGAAGTAATCATAAAATGAGTGATCTTGGAATAGTTTGCCCACAGGGAAAGTTTTTTCCTAACCCCCACTTAGGAGCTGGCTTATGCCTTTGTGTGTGAGGGTTTCTGTTCTTTCCAAATTTCTGGATTTTATTATTATTTAATACTTACTAATATAACTTGGGATACTTTAATCCCCTTAAGAAGTTGCTGCTGACTTTGAGCTCACTCCTTCTCCCTTTCCAAGGAGTTTTGCCATTAGACACCTCTGAGTTGAGCTCTTAAGGTAGATTGCCACTGATTTTACTGGCAGCTCTCTACTTGGCTGTAAAATGCAGGTGTAAAGCTCATAACTTTGGTGCTCGAGCACAGTTTGAATGAGGAGTAGATGGAGGTCTACCGGCAGTAAGCTGTATGTCTGCAAATGTGCATTTTGCCTCTCCCCACTGCCAGTCCAGCATCTAAAAGGAAGCTCCTAAAGATGCCAAAGGAGTAGGTCAAAGAAATTGCCTGGAATCTGCGTGGGGAACATCCTGTGAGCTTAGGAAGCCATAAATGTGTTCCTTTCCTTCCAGGTGCCCTTCTGGCTGCTGAAAGGCAGAGCAAGCCTCTCTCCAGAGCTGTCTTTGTGCTGCTCTGGGTGGAAGCCACAGGAGCAAGTGAGGGTCCCAGATGTTTTTGCCCCACTGCTCTGTTGTAAGGAAGCAGTAGCTGCAAGCTGGGTCATCTTCTGGAGAGGCTGCTCAGGTAGTCTGTGTGCTGGGCGCAGCTTGGAAAGGTGTCTTCCAGTGGCAGGCATATTGCTCGTATCTCAGAAAAAGCCTGTCTTTCCTATTTCATTGCATCAGGTGGTCTAGTCGCGGTGACTTTGACTCTCAATGAAGAGTGCTGGAGTTGTTCGTGGTTCCTGTCAGTGAGGCAGACATCCCAGGAAAGATGATGCTTTTTTCAGATGCTCCTACACAGCCACTCACCTGCTCCAGCCCACTGTGTTTATCACCAGCAGGACACTTAAGGACTCCAGCATCTGCCAGCAGATTTTCAGGATGCAGCTAAGGAATGTGAAACATCAGAGCATCTCACAGGCTGTCCCACTGGCCTTGGCTGGAGGGACAGTGCTGTTACTTCGTTGTCACATAAGCCTCACTCAGAAAGAAAGATCACAACCTCAGATAGAGAGATGACAAATCTATTGCAACAGGCTTAGCCATGAGAAATCCAGCCACCCTTCTCTGTCAGTTATGCTGGGCTTTATGAACTGTTTGGGAAACCTTGTTACCTGAGGTGAGCAGGGACTGTGAAATTCCTGGAGATTAGTGCTTCCTTTGCTGTTCTCAAACCTCCTGATGGAAAGGTGCCATGCAGTCATGGAGCAGGACAAGTAATGCTGTAGCTGCTGTCCAGACTGCCCTCTTCCTTTTTGATTTTGCTGCTTTTTCTTGACTGGGAGCTTGGAACGCTGCCAGATTTTAGGAGTAATTCAGCAGGCTCTTGCAACTTACTATGTTCAGCAGTTTTGCCCTTCCACATTTGGAGGCTGTCCCTAATAAACAAAGCTAAGATAAAGCTATCTCTGCAGTGCTCAGTAAGAGCGGAATTGTGTAGGTTTCAAGAGTATCTGCAAAGTATCTGGTTGCTGTGAGAGCTCCCATATCATGTAGCTTTTGTGACTTCTTCCATTTAAAAGGTGAATGTGAGTTCTGGTGCAGGCGAAACCTCCTGCTCACCTTGAGAAGTCCTTAAGAAGCTCCCACAGCCTGTTGTGTGGAGACCCCATTATTCTGGATGCTCAACAGGATGTTATCTCGTCCTTGCAGGGCTGTCATCTGGATGATGTATGTAACTGTTTCCAATTTGGGTTTCTGTGACGCTGTGCAGCTCTGTGAGCCCAATGGAAACTTGAGTTTGTGCACGATTTGTGTGGTCTGAGATTCCTGTACTTACGAGGGCGGGTTAATTGATCTGTATTTTTAGCTTGCAATACAGAAGTCCTGACCTTTCAGCAAATTTGATTGCTGTTGTTCCCTTCATGGGTTTCTAGAACAAAATCCAAAGGCCCTGGGCCAAGTGCCCTGAGCAGTGAAGCCTCTTTCTTTTGCCTGCTGCTGCTGGGCACGTGTTCTCTGCCCTCCCTCTTTTCTGCCAAAATGAAACGTGTGTTTTCTTCTCTGCTGGATATCTGAAGCAAAATAACTAAAAGATCTCAAAATATGCAGTGCTACGTCTGGGAAGAAAGATGACCTGGCTGATCGTTGCTAGGGCAGAGTATTTCAGTATTTCAGTAGCTACAAGTCATTGCTGAACAGACCACATGACAGCTCAGCTGGAGCCAGCCGGCAGCCCCTGGAGACAGGTGGAAAAGAGCAGCGCGTTCCCTCACCTTTACTGGAGGTGCACTTGCATACAGAATGGTCAAAAACGCCTTCGGATCCCATAGAGTTGTTTCTTGGAGTACTTGAAAAACCTGCCTGTTTGCCATCTCAGCATGCCAGTCCTTCATATCTGAGGAACTGCCTTGTAACGTGGCTTTTGCTTTACCTTTTTTCTAAGACGTGATGCTGTCTTTTGGTGAATGCGTTTCATGGGAGTAAATGTGAGCTGGCTAAGGACATAAGGCTTAGACTTATATTTATTATTATATATTATATATATAATAAATATTTATTATTAGACATATACATACTTAGACTCTTTAGACCTGCAGCTCTTCTGGAATCCTGCTCCCTTTGGAAAGACTCATGAGCATGAAGGAGGAATGGTATTTTCTATAGCTTGTTTTTTTAGCTGGATGTGTTATAAGCATTTTGAAACTAGGTTTGCAGCAATGTAATACAGTGGTTGCTCAGCTTGCAGCAAGGATGCGGGACTGTTACCTAAATAGCAATAAGCAAAATAAGCAATAAGTGAAAGCAGTGAACCTCTGTGCTAGTGGACTAATTAATAATTACTATGCTTCCCTGTATTTTTCCTTAAGCCCTAATAGTGCCTGTTAGTATGTTTTTGCTTATGGTGGAGCTCCTGTGTTGATGTGTACTTGGTGACAGGAGAACTTGAATCTCAGCAGACTTGGTGGGCTGTGCCTGGTACCATCTCTTAAGAGGTTTAGGCATGGGGGTTTCAGTGTGGGCTCGCAGGCCCTCGTGAGCACTCAGAGTCCCCTGTAGCTCTTCCCCCTGAAGGCTGTGTTGCTGCTTATATTGGGTATGGTGCCCTGGCTGGATTCTGCCCTGCCTGGTGCAGTAGTTACAGCCCAGAGCAGGAAATGTAGTAGCAGCTAAAAACTGTCTAGCAGCACATACAGGCTAATTCTGCTCAGCGAGTTCCTCGCTAAGGAAGCTGTTGTGGCTGGGAAGAGCACTGGAATCTGACGGCTGTCAGCACAGGCCTCATGGTCTGGCACTTCAGGGCAGACCCGCAAGAGTGACTGTTGTTCAGAGAGCAGAAAGCTTAGCTACACATTGGCAGTCTCCTGATACTTTCTGAATTCTCCATAAACCTTCTCATGTCTGAGACTTGGCACTGTTTGCTGGGTGTTATCTCCTTTAAAGTGGAGAGGAAGAGATTAATTAGAACCAATACCAGCTGGAACAAATTCTTTTCATAATAAATTTTTTCAGTATAATCTCTGGAGGTTGTTCTTCCTTAGGGAAAACTGTCCCCTAAAAAAACAAGCAATGCCCTATTCTCCTGGACTGCACCATTATACTTTGTATATGTTTTCATTTTCCCCACACTGCCGAGGGAAGGAAGCGGTCATACCCAGCACATGGTCACCCATTCAAGTCCCAGCCGTTGACAGCGCGATCCCCACAGTCTTTCCCAAGTTACAGAAACTGTAACTAGCCATGCCTGTTTAAGTCTGTGAGATGATATCCTAGTGCCGTGGTGGGCCTAGCTTTTCATTTTATTCTGTTCTAACAAGTCGTCTTATTTATTGAACACTTTACTTCCAAACTAAGGCTGTAATAGTTTTCTTCCTCCAAACAGAGGTGTTGAAAGTGCTTGGTATTTGATACTCCTTTGAAGAATTAGTCTTCAGTTCATCTACTACATGGCTCATTATACTTCAAAAAGGAGGTTGGTTTCTTGTCTTTGGGATGCCCAGTGATGCGGGACTGATTACTGATGACTCCTTACGAATTTTCTCTGCTAATAATTGACTGTGTTTTTTCACAGCAGATGCACAGATACGCACTAGGAATCATTAGATTCCCTCTGTTGTTGAAAGGGTCCTGGGTAGATTGAGACCCTCTGCACCATTGCATGACCACAGAAAGAGGTTGCGTAAGGTAATTAATGAACTGTAGTTAGATGTGCGTATCATCGCAGTGACCCACCAGTGCTTTTATCACTTGAATGTTCTCATGTTTTGCTTCTCCTCCTCCTCTTCCTTAAGCGGTGCATTGTCTGAAGCAGAGGATTTTTTTCATCTTGGTTTACGTGCATGGGCTCTATCTCACTTATTCAGCCTGGACTTTTTAAAATCCCGTAGGTCTAGCTTAGCATTGCTGTGCTCTGATTAAGATATAAATATCTTTCGGTAGCAGAAGTAAAGTTACAGGGCCCAGCTGTTTAACACCTATTATATTTGGTGTTTTTCTCTTACACATCACGATAGCTCCTACTTTCATTCTGCCAGGTGGAATAAAGGGGTGGAGATGCTTCATTTAGTGTTGAAACCACAAGGGCTGATGGATTGCAGTGGTGAACCCAAGTGAGTGATTAAACTGTACCGATGCATATGAGCTTTAAGTATTTATTTCTATTATAAATAAAATTATGGACAAGTAAAATAAAAGAGTACTTAATGTGCATACTGTGGTGTGTTTCAATGCAGTGTGGAAAGTTAAAAACAAATAATGCCTTAACTTCTCTAATTGTATGCATACATGGGCACAAACAACCGAGCTACTGCAGGGGAGCTCACTGAATGCCAGCTCATCTGTGGAGCCACAGCACTGGTGTGTACAGTCCTAGCTTGCTCCTGGTGTGAAGTAAAATACGTTAGTTTTAAGATCCATTGTGGCTACCTGGGCTGATGTGTTCTGCTTTGTTTGTAATGGGCTAGTAGCACACAAGCCATCAGCTGCTGTGGCTGGCTGCAAATACAATGCTGCAAGTCACAGTGGGGTGACTGCCTATGGATGTAGATGGATGTCCAATAGCAGGAGATGGAAAAACCTCACTGAGTTGACCAACAAAGATGTTCTCAGGTTTATAACATACCTAGTCAGATTTTTCCTCTTACACGGGTGCAACATCTGAGCCAAAGACTTTCATCGTCCCCAGTCAGGGTAAAACAGATTCATAAGCATCTTGAGCTTCTTGCATCTGTCTGTCTTCCCCTCCCCACCCTGACATTGCCAGCCACACAGGCTGACAGAGAGCTGAGCATACATTAGGGTCTTTACTCCTCTGGTTGTTATCCTGTTGCCTGTAAAATCTGAGCTGTGCCAGTGGCATTTCCCCGGCATTTTCCAGTGGACCTGCCGGAAGGTTGCTGTCCCAACTCAGCAGGTCTAGCAGGAATCAAAAGCAGCATGACTCTCTACATCCACTCCCCAGAGCAGTTAAGAGAAAGCACTTGTAGCAGCAGGGAGAATAAAACTCCCCTTTTGAGGCCATTTTCGGTTCTTAGTCTGATCCGTGAAGGGGACAGGGTTTGTACAGATGTTTGTCTGTCTGTCAGTCCATCCCTATGGTGATTCCAGTCAAATCTGACTGAAGGCTGCAGGCCTCAAACTGCAGTGTGTTCCTCCAGGAGTGCTGGCTGTGGGCATCCCAGTGGAGAAAAGACCCCAGGTGGGCTTCCCAGGGATCTAGAACCAGCAGGTCTCCCAGCTGACAAAGGGATGCGTAGGCAGCACGGAGCCAGGCAGCTGGGTGGGCACCTGAACAGCATGGACGTGGGAAGGAGCTGGTATTTTGAGGCAGCAAAGAGCAAATATCAGTGGGGAATGAAAAGATGTGGAACACTGCTGTGCTGAAGGGAGTCTGTTGTTTCTGGGTTGAGGGGAGGGGGTCTAGGGTACAAACAGATACAGAAGTAGGCTCCATCGGTCCTGTCATTGAGCAGATTACTGCCCTTTTTGCTTTGAATTGCTGGTTCTCTTTGTTTTTTTTTTGTTCCAATGCGCGCATACAGGATCCTGGGTGCATTTAGTAAGCAGCAGCAGTGAGAACCAAGCGTGGTAGGAGCATGCACACACGTCCAGTCTGTGTCTGAGGTGGCATATTATGGCTCTGGCTTCTAACAGCGCATACCTTGGCTCTGTGTTTAGTTCTGCCAGTTTGTCCCCATCCTGACCATTACTGTAGCCCTGAACTTTCAAAGGAGATTTGAGCAGGGCCTGCTGAGAGGTCTTATGGAGGCTTTACTGGAGAGCAGAGCTGCTTGACTGTGGAATAAAAAAACTGAGTATACCTTGAGATAAGCCATGTAGTGTGGTGCACATGGGTCAATGTGAAGCAGTGGGTTGTCTGTGTGCCTAAAAGATTCAGCAGGGCATGTGGGATGAACATGACTGCATGGGGCTGTCTGACTGAGCAGCATAGTCTGGAGTGCTTGCCTTTTACTTCAAGGTTTACTTCAAGGTTTCTAAAGTGGCCTGTTTTCTTCTTCCTACAGACAACTTTAGGTACACGTGTGACATTTGTGGGAAAAAATATAAATATTATAGCTGCTTCCAAGAGCACAGAGACCTGCATGCAGTGGATGGTGAGTACTGTTTTGACACTTAGACACCTAAACTAAACTGTGAAGTTGTTGCTGTGTTACTCTGGGGAAGACAAAATGTGGTTCTTCAGGACCGTGCGGCCCACGATGTGCAGGACATGTCGCAGCATTCCTCACTCGCCTTTGTCAGGGGAGGCACAGTCCACAGGCCCTGCAGGGAGAAGTCTACTGGGCTTGATTCTGTTTGCATGCATCAAAACAACACCCTCTGCTGGGACCTGTGGTCCTTGCAGTCCTCCTCTCTGTATTAAAGTTCATGGTTAGGATGGATATGCTAAAGCTGAGTGCCTCAAGGTAAATTGTCAGTCTGGCTACTGGCTAGGCAAGAGTTGGTTGCCTTTTGGTTTCTGACTACACAGGTTTGTTCCTAACGTGCTGCTTTGTGAGAAACCACATTTCAGAGTTGAGAAATGTTGTTTCATTCTTGTTAATCACTGCGGTAGTGAACTGATACAGTTGTCAGGCCAGTTTTTGCTCTGTGAATGTAGATGTGGTCTAGGCGGGTGACACTCAGAAGCAGACATTCTCCTACAGAAGCAGTGTGTTTCTTTTTTCTATATTGGGGGAAATAGAAGCAACAACATACTGTCTTTGGCTTGCCTGCCTACACTTACAGTGCATCTAAAGCTCCTTAACTTGGAGTCCTCACCTACTCCAAACCCTAACTGCACATGCTGCAAGCCTGTTGGTGTTGCTCCTCACCTGGCTGAGGAGGGAGGCCTGGCAGAGTTTTAGATAGAGACTGCCTGGAAAGATTTCGATTAGCTGGAGCATCTCAGAAAAGCAAGTGGATTCTCATGGTAAGTGTTGTCCAAAAAGGTTTGCCGTTTTTCAGTGGAACATGTGGACATCTAAATGTGCTCAAAGAACAGCTGGCGTTCTCCTGCAGTGCACCACCACATGCTCACTTTCTTCTGCAGAGACCCAGAATTAAATTAGTGGGGCTAAAAGTCACTGTGAGACGGATGTCTGCTCCTGTCAGAAATGTGTCTTCATAGCTGTGGTTCAGGGAACTCTACTTAGGCTTATGAGAGGGCTTTGGAAATGGCTTCCACTTGTGCTTTGCAAAGACACTGTTCATCATGGTTCCACCAAGGGGCTGGTTGTGTCTCAGCAAAAACAAGTGTGAAGCAGGTGTGCATCTGAACTTCACATGGGGCTGAGTCCATGTCAGAACAAAGGCCTTGAGAATCTCTGTATTTTAGGGCTGGGCATACTCAAGTAGTTCCTGTGTGGATGCTGCTGGGAAGAGGAGGGACTGGGACACAAAGCCTGGTGTATTCTGTGGGGCTGAAATATGCTGAAGCGGTGTGTGAAATACAGGAGGAAAACAAGGCCATTTAAGACGATTTAATTTCTGTTTTGTTTCTTCCCCTCCTTCTTCTATTCTGTGTTAGTTTTTAGTGTGGAAGGTGCCCCAGAAAACCGGGCAGGTAAGCTGAGATCCTTCATGTGCTTTACTTCACAAACCTTTTCAAGCATTCAGTAATTCAGGCACAGCAGGTCTGATTCTACATTTACAAGAGTCAAGGGAGTTTTGTCACTGATTGCAGTGGGAAAGGAGCATTGTCTCTCCCTCCCCTGGTGTGTACAGCCAGTAGGTTAATGCCCAGCCCTAGTAGATACCAGGCTTTTGTTGTACATACAATTGATCAGGCTTCTGAAAAATCAAAGAAACCAGGTGTGTCATGTCTGTGGTGATTTAGTGAATCGTTCAAGGCATAAGTTACAATATTTTATAAAATGGGTTGGGTTCTGATTTGCTTTGAGCTGTGCTATTAGATGGTAGAAAGTCAGTATTTGGTAGCTGACTTGCTTGCAGACTGCATTACTGTGCTCACTTTCAGACATTAAAACATCATTAGATGGGAGATGCACTGGAAGGAAATCAGAAAATTTAAATCAGGCTCTGAAATGTGTTTGCTCAATGTTTCTTTAAAAGAATTATTTATCTGCAAGGCAGGTTACTAGGCTGGAAGGGGGGTTAGTATCTGCCTGGGGCACCTGAGATGGAGGAGGGACAAGTCAGACAGAGGGGTCATTGGGTTTGTAATTCATGTCTTGAAATCTTGTTACAGATCGAAGTGTCATTACAGATGCAGGAGCATTCAGTGCCTATGCAGCTGTAGAAGGAAAACCTGAGGGTGTTGTCAGCTCTCTTGCTGCTTCTGTTCTCTTGCAGACCCCTATGACCAGGCTGTCATAGCAGCAGATGAAGTGAAGGAGGAAGAGCCGGAACCGTTCCAGAAGATTGGTCCAAGTATGAGTTATTTTAGAGCTTCAAAAACGTCAAAGAGGCAGCACAAGGGTTTCAAATCTGGCATTAGCCAGGGTCCCTCTAGTAAAACCAGAGAGCACTGCCTTATGCATAGATGTTGGGACCTTAGGGGTGATGAAAGATATGTTTAGGTTCAAATGAACACCAACCATTACCAGCCCTGGCCCTGAAAAATACAGCTTTGTGATGTTTTCCATTCAAGAGCTCTGCCAAGAGAAGAGGGAGGTTTAGGAGAAAAGCAAACTGGCAGTTATCAGAGAGGGTCTTAAGGTGTTGACAGGTGATTTCATGCACACTACCTCTGTGGTGGGTTCATCAGACAGATCAGAGTGAAACCAAACAGATCAGAGAACCAGACTTTTGCCCTCTAAATTCTCCTCTGTTTTGGAAACAGTTGATTAACCCAGGATTTTACTTTGGCTTGCAGCTTCCCATCAGTTATGTACTTCCCAGCACTGGCAGGAACGGGAGGTGTCAGTGCATGGTTACACTGCTTCATTATTTCAAGTACCCCCAAAATATGAATTGGCACAGAAAAGCCCATCCTCCTGCAAGAGAAAGCTATGATTCCAATATAAACATTTCTGTAATTAAGAGTTAAACTTGACAACTCTGTTCCCTGATTTGACTGTCCCTGTTGTCCGTGCATCATGGAACTATCTGTACCCAGAAGACAAAATTGTCATTTGTAATGTAGACTTTAGAAGTGGATTCTGTGCTTTGTTTTGCACACCTACCTGCTGAAATTTTGGATAATCTCTTGTAGCTTGTTCAGCTCTACTGGAGTGGGTCCATCGCTCTGGACACTGGCTTTAACTGTTGCCTTTTTTGGGGAAAAGGATGTGTGAATTATAGGGCAGATAAGTTCCCAGTGCATGAAGAAAATGCTCTAGTGATTTTTTGTTGTCACCTGGCCCAATTTTCTATGTAAAGAGTCAGGAAATCAGTGATTTTGTGAGAGGATGCTGCAGTCCTTTCTAATTTTTTTTTTTAATGTATTTCATCTTCACAGAAACTGGCAATTACACCTGTGAATTCTGTGGCAAGCAGTACAAATACTACACTCCCTACCAAGAACACGTGGCGCTGCATGCACCTATTAGTGAGTATCTTGCTGGAGATCTGTTTCATTACAAACTATGATTTATAGTGGTTGGTGATAAAGATGAAGGATGCAGGAGAGAGTATCATTCTTGTGGATCCTTCCACTGGACCCTGTGGGATTGCACCTGGCAGATCATGTGCTGACCAGAGCACTGCAAAGCTGAGTGCAATCTCCTCTTAGAGGGACACTGGTACTGTTAGGTCTGTAACGTCACTGAACTTCTACCAAAGCCCATGCAATTATTCTTCTGTTCCTTGGGGGTTTGATACTTAATTTTGCTGTTTAACTGAGAGTTCCAGTACCTAAAGTGTATATAACAAAATGATGCACAAACTTTTCTAGCGTCCCCTAAATAATGAGCGAACATATATGCTAGGGGGGAAGCATCTTTCTAATGAGCTTCTGAGAAACTATTGCAGACAGTGAGTTCAAACTGGTTTTCAAAATCATGTAAATTACCTTGGCAGCTTGCTACTAAATCACAGGCAATAAAATATTTATTTCAGGGAGCTCGGGAAAAGGCAGTTCTCAGCATACTGCACGACACTACGATCTACACTCTGGAGGGACACTACGATCTGCACTCCCCAGACAAAGGGGAGGTTGTAATGAGCAATTAAGTGTAATTCAGTGCAAAAGTCCAGTAAAACAGTTGAGAGAAATTCTTGCTATGTGCTGGTTTTGGATGCTTTAAAAGTATGCAGGGAAGTTCTTTGCCCCTGAACTTCATGCTTCTTTCATAGCATCACCCTGTGCTGCATTGCAATTTTAATGCTGTTAGCCAGCATGGTTGTTCTTCTGCGCACCTTCGTCCGGCTGACAGCAGTTTGGCTGATGATGGAGATGGATGAGCTGAGCTCATTAGATTAAGTCTGTTTATTAGCTGCTCATCTGCAGCCAGCAGAGGGAGTGCATACTTCTTCCTCACCAAACTGAGCTTAAGTTAGGCTTTAAAGTTATTATAATGAGGTAGCTTTAGATTTAGACATATATAGAAAGAAATGGGGAACATAGTCCACCAGACCATCACTTTGAAGGTAGGTTGAGGCTTGGTGGCTCTTGACAGCTCCCATGCAGGTTCTCTGGGGTATGGAGATGGACTAGGATGGTGGTAGAAGGTGTTGGGCATAGAATACCTCTGCCACCACCCTAACACAGTTAATCTTCTTATCTCCTAACTGCCCAAGGGAACTAACCCAATTCTTATGGTTGCACATGTAACAGTTATTCCTAAACATCCTTGCACCCTCAAACTCCACTTCCCAGAGTAGACAGCAGTCTTATCTCGGGTGTTTTCAGGACCTCAGAAAAGCTGCTGGAGGTGAACAGCAGTAGGTCAATCTCCTAGTATAGATGGGCCCACAGACACCAAGGCTTTGGTGAAACTTGGTGGTTATATAGCTAAGGGGCAGTGTGCTGTGATGAGTGTGCATTGAATCTCTGCTCAACAAGAACAGATAATCTTCCCTGTACATCCCGTTTCAGGGGAATTTCTCACTAAGGCTCTCTCTCCACCCTCCCAGCCATCTGTAATAATAGGCCTCTTTGGCTGGTTCCAGTCCAGGCTATCCAGCATAAAGGAAAAACACAACTATTCTTATTTGACAGGAATTTGCCTGAAGCAGGCCATGCAGGTCTGACTGCAGATACAAATGGTCCGTGCAGATATTGCCCTTCTTCCTGTGCAGAGTGCAGCTCTAGGATCACCTGCCCAGCGTGAGGGTTAGGGCTTGTGCTATGAGCCCCATGTACATTTTTTGGCTGCTGGAAGCCAGGACAATCTGAAACTGTAATGTGGGAGAAGTCAGAAAGCCATTTCACTAAGTTCCAGGAGAGCTGCTGAGATAAACCTGAGCCCTGAAGGGTCAGGAGCTCCCCGGTCTTGGGCAGGGCTTTGCCGAGCAGGAGGCTATGGCTTTCCCAGTGGTCACCAGTTTTGGAGGAGAAGGCATATTGTTTTGAATGCTGAGGTTGAAGCCATTCTTGAACCATTATTTCTGCAGTAGCCTTTGCAAAGGAGAAAGAAGCTGCCCCCACTGCAGACTAGACCAGCAGTCACTGAAAGAACATGTCCAGTCCTTTCAGCAAATGTTTAAAACTATGAGGACACTTGAGATCAGATCAGGATAACACTGTTATAAGGTTTAAACCCTCCTTATAAACTTTTTTTTTCTACATTTTTTTTTCCTCTCCTAGTTGCCATGACCAGTAAGATTTATGATTTACAGTGACAAACCACTAACCCTTATGAGCATACAGAGTATGATTAGCTCCCAAGGCAGGCTGGCCGTACATCCTCCCACCTTACTACTGCTCAGACTCTGCTCTTCCTATAAACCCAGGTCCTGTGAGGTAGCTCTAAACACCTGACTTTTGACGCAGTGCACAACTGGCTTTTCTCGGTCCCTAGCAATCAGAGGAAGTAAAGCTGAGACTCTGTCTTTACCCTGGCCTTGTTCGTGTGGTTGTATGGCAAATGCAGAAAATTAGCCTTACTGGGGTAAGGAACACGCTTCAGCATTACCAGTCCAGTTTTCTGGGTCTCTGTGCTTGAATGCAAGCTTCCCTTCCGGAGCCTGTCTTTCTGGTTTTCTGTGGTAATGGATTAAAAATTATTGAAAAGAGGCTAAAACAAGGACTTATATCCTACAGGGTCAATGAGGCCTTCCAGGATAGTTTTTGGTCAGTGCTGCTGGATATCTGCTGTCTGGAAAAGCGCTCTGCTGTTGGGTTGCCTGGAATTGTTAATGCCAAATGTCTCCTTCAAAAGTCCCCTTTTGTTAGTGAGGAGAAAGGGCTTTTTCCTATGCTTAGAATGGAGTTATTACACTTTTAAAATACTGATTCTTACGATGTTTCTATCAGCCAACAGATCTGCTCACTCTAGGAAGGTTGTCAGAGGCTGTTTCCAAAAAAAAGAATTGTAGGCCTGTGCATTGTCCCAGTTTTAGAAATGTCTCTGAATGGAGGTGCACATGAGGAGGGTTCACAGATTTCTTTCTGTCCTCCTCAAGGCTCTGTCCGCTCTGTAATTTCGAACTGATGCAACCACATTTTCAGGTGGCTGTGCTATTGTGAATGCTCTTAGATGACATGCATACAGTGCAGAGAAAACCTAGTACATTTGGAATGTGGACTCGTTAGAAAAACTGCTGAGATTGGGTTTTAGCTTGATAAGTGCAGGCTCAGGAGTGTGCACTCTTCTGGTAACTGCAGATCTGGCAACAGACTCCACAGTCACGGAAGCATTTGGTGAGAGCTCTAAAGTCTGCACAGCTATTCACATCCATTGCTTCCAGGATGAAAATGTGACGTGATATTAGGGCCCTGAGTGCACCAGTAAGTCTTGATGGCCCTGACCAACCTCACATGGGGCTTCCACTCACACACAAAACCCCTATGACAGCTCAGCTCTATCAGTCTCTGCCTGTGCTACACTATAGCATATCACAGAATCACAGAATCACAAGGTTGGAAAGGACCTTCAAGATCATCTAGTCCAACCGTCATCCTATCACCAATACTACCCACTAAGCTACTAAACCATATCTTGTAGCACCTTGTCCAGGCGCCTCTTAAAAACCGCAAGGGTCGGTGACTCCACCACCTCCCTGGTCAGGCCGTTCCAGTGCTTGACCACTCTCTGAGAGAAAAAGTTTTTCCTGATATCTAATCTAAATCTCCCCGTGCGCAACTTGCGGCCGTTACCTATATCGGTCTCCAGCTTAGTTGTAGACATGCCCATGCCTGGCCATGGGTCTTGTAGATCTGGACTCTGACCTGTAGACTTCCCAGCTTGATCTCAACCGTGTCCCATCGCTCTGGACATCCTCAAGGATTGCTGGGTTGTGTCTGACCCTGATTATCCTCATCAGACTTCATCCTGCCTCTGACCTGTGAATTGACTTGTCAGCTTGACCACAGACTTGCCTCATCACCAAGAACTTGCCTGACGGTCTGTGCTCTTGATTGAACCTGCCATCTCTGTGCCTGCCCTGCCCACCTCTTGGAGGCTGTAGGATGTGCTCTGGCTGGTGAGGCCCCTGCCCTGCCAGCCCCGTGGTCATGCTTAGCTTCTCAGGGGACAGCCAGACCTCCCTGCACCATGACACCTGAGATACTCATGGAAGTTTATCAAGCCTGACTGCTCAGTTACTTTTCTTGTTGTGAAGGGCACTGGATACAATTTGTTGATCAAAAGTTCTTAAACACTTTCAGTGTTTCTTAATGACAACTGCCATCATGGCTTTTTCTCTTAAGGAAAGCAATCCTTTTTGGTAGCATGTCTACTCACATGTTCCACTCAGGTCCTGCCTAACCCAGAAAAAAAAAGATCCAGATTCCATTTGTGTGTCTTTTCTTCCTCCATTTCAGTGAGTGAAACTTGTTAGTTCAGAGTTTTTTTACATTCTCTAAACCCAAAGCACCTTGGTAACAGGCTGCACTGGCCTGCATTTGTTACATAGCAAAAACGTTTGTTTGTTTGTGTAAAGAAGCACATTAAGAATTTGATAGATTTGAGCATGGAGTTTTTCCTGTGGAAAGTTCTGTTTCCAATAGCAGAGGTTTCCACTCAGCATATGGAATTTCAACCAATTGCTAAGGAATCCCTTTCCATCATGTTCATTAAAGAGAGGTTTCTCTCTGAAGGTGGTGGTATAATTCCATCTGAACCATCTGAATGGCTTTCTAGCCATACTTCCTTATCCATCCTAACAAGATTTTTCTGAAGAAATGTGATATGCAAATTATTAGTCAGAACTTTTACCTGGAATAAGCTAAGTTACTCAGATAATCTGATAACCTGTTCTGTTGTGGTGGTGCCTTGTGGTAGTGTGTAGATTTGTGTATCTTCCGGGGAGGTGTGTTGAAATGCCTGCCAGACTTTCTCCATTACTGTCGCAGCTTGCCTTTGAAGGTCTTAGCAAAGACAGGAAAGCCAGGAGAGACCACTGTGATCTCTGGACTGACCAGGGTAAAGCATGCTATGACTTTCCTTAATTGTTCAAGTATATGTTTTAGAGAGATCCAGTCTTGCTGTTAAGAGTGACAAAAAATACACCAATCTTAAGGCAATTATTTTGATGACTTACTTATTATCCAGCTGTATCTTTCAGACACTGGATCTTATTTATAACTTTGTCTGATAGGTGAAGGAGAACCAAGCTACCAAATTTCTGTCAGCACTAGAACTTTGTATAGCCTGCCATCAAGTCTCTTTGTAGTGACCAGCCTCCCAGTTAAGCCAAAGGAGTGCCTTGAGATTTCCAGTGTAAGGTTTGTTGTTCTCATCCTTTATTTATCCTCTTGCCTTCTCATCTGAATATTCTCCAGTCCATTAGCAATCTTTGTGAATGACATGCACCAGCACTGGGTCTAGGAAAGAAACAGAGAGTTAAGGTCTTCGTGATCCTCTTCAGGAGTGCCCTCTTTGTATACCCAAAAAGTACCTCAGTCATTTTAGTCACAGCATTGCCCTGGGAGCTCCTCTACAACCATAATGACCGTGCACCGCAACCACCAAGCTCTTTTTTCTGCTGCCGTGGAGGAGAGTCCCCTATCTTTTAATTATCGTCTGCATCTTCTGTGTTTTTTAGCACATCATGTGCCGTTCTGTGTGGCTGTAGCATGGTGCACTCAGTTTACCAAGTGATTGGAGATCATCCAGTGAGACTTAACCTCCACATTACTTCTTTCTATTAGCTGTTGGATCTTTTAAAAACTTTTTAATGAGGTTTGGGGGTGTTACTCAAGGTCACTGATAAAAGGAGGATGAAGAACTGATGCTTCTGTAAGTTTGATGCAGTGGGGATGCACGAACAGCTGAATCTTCTGTACTGCCCTCCCTTCTCCAGTGTGTCAGTCTCAACTGGGGCATATCTCAGATACCTTCTGAGAAAGTTAAAAAAAAAAAAAAATTCTTTAGCAGCAGTTATGGGATCATCTGTCCACAGTGCTCTCTCCAATCTTGCTGTCTGGCTGCAGATTTTGAGGCAGGACATTTTTGTAACCATTCAGCAATTCAATGTTTTCATTTGTGGAAATACCTTGAACTTGTCCTTTCCATCAGCCTGACACAGTGAGTTCCACAACAAAGACTTCTTATCAAGAGCAGAACAGAGGAGCTACGTGATCTTCTCTGCATATGTTGCTTAGTCTTCAGAGGGAATTTGTCATCTGGTGAGCTAAATTCTAAAACATTTTTTCAATGAGTTATTAGCATCCTCCAGACTGCTAGTACTAATATTCTTTTGTCTGTCTGGCCTCACTGGCTCAAACTCTGTCTCTGCGTAGTGTCAGATGGAGCAGCCTTCTCTGTGGAGCCTGAATTTGAACTGTACAGCTGGAGAGGGAAAGGACTAAAGCCAGGTCTCCTGCTGCATCATGGGTTTGAGACCAAACAGTCAGTCTGTTCATTCCTGAGACAAGCCATGACATCCTATTTGTTTAAGTTGGGAGGAAAAAGAAGTCATTTTGGAGGTCTTCCTAGCATTCAGACTTCTTCCTTCATATCTCACAGAGGGAGCAGGATCTGGACTGCAGAGGATTTGGGATGACCCTGTTTGTTTCCGACACTGAATAGTTGGCTTGATTGCTTCTTCTCTGAGTTGGTATAGATGGGGAAATAAAGCAACAATTGGTGGGAATGGGCCTTGTTGGAAACTAAATGACATAACCAGGAAATTGTCATATCTGACTACGTATTTGCTGGCAGTTTGGCCGCAACTGGAGGAGAACTATCCATGCAGATGAAATGAAATCTAGGAAGCAAAAGCAAGCCTCCTGCCTATTCAGCTGGCCAGAGACCAAGCAGAGGAGAAGTATCTTGACCTAAACTGTGAGAAAACCTAGTGTAGACTCTCCTGCAGAACTACACTAAAACATTTACAGGAAATGTCATCTTGGATCTCCGTAACAGATCAAATGAAACAAAAACCTGTTTCCTTTGAATGTCTGTTTGCAGGTTACTTTGAATGTTTGCAGGTTACTTTGAATGTACGTATCATCACTCTCCCATGCTACTGACCACGGGCAGGGAAGGATGAGAGCAGTTCTGTAATGTATCGTGATTTTGGAAATAAGCGTCTAATCCCAGCCTGGGACTTTTCTCCTTGCCTGTTTCAGAGACAGGCTGTTGTGCTGCTATGGCAGTCCATGACTGAAAACTGCTCAATGTGGTTAAGTGTTTCTGACACTATACAGGATTATCAGGTGCTGGTGTTATCCATCCAGCTGTAGGCATCCCAAAATATCACTCAAGTATAGAAATTGCTGCTAATGAACTTGGGCTGTAGATAATATGAACCCTGTTTCTTAGTGATTCTTGGCAGATGTTTGGAGTGGGACTTGGCTTCAAGGAACCATATCCAAATTTCCATGGAAGAAGTCACTGAGGAACGAGAGGGGTTGCTAGGTTGTTTCTCTGTTTCTGTAATTGATTTTTTTTTTAATCCACGGGACCTAGACAAAGGGCTGTCCTCCCAAAGGTTTTTCGTACTTTTGGCATTGAAAATTCCTGGTGATCCTCACTGTGCATTGCAGAGACCAAAATGTAGGCCAGATGTATTCAAAGAGCATATCCCAGTAATACTCAGAATTTCTCAATGTGCCACCAGCATTTGTGTGGAGATGGGAAGCAAAAGGCGTTTCCTGACTTGCAGGATGAGAACTCTGCCTCATAATTCCTTTCCATTACCAACAAACAGCGCCATTTCCTTTATATTATGTTAGACAGACAAGGAGTGTAGCCAGGGATCTCTAGGACACATGTAAGGCTGAAGGAATAAAGGTATAAACTTCTGTCCATTCAGAGCTCTGATAGCACGTTAGAAATCTGCTCTCAAAGTTCAGACTCTTCCTGACATAGAAATGGAGCACAGAGTTACAGGTACACCCAACCAGGCCACGACAATCAAATAGGAGTCCTAAATGGATGGGATGATTCCAACTGGAGTAGGAATGGGTTGGTTACATGGCAGTTAAAGGTGTGGAAGGGAACTAATAAGCTTCAAGAATCTCTCCCCTCGGGTGAGTGGGGAAAACAATTTTGTTACATGGGATCAGTGGATCCACAGTTGCTGCAGGTCCCCATGCAAGGGATTCGTGAGCATGGCTGTTAGAAAGCAACCCTCCCAGAAGGCACACGATCTGGGAGCTGACTGACTGTCCAGGCACTAGTTCTGAGTGTTCATATCCAGAGTTCTCTCGATCTCCACTCTTCGTGGCAGTGAAGACACAGGGGAGCCAATCCAGCAAAAAAACACCGGCTTCAATAAACCGATGTTCTACCCTCCTGCACCGCACCCCCTCCGGTGTCCCACCGGCATCCCAATCCCAGATGTTCCGCGCTCCAAATTCTGGATCCCCAGGAAGCAAGGCCATCACAGGTACCAATTGCCTTTCTACCATCAACTTTCTTAACTGCTTAGTGTCCAATCCTGCCCTGGGTTGGCTTTTGACCCTTCCTGGACTCAGTCTGCTCCATCCATGACTGTCACAGAAAAACTACTCCCAGAAGCAGTTGAGGGGGTTAGATCCTTTGGCACAATATAAATAAAAATTTAGATCAGAAGCAGATCTTCATAACCCAGTGACAAGTTTTTGTTTTTTAAAGCATCGTGCTAACTACAAGGTACAAAAGACCCTGTTTCAAATCCTGGTGTCACAAACTGAGGAGAGCTTTCCGACAAGGATTGGCTTTGGTAGCTTGTCAGGTAATGGAATTTTTGTTTGTTTTTCAGCTTTGTTTGGCTTTTAGTTTTTGTTTCCCTCCAGCTGATTTTTTCAGGGTTAAGCCTGTGCCTGGGCAAATGAAATGGAGTACAGGTGTTTTCATAGTGCTCCACTCCCCACAGGAACCACTGGGAGATAAGCTGGGCTCCAGCAGCAGAATTAATGGAATGGAACCATTACAGAGGTGTCAGAAAACTCAAGTTAAGGTGGATCCTCCTGTAGTCCATGTTCCGTCCTTCCAAACAAGATCAAATGTAAAAACAAAATAAAACAATAAATAGGATGTGAGACATAGTATTCACATGTCCAGACAGCAGGGAAGAGCTCTTTTAAGTCTATGGGATTGGTAGATGTGTATTCCATGTCAGTACAGAAGAAGGGCTGGTTAATCAGCTGTTTAAACACCCCTGAAATGTCTGGCATGGACAGATGCCCAGAAGCAGAGGTGAGAGAGGCCACAGGATGCTGAACAAGGGTGCTTTTTGTTTGATGACACACACGTCCACAGCTACCAGATGTTGCAATGAGTGACCTGTCTTCTTATAGCTTGTGGGTCCTGAAATTTCATATTATTATTGCACCTTTTAAATGTTTATATGATTTTATTACTAATTTGAGGTCTGTCCAGTTCAACCAATTTAGATGTTCAAGCTGAGGAACCTTTTTCATTATTTATGTAAACTTCTGACAACTTCTTCCAGTCTCATGTCTCTTTCAAAAGTGGAAAGAGCCTAACTGGGAGCCTCCGTGGGTCCAGATTCATCTGAGCAATAACTGGGAGATGAGTTTTATAAAGGGACATTTTTCCTCACTTCTCTAACCAAAAAGAATATCAGTACGTTGGGTAAAATATTTGAGCAGTTCTCTTCCTGTATGTAGGAAGGAATCTCATGATGCTTGAGCCTGGTAGATTGATCTTCAGGAAATGAATATTTGTCTGGGAGTCCTACCATATCTATCTGGTGGCTTGTTTTCCATGGTGTCTTTCAAGGCAGCTTCTTGTACTAATGCAATCTAGGTGGCATCTTGAATTTCTGGTACAAATGCATTGACCATAACACCTATCAGGAAGACAGTCTCCAGAAGGGACGCCTTCCGAGTGTTGCAGTTAGAGGTGTTCCATGTGGGCCTGGATAATACCAGAGTTGGTGGAGCATCACTCCACTGATGGTATTTGCGCAGCCGCTTAGCGGATTGGCACTTACTTTTCCTATACAGAGAATTTTGTTTCACATGCAAAAGGTTCAGGTACAAGGAGGAGAGAGAGAACTTGTGTCAGCTGCCCTCTCCTGTGTGGGGAGGACACAGTAAGTCCAAGGAGATGCATTAAACCATTTTTTTCTTATGGCCAGACATGGCAAAATAAAAAAGATTGGGGATGAGGACAAAACCACCATGCAAATTTTATCCAAACAATTTTGGAGACCTCCAATTCACTTTCACTTGTGACGTAAGCCAGGATTTGAACCTGGGTCTCTTCGGGGGGTGGGTTGGCCGAATCCATTTTGTCAGGGTTTCGTTTTCCTACTGTGCCATCTGATTTGCTGGTTACTTAAGGCCTCTTGTTCCTATTATTTATCTGTCAAAGGGGATAGACTAGATAATGTCTCTGGTTCCTTTTCAGCCCTGTTTTATGTGATTCTGTTTAACTGATTTGATTACCAAGTTGTCCTATTCTACATTTGAGAAATAATCAGGAATGTAGTAGATAGAGAGTTTGAGGAGCCTGCTTGGTACGGGAAGGGTCCACTAAGGATTGGCTGGGCCAAAATTCATGGGCTGGGAGCTTCATGCTGTTCAGGTCTTCTGGAGCCACATCAGACGTAAAGCCCTTGTGAAGGGCTTTGTGAAGCCATGCTTCAGCACAAGGAGTCTATGAGGCTGCAAGTGGCTGGGGCCTCTATATGAAAGTCAGGACAGCAGTGCAGACTGCTCTGCAGAAATACAAAATAAAATAATTATCTGAAATCAATTTGCAGCAGTTGCTATCACTCCTGAATTAAATATTTCTTTTCCCAAACACCCTCCCTATACAATTTGTGTGCTGCTGAACACAGCAGAGCCTTGCTAGGCTGTGTTCAGGTGAACCCCTTGGGTGACAGTGGACTCCATGAACAAGTCCACGTACGAGAAGAGTCTGTGCAGCACAGACCATACACATTAGTTTGGCAAGTTCACTTTTCATTTTACTGATTTCTAATTGATCCTTTGAGTCACTACAGTAAATACACTTTGCCCAGATTTTGCAAACCCAGCTGAAGTGAGGTAACACCTCACACTACTTGTACTGTTGAACTTGTGCTAAGGAACACCGGCCTGAGAAGGATGGGTGGCACCTCAGCTGTGCTGTACGGTGACATTTGAGGACACTGCCAGGGTTATGCAGCCACCTCTGCACACCAGAGGAGTCCTCCCATTACAGTTACTGGGGAGCAGCCCTGTGCTGTTGCTGAAGTGTGCTAGCAGCACGGCGCAGAGGAGCAGGGCCTGCCTGTGTGGCCTTGGGCAGGGGTAAGGTGGTGAGCTCACTGTTGGGAAGCACGACTGGGACAGAGGATCCTCAGCAGCTTTTCCAGACATCGTGGGCAAACTCTGAGACAGCCCTTCGGTCCTCTACTTGAACATTTCAGGAAGGATGTTTAGGGACGGAATGCAAATGACTGGGAAGTATGGGGAGAGCTGGCGTAAGGATTCAGTAGGTGACACTCTAAATGTCATGATGAGGACCCAAGTTGAGTCTGCAGGCCTGGTCACCTGTGCCAGAGGCTTTGAGGGCTGCATATTGCCTTAAGGAAGAGTAAGATGAGGGGGGGTTTTTTGGAGGGGAGAAAGCCATGACTATTCTGGTTCAGTCAGGGCTGGTATTCATGGGCTCCTTAGGAGCCACTGTGGGCTGCCTCAGACAGAAGGCAATAAAAAAAAAATATCTACATGTTATCCCTTCAATTAATCTGGCCCATTTTCTTTCAAAACGAGGTATTTGACTTTTTGGCTGTATTCTGGGTATGTGATTATGTGGCACAGGGAGCGTGTCGTCTGCCTCCTTTCTGTGTAGTCCTGTGTCCAGTATTGACCGGTCACCATCCCTGCTTTGTTCTCCACCCAGCAGAAAGTGCTTTCAGCAGGAGAGTGGAAGGCAAAGCGCAAAACAACTTTGAAGAAACAAACAGCAATTCTCAGAACTCCAGCGGTAAGTGTGTTCACTCCCTCCTGCTGTAGCTTACCTTGTTCCTCTCCAGAGCAGTATTCAGCTGTGATTGGTGATTATATATTCGGGGAACCTACTTTAAGCTTGCAGGCAGCTAGCCTTCTTGGGGTATTGTCCTCTTGTCAATCTTCCCCAGGTTCCTGGCGCTCCAGAACCTGTACAAATTATGCTGTGTGGATCCTGCTCCCAAGTCCAGGTGCTTTAGCATAATTGTTTCAGTGGGGAGCAAAGATATAGAGAAAGGGGAATATGGATGGAGATAAAGCAGTAGTCGTTCTTTGTCTGTGCATCAGTGAAGTACTTATGAAGCAAAGTCATTTGCAACATGCAAGAGAACTCTGAGGACCATAAATAGAACAGCAGTTTACATATTATAGTGATGCTCACTGTGACAATATATTTACGCATCACTGTAACTGTAGTCCAGCTGTTTGTGAATTTGCTATATGGAGGTCACAATATATGAGATGTGGGACCAGAATTTACCCCACTTCTGCATTCTCCTTTGAGTTTTGAGTCCAAGTGGTAGTAACTAAATATAACCACTGGCCTAGACATTCTCCTAGACAACATTTATAGAGTCGTCTTTACAAGATTTTCATCCTGTCTGTGTATCCCCCTACCTTCAAGTGGGACACTGTCATTTTCTTACACTCCCTAATTGGAGCTTAACAGACACACCACGTATAGTGTAATTTCAGCATCTTGATGCAGAGATAAATAACGTGCCAGTAGAAAAGGCTGGCCTCCCTCCATTCCCCATTCAAGAGTACCAAAACATGTGGTGTTCACAATGCTGCTAGCTGGAATAGACAGAGAAGGGAAAGGATTTATCCCTGGAACAGGTTGCACATTGTCTGCTGTGGGGGTTTATGTCCCTCTCTGAAGCAAATGAGGGGCCTCTACAACTGTGCAAAAAGGGAATGGAGTGGTGTTGGAAAACCCACATGTGGTGGCGGAGTGGGTGATAGTGAATGGGGAGAAAAAGTTGTTTGTTACTAAAATGCTGGGTGTTATGTTTTGGGGAACAACCTGTACTAATCCAAGCATTCACCACAATTACAGCTGTTCATTCGGGGACAGAAAAACCTAAAGAAAAGAGATGTAAGCAGAACCCATCAGGTGAGCTTGTCTCTGTGTTTCAGGCCCTTGTACTCTCTAGTCCTGTTCCAGTTGGGTAGCAGCAGTCAGGAAAACTTAAGGGCTGGCCAAGTCTGTCTTTAGTCAGCCAAACCAGGCCATTAGACATGACAGAAGACAGATGTAGTTCACTGACTGCCAAGAGCTGTTAGCCTGACTTGCTGCTCTGAAAGTGGCCGCTTGCCTCTCGGCAGGCCTGTTCCCCATGTCTTGTCTTCTGTGAGTAGTACAAGTGCTTTGTCTAAAGGGTTTCAAAGCCTGTAAGTGCACATCTTTAAAAACCAATATACCATTTTGGCTCCTAACTCCTCTGGGGCCCTTTGAGAACAGCAGCCTTAGATTGTTCCTTTTTTTTTTTTTTTTTCCTGTCAAACCCTTTAGAGTCTACATCATTGTGGAGGAAGGACAGAATTATCTCCCTTCATATCAAATAGCTCATCCCTAAAGCCAAGAAAGCTGCATTGTAAAACCTTCTGGCTGCAAACATGCTCATGATAAGTTTTTCAGGAGGCAAAAAGAACCCGTAACATGGGAAGGGGTCCAGGAACCACTGACAAGAAGCACGCACAGAAGAATACAGAGTGGCTGTGTTTAATAGTCCAAGAATTTAGTTCTGTCTGAATTGCTATTAAATACTGACCCATTGTTGCTATGACACATCTCACAGACTCTCCCCACCATCTTCTTGTACCAGCTCACATCCCACTCATCCTTCTGAATCCGTTTACTGCAACATTTGAAGCACATGAGTAAAAGCTCCCAGTAAAAAAAAAAAAAAGAAAGAAAAATTCTTACAAATTGAGTAGTGAGTTTAATATGATTTGCTCATTTTCTGTCATTGTAAGAAGTGTTTCTGTCTGCAACACAGGTATGGTCAATTTATTTTAGTGGCTTAGTCTAGGGCCTGATAGCCTGCAGGGGAGTAAAAAGGTGGTCACCTAAACCTTCGTTTGAGCCAGGAAGCCTGAGGAACTCGAGTGAGCTTCTCAGGACTGGTTTGAAAGGAGTTGGGCTCTTGTTGGAAACACTTTTCTTCATTAGGCAGCTGACACACTCCTCAAAGCCAGACTGGTGCATGGGGATGTATAAACTTCTTCCCTTTTCCCCTTTTCTGTATCTATCCCACGTCCTCTTTTTGTCCCCAGCCCTTTTTTCCCCCCTTGACTCCATCTTTGTGCCACTTCTTTTGTGTCCCATTTGTTGCTCTTTTCCAGCTCTTCCACCAAGCCATCACCTCTCTTTTATTTCTTCATGTTCTCAGGGGTCAGACTGAATGTTCTGTTGGATAGCAGCCTGAGTGACCATCACCATGTCCCACTATGAATGGCACTGGTGATGAGAGAGGGCGTGGAAAGCTCTATGGGCATCTGTGTGCTTGGGCATCCAAGCAGAGCTCTCCATAACTTCATTTTCAAAGAGCTGCCATGTCCTTACAACCCCATTTTCCTTCTTTCCATGGCTGTTTCAGTACATGGGACAAACTCTGTGTGGCTCAGTGTTCATGTGTGTGATGTGAACTATTGGAGTAACTCTGGCATTGTTGGCTTGTCTTCTCTTGTGCTCCAGCCAGCAGATTTTACACAGGCAGGGAAGCAGCTGGTGATAATGTGCTGAGAATGACAGGACTGACACTTCCCTCCACTCCCATCTGCTGCTTATCACCAAACTCTATTGCTGTAAAGAACAATCCCCAGGTTTGGGAGGTAAATCCAGGTCCCAGTTGAGCAGCCTGAGAGCTGCATGGTTTGGCCTTATTAAGTGCTTGGTTCCCTGTAACATTTGCTTGTTGTGGATGTGAATTTTGTGTCACAGGCTCAGCTGTGGTGATATCAAAGAAGGCAGCAGCATCTTTTTGGGCCACCCAGCTGGGTACATTATGCCCTGCGTCACCATCGCAACTTGCAGTGCCACACATCTAGGGGAAGAAGACAAATGAGGGGGAGGACAAGCAGAGCAAGGTCATCAGCTAAAGCCACCTAATGTAGAAGCAGTGATGTAGGGAGTCCCAAGCGGGAGTAAGACAACTAGAATGGAAAATGTTGGATTGAGATGTCTCTTCCCTGCACACAGCCCCTCTCCTTGTCATAGTGAATTCAGGTACCCAGCATCCTTATCTGAGAAACCTGGCATCTCGCTGCCCATAAAACAGCAACTGGACTTGTTCTGCGTGGCAGAGCACTGCTTTGTGGCTGCATTTGAGTCCATCTACTTGCAGAAGGTCATTTTGCCAGCAGGGCGTGATGTAGCCACAGAGTGGATAGAGAAGGACTGTTTAGCTACTGCCCACCTCCTGAAAGGGACAGTGTCCTTTGTATTAGTGGGAAAGAGGCTCTACAGCCTCTTCCTTTTTGATGAAACCAGGAAATTTCACAGTGCTTTGAAAATAGTATCTGCTAAAATGTGCAGATGGCTTCCTCGTGCTGCCTCTGGAGTGCAGGCAGCCTTGCAGAGGTCCCCAGTCACATGAAGCTTGTGATTATTCACTGCTAAACAAAGCAAGGTCCAGAAAACAATGGCATGACCTGATCTTGAAAGACGGAGTTGTCTTGTTGCAATGCTCTTAATCATCTAAGACACTGTAAAGTTGCTTTCAAGAAAACACTCCTTGGTGGTGGTCATTTTGCTGTCTTGACATGTGCAGGCTTTTTCTGTACTAAATTCTCAAGAGGCCAAAAAGTATTTGAAGGCCAGCTTGTGAAATATTATTTTTGCAGGCTTTTTCTGTACTAAATTCTCAAGAGACCAAAAAGTATTTGAAGGCCTGCTTGTGAAATATTATTTTTGCAAAAGGTGGTGATTATCAGCCTGAGCATGGTAAGGAAAAAAGCCCCAGAAAAGGGTAAATATATGTTGTGTTCAGTAGGGAAGGCTTGCTGCTTTCCTTTCTCCCCTCTTCCACCATGCACACCCACAGCAGGCAGAGCAGTGTTTGGCTGGTCCAGCAATGATGCGGTGGGTTAACCGTAGATGTGTTGCTTCGCAAACTTCTAGATCTCTCTGTTGTCTCGCTTCTTGTCTGACTTCAGAAAGCCTCAGGGACAACGATTGTCTCTAACTTAGTGTTCACAGCGTAATCCAGCCTTGATCTGCTGTTTTGGACTTTATAGATGACTCCTTAGTAAAATGAATTTACGGTAACACCACCTTTAGGCCAAGAAGGATGAATGAAACTACAAGACTTTGAGAAGAAATAGATAAAAAGGAGGCAAAAAGGAAAAACTAAAGTTCCTTAGTTCAGATACCTTAAAATACCACCTTTAAAAGAAAAAAAAATGGAAAATGACACTATTTGTTGGTGTCCAAAGTTGGTAGACATTATTAATGTGAAAATTACGACATTTAAAATTATGTAGGGAATTGGGAAATATTTTTAACTTTCAAGGTTGATTTAAACTGTATAAATATGTCTCAGCTTCATCTGCTGCATCAGGTATCTGTTACTTTCAGAAATTCCAGTTAAGCAAATTTTAGCATTTACAATTTTTAAAATGTCAGTGCTTTTCATTCATGTTTACACAAGAAAGCTTTTCTTTCCAGCAGTGTTTGTTTCAGACTGGGTAGAGGGGCATGGAAAATATCTTTTTTTTTTTTTTTATTTGAATCGGTTCATACCAAGTTGAGGCAAGATTAAGACAATAAAAAAAAATTAATTTCCTCCTTTTGATTTAGAAGTAAAAAAAATTCTGGAAAAGAATGAGAAGTGCCAATTCTCAAAATTTAAAGGACATAGGGCTAAATTTTAAATGCATGCTTAGTAGAATTTTCAGAAATGGCAGACTGGTTAGTTTGTCATTTCCTGATCTTACATGCTGTATTTCTTTTTAGTGGCAGTCGAAAATGTTTTTCAGTACTGTACTTTATTTTCCCACGTATGCAGCACACTTAAAATAGTTCTGTTTAGCTAATGAAAATGTATTGTAAGATGCTGTGTATATACATTATGTATTCTAATTCCCATCCAGCTGCAGCATGGCACTATTTCAAAAGGAGGGATAATTAGAAATGTCTCATTCACTACTTGTCATGTGAAAATAAGATTTTTAGTGTATGTTGAAAAAGGTAATCAAACAGAAATAGATAGTGTGATAGAGAGAGAGTGTGTTTTTCCTGCTTAGCAGCTGAGCAGAACTAACCTTTAGTTTTTTGGAAAGTGGCAAAAAGGCACAATGCAAATGAGCTTTAAACTCATGATTTAAATCTCTTCTGAAGCTTTGTTTGGTGGTGGACTCAAGCACATTATGTCTGCTTGAGTCCCCTCTGCAACTTCTCTTGCACTACCAGGAGTTCAGTTCCCAGTCTTGCCTCTTCGATGCCCAGTCCTGTAGCACACCAGAACAGAGGGCCAGACTGGGACACCCAGCAGTGGCTGCGGCCAGACTTCTGGGATGAAGCAAGTTACATCGTTATGTTGACACTGGTGTCAGCATCACTATGTGTTCATGAGACTTAAGCAGATGGATGACCTCACTACAGAGTAAGGATGTTCAGGTCCTCAAACTGCCAGCTAGTCCAAAAAAGCTCTTTTGCACTGAAAGTGCACATGGTCGTGGTGCACACAGAGGAATCAGCTAGATGTGTTAGAAACGCTGCGATCTTCCTTCTTTGTTGTTGGTCGTACATTCTCTTCTGCTCTTTCTTTGTAGTCCAGTGATCGTATAGCCCATCTGGTTGGATTTCCTCTGTGAAGACATGTGGCTTTTAGGCTAGGAGTTTTGGTGGGTGAGTGCAGCGTTAATGCTGGAGACATAGTAATTCTTGATTGTTGATTACAATCTGGTGTTTGCACAACCAACCCCTACACCTCTGCCTCCTTAGATGCACCCAACTCTTACAGGTTATATCAGCTGGAGCGAAGCACAAAATACGTATCCCATGCAAAAGTGCACTGATTCATCTTTTGGTAAATCTCTTTCTCACCTAGTGGTTGGTTTGTGAATGGTAAGAGCCTGCTTCTGCTGCCCTTCTGTGGAGTTGAAAGGGCAGCAGGTCCAAGGCTGCTAACGCCTGAGTTTGAGGAGTGAGGAAAACGGGGACTTGTCATTATACGAGTTCCCACATTTTCATAACTGAGCTGTGCAGAGCACAGGCAATGCTGACCATGGGGCAAAACAATTGCATGTGCATGGAGTTGCATTTTTTCAAAGCAGCCTAAAACTGATGTGCCCAGGTGAAGGTTTACCACCAGAGTGCAGTTCTCACTACTAATGGAAGAGTAACAAAAGTAGGCGCCTCAGTCAGGAAGTGTCAGTGTGCTCCAGTGCTTAAATACGAGTGCCTGTGTCCACTGGGCATTCGCATGGAATTGAAGTTTCTGGGAATTCACAGTTTATTTCTGGTGCTGCGTTGATTTATGTTGCTCCAGACTTGCCATGTTGAACAGGTAACTTGTAGATGGGAAGAAAGATATCTGGGTTAAAATAACCACTCGGCAGCAAGTGTCTGTGGTGAAATCCTGCCAATTGCTCAGTGATACAAGCTGTGGATTGCAGTCCTCAAGGACAGATGCAGTGCTTGGGCTGGACAGGACATCAAAAAAAGGACCACTGATAAGACGAATATACAGGCAGAAAAAGGTGACCTTCTGTTTTGGTTTTGCCTGAAGAGTCTGTGGAGTGAAAGATGAGCAAATCCCTAGAGCAAGCCAGATTATCGTGGATCAGACTAACTATTGACAGACACTTCTGTAAATTTTACTCATTGTAGCTGGCTTTAGTTGGAATTAACTGTGCTGAGGCAGGGGCATTACAGTGCATGGATAATAAAACGGCCTGTAATTTAAAGATCAAAAAAATCTCAACAGTCTTTCTTCACTTAAAATAATGTAGTAGCAGTATTTATTATGTGGCCTGAACTCACATTTCAGACTGACAACATTATTCGTGTGTATAGGAAGTCAAGCATAAAAGTGAGACTATCTATGTTGAGACTTCTGTCTGGAAAACAGCCAGAAGATTATGTTGAGAATATTAAATAGTGTATGCCCCTGCTGTGTGCCTCTTCCAGGTCAGGTTCACTTCTGGGTGGAGGGTAAAATGTTGGGTTTTGGCCCTCAAAAGCTTACTCACTCTGGGGTGCTGAGAGAGCCCTTTAAAGCCTGAAGCTTGGGACCATCCAGCGAGCATCCATGTGTTCACTGAGTAAGTACAACGCTTCCCAAAGCACAAGCAGAGAGCACAAACAGTGAAAGAGTGGTACCCAGAGGAGCCTGCCCTGTTCAGCTGCTCAGCAGGACCAGATCAGGAACCTGGTTTAGTGAAGGTCTTCCTCCAGATACAGACCTCATCAGCTGCAAATGGCACTGAGTAATAGAGTGATAGAACTGTGCTAAGCAATCGGCAGCGGTCTGTATCCTGCTATCCGTGCATACCCTTTCCATAGCACTGTCGAATTATTCATGTCTTTGCCTAGAATCATCCATGCCTTCATTGTCATTGCTGACTGGCTGGCCCTGCCAGCTGAAGCCCTCTTCAACAGCACAGGTCCTCATCACGGTGAAATACTTAGCATGAAGCCTCACCATGCTTCACCTATGAGGTTAAAAAGAGAGATTCAGTTAAGTTTGCCTTCCAGGCAAACCACGCCAAGTCTGTCTGCCCTCGTTCACTGATGGATCAGTTCATAACTTGGGACATGGGACTATTCCGTAAATGAACAGAATCAGTGACTGAATGATTAACACTAGTGATTTCTTCCCCTCTGCAGGGGTTTGACGCTAAAGGACCTCAACTGGAAACTGCCCAGGGTCCGAGGTGCTGAGAATCGCTGCTTCTGCTCCAGTGCACTGCAGAGTGGATGGAGATGGCCCCTGGTTGACCAAGGGCTCGTTGAGAATCCGGGGTTTCCATTTCTTTCAGTCACATCTCAAAGACAGGCAATCTGCAAGGTGTGCTTGACAGAACATGTGTATTCTCAGCCAGAAATAACATGCATAGGAACTGTCTCCTTTGGCCTGCCATCCAGTGAGGCTGAACCACTTTGTTTCTCCTTCCCAGCTTGAGTTTGAGGAGGCTGCACGGTGAATCTGGGAATTTGTACGTGGTGCCACAACAAATGCATTTGCAACGGGTTTCTTGCCCCCTCAGCTTTTCTTCTGCTGGCCTTCACCACTTGACTGTTCCCATTACTGTAGCACAGAGTGTATGTTAAAACCTCTGGACGTTTCAAAATGGGAAGGAAAGATGCAGAAGCCCAGCCATGAGAATCTTGGCAAGACATTGAGAGAGAAGGTTCATAGCCGGACGTGTCATAATTTGTGGTATGTGGAGAGCCCCATCCTGCCACAGTTAAATCTGGAAGTCCGGAGCAAGGATGAGGATCAGTGAGCAGACAGGCAGAGCTGTGTAGCATGCAGCGAAGTCTCTGCCAGTCTCAATATTTAAATCTCTTTCCTTTTTGCAGAAACCGCAAGTCCCCTGATTTCAAATCCTTTCCCGCTTTTACAAAGTAAGTGCGATGGATGTCTGTGGTGCACATAGGCGGGGACTTCCACCTGCAGCCGTGCTGGCCTGCCCTCTTAGCATTTTTCATGAATGTTTTTTTATTCCGAGTCCAGTTGTCAAGGAATGAAATGCCTCACTTCTGTGGCTCTGGTTTCAGGTTTATACACCTTCCGGGTGTTTCAGTGCGGTGTGTGGCTGCTAGACTGTTTGCATTCACAGCCTTCTGGGAGTTCAGTTTTGTGAAATATGCCAATAATGCATGTTCTGAGAGACCAAGGCTGGAAGACGGAAAATGAACCCATGTTTAAGTTACATTTATACAGTGGAAAACTTGTCTTGATGGCTCAGCTCACTAAATACCTTCCCAGAGACTGTTCCCTTTAGCCTGAGAGCACAGATGAGGAGTGGGAGCCCAGGGCACGGTGATGAGCCAGCGGTGGATGAAGGAGAGCAGGTTTGGGATGGGCAGATGCAGGCGGTCTGCTCTGTGTCCCTTCCAACAGGTGGAACTTCTTCCTCTGTCTTAACAATGGGTTTCGTTACTGCTTGGCTTGTGTCTGTGTTGTAGGGGTGGTGCTGTCTGCACCAGCCCCGCAGTCTAGAACTTCTGTCCTTTAGCATGGGACAGCCCTGAGTGCTGCACCCTGAGCATGGCCACGGTGCCACAAGACTCTTTTTCTTTCTCCAGTTGTAAATCTGAGAAAGAAATGGGTTTTATTCAGAACTTGAGAGTTCATGTTGGAAGAGAAATCAAATTAGTGCCAATAAATTTAACAATCGTGATGCATTCAGAGATCCCCTTTTTAAAGCATGCTTTGTAGCACATCTTTTACTGTCTGAGATGGGCAGAAATGACAGAAGTTCTGTTTTCAAGAAACTTCCACTTATTTTTGTGTGTGATGGCATTTTTCTAGGAGACTGCTGCTGTTCCAGATTGGTCATTTCATCAGTTTGTGACCAAGGTGTGCAGTTACGCTGTTACTAAAGCTATAGCCAATGGAAGCATAGGAAAAAAAACTCTGAGAACTTTTCTTTGCAGTTCTGCATTTGGGTTTCATCAGCATATGGACAGAGGTGTTGCAATGTGGGTCCTTTCTGTAGAAGAGAGAGGTGGGGGGGGCCTGCTCCGTGCGCTACCCTCAAGTTTTGAGCTGGCTGCTGGGTTCCACTTTGCATGGCCAGATCCGGGCGTTTTCTGTTGAACGGCAGGAAACTTTCTGTTAAAAGCCCTCAACTCATGTTCGCTCCTGGCCATAGACCGGGCTCTGCTCTTTTCTCTGGTTTAGATGTGGTATTGGGAGTTAACATGGGAATTAGAGTGCACAAATGCCGTTTTTTCTTTCTGTTGGCTTGCAGAGCCTGCTGTCTTGCTCTGGAGCCTTGCTCACTGGAGATATATATATATTTAAAGCACTAAGAAACATGTCTAATAACAGCTCTGGGGAAAGATGTTGGACTTGTTGTTGGATGGTTGGACTTGATGATATTAGAGATCTTTTCCAACCTAAATGATTCTGTGATTCCATGTTTGAAGTTGTGCAGCCAACGGTGGCTGTGTGGCTCAGGAGACTTGAGTAGGCTTCAGCAGCTGCTGGTGCTTCAGGTTTCTGTAAAGGTGTTTTTAGAGAGGACCCAGCCAGCTAGTGAGGACAGCCCAGTAGCGTGCCTTGTTCAGAGTGGAGAAGGACATGTCTTGCAAAGGAGATGAATTTTTCTGGAAAAGTATGCTTTTGGGCAGAAGGAGTGCTTTGTGCCCAACAGCCAACCCCCTGTGCACCACAGAAAAGTCTCTCTTGTTTTCAGGAAGGAAGGCTCTTCAGTGTGGGATAGGAGAGCCAGACACCATAGCCTGGGGATGCTGCAGTGCTCAGCCTTCAGACTGATCTTGCGAGAGGCTGTTAGAAGTGCCCTGGGATGGGTGTTTGTAGTTCCGCCAGCACTGCTTTGTTTGTGCTCTGCAGTACGCAACCCCTTGACAGTGTAGGAAAACTCAGAAATGGGAGTCAGACTGCACTGAGGTTGGCTGTAGAAGAGCCCATGGTGGGAGCTCTGAGGGGACGGGGACAGGCAGTGAGGAGGGAGGGATCGGAGGAGGAAGGAGGTGGGAGATGATGATGGGTGGATGGATAGCAGGGGACCGGTGTAGGTGCTGTGCACCCAGTCGCCTGTCAGTTGTGCGCGCTCTCTGGCACCATATGGACAGTTCTGGCCCAAACAACATTTGCTATTTCTTGCACAGACTTTTCGCTGCTAGATTTAGGCTACAGGCTTGCAGAAAGCTTCTGAACATAAAGCAACAACACAGAGCCAAAGAGAGCAGGGCTAATGTGGTGATCTGAACTCCTCAGCTCAGGATTTCGTAGCCTATTTGTAAAGACTCACCCCTTCATCAACAAAGCCTGGTGCGTGCAGCTTGGCTACCTGTGAGATGAGGCAGAACATGGAGGACAGGAGATGCCCTTAACTCTGCAAGGCTCTCTGCCCAGCAGCACGCGTCGAGGTCAGGCAGAGCCACTTCCCTGCTGCTGTACAGTCTCTCCAGCTTTCCCTGCTCCTGCACTAAGGTGCATTGTAGCTGTGGCTGAACATCAACCCATGGGAGCTGTATCCAAAGGCCTGCAGAAAAAGCAGCATCTCTGATTGTTGCCCCAGCTTCATGGCTCTGATGTTTGCTGCACGGAAAGCTTGCTTTCCGGAGGTGGGTGAGGGAGCAATAGCAGCCTGGCATTACATCTTCTGAGCACTTTAGTGATGTGTGAGAATGCTGTGCTACACATTTAGGGTCAAGTGTTGCAAGATTTTTTTGTCTTGCTGGTTAATGTGAAATTTTTGCAGGATGCACTAGTGGTAGTTGGTAGTAGTGAGACCACAGTCTGCCACATGTGAGCTGCAGGACCTTATGCCTGGGTCACAGTGTGGACAACAAAGCAAGAACAACCAAAACTTGGGATTTCAGCTTGTAAAGGGGGAGACTGGAGCTTGGTGGGCATTGTTTGAAGGTCAAAGATCAACAGCCCCCTCGTGAGAGCAAGAAGGACCCAAGGCGTTGGGTGGCTGTGTGAAATGGGATCCAGCTGCCCTGTTGACTGGAGTGCCCTGGCTGGGGTCTGACAACTCCTTACAGTAATGGTCTTTAGGGGATGACAGCTGTTTTTAGCCCTAGCTGTAGCAGCTCATGGTTTCTCGCTCAGGAGACTTGTGAGTGCAGCAGCTCCGCATGCCCACTGGAAGTCAGTGGGGTGTCGGGGTGTCAGAGGCTGCCTATGTACACAGAGCGGCAGCAGGTGTGCAGGTCCTTATTAAGGGCTTGCTTAGTTCACGTTGCTGGTATAAGACCCTCAAACACAGGACTGGTGTCATGCTGCTGTGCCACACAGGCAGCAATGCCGAGGCTTTGCGGTGCAGAGGGGAAAAGCCACTGGGGAGATGCTCTGGAGGGAGCTTGGCCCCTCCTCAAGCCCTCCTTGCCCTCAGCAGTGCTTGCCCTGCCTGCAGCCCACCTCCTGCAGCACGCCAGGAGCGCTTGGGGCTCAGGGAGCTGTGGTTACAGGTGTGAACAGGAGCCGCAACCCACTGAGCAAGCCAAGTGCACAGTGAGATCCCAGCTGGCACCAGTATGTGCTCAAACAGCTGCCCAGGGGAACACAGAGGAGGTTGGAGGAAGGAGAGCCCCCTCCTCCCCAGCCCATTCCAAGGGAGCAGAGCTTGAAAGTTCACAGCAGCTGGCATTGTTAAGCAACATGGCCACAGGTGAGAGCCAGGAGCCTGTCTGAGCACATCTGGTGAATGGGTGCCCATCTCTCCCTCCTCGGAGATCTTCAGAAGCCATCTGGACATGGTCCTGTGCAGCCTGCTATAGTTGGCCCTGCTTGAACAGAGGCTGGACCAGATGGACCCCAGAAGTCCCTTCCAACCTCAGCCATGCTGTGATTCTCATCAGAAGGCGCTCTTGTTGCTCCTGCCATGACTCCCAGCCCCCTCAGCTGTGGAGCAGCAAGAAGAATTAGTTCCTGAGAAGCAATGAAAGGTTCAAGGAGATTGGGCAGAAGGTTTCCTGCAGTGTGAGACAGGCTGCCTGGGAAGTTCTGCTGCAGGTTGGAGGTCTTTGAGCTGTTTCTCAGCTGACTGCATAACTGCTGTTCCTGTTTCGTTTGTACGTAAGGCATGTTTCGGCCACCCAAAACAATTAGGGCTGTTGGGGAGCACAGGTGTTCTTGGGGGTGGTTGGAGCAGGCAGCACAGAAGGGTCACCTTTTCCTCGTAGTGCCACTGACAAAGCTGAGAGGGAAGGAAGAGGTTCATCGATGGGAACAGTTTGAGCATGGACTGCTCTCATGGGAGGACCTGTGGACCCCTTGCTTAGTCCAGACCACCGGATGGAGAACAGATCCCCTTTGGATGCTGAGTCCACATCCCATCAGTCTGAGCAAGGAAGAGGGGAGCTGAAATTCCCCCTAGAGAACAGAAAAGCAGAGGGCCTGCAGTGGCGTGGAAGGGACTGTGCTCCCAGGAAGGAGAAAGAAGCACCAGCATGGCTCAAAGGGGTATTCAAAGTGGTTTTGACAAATTTTCCAGTTCACTCTACCTTCTAGTTGCAAGCAGAAATAAAAGAGAGGGGGGAATTTACTTTCTGTGAGTACAAGTCTAGATGAGCGACACTCTTCCAGTGGTGGCTTTTGCCTGGTTTCACAGGTTGCCTCATTCTTCTCTCTACCTTCTAGACTCATCTCCCTTCCTCTTCTAGCACTGACACATCCCACCTCCAGCCAGCCAGGCTGACCTGCTCCCAGCTCCCTGCACTGTGGAGCATAAGGGGCTTACAAGCTGAAATCTTGAAAGTGTGAGTGTCAGGAAAGCCCTGGGAAGTAAAATGAGTTCATCGTCACAGGGATTCTGCACATCCTCCTAAGCATCCCTTCCCTCCTTCCAGGGAAAGACTTGAATTGTTTGATGAATTTAAATTCAATCTCTAGTTTTAACTTAACTCATTTTCATTTGTGGCAAACCATAGACTTCTGTGAATCTGTGTCTTAGAAGTATTTAGAAAATGTTTCAGCATTTTGAGAATGAGAAATTAGTTTTCAAAAGCAGACAGTGGTTTTGTTACCAGAGCTGGACATTTCTTTAGGAGGAGGCTTTTGGAAATAGGATGAAAATCAACAGGATTTTTCTAAGAATCCCCTGTGAGTGACCTTTCAAAGTGCACGGAGAACACAGTATGTTGTAGTGGCAAAGGGCAGAGCTTGAGAAGAAGAACTGTGGAGACTGTGATGGTCACTACGTGATGGATGGAGATGGGGAGAAGCCAGAAGAGACTGGTAGGGAGTGAAGGGGAGCCAGGCAAGGGGAGAGCCAGAAGAAAGATGGCACAGCTTCATGGTGATGGAATAGCTGAGAATATAAAAGGAGGAAGGTAAAGCAGGTCAGTGAGACAAAATAAGCTGGGAAGGAACGATGAGGATATAATGAAACATGAGAGACGAATGTGAGAAATGTGCTGCTTGGAGAGTACTGAACATATGTGAGTAGTTTGCTTCCCGGTGTTACATCCTGTACCTGAGCTTAGGGGAAGGGTTGTGCTAGTGGCTCCTTGGAAACTTACCTCTAGGGGAATTGTGGAGTTTGTGTGCTTGTTTGGAAGCAGGAAAGAGTCCTTGGACTTCAGCAGTGAAGGTTGCAGTGCTCTGCCACTCCTCTGGCCAAAGTTACTGCGGGCAGAGATGGCAGAAGGAAGTACATTATGTTTAAATGGTATGTGGAGATCTGAAAGTGTCCCGGGGAACCAAGGTTTGAGATCTCTGAATTTCAGACTTACTGAAGCACATGAGATGCGCAGCATGTTCTGTTCTCCCAACTCTGTTGCAGGGAAGGAGGCTCCAGTAAAGCAATGGGGGAAGTAGTAGCTCTGTAAGCTGCCCTGGCTGCAGCTCCGGAGCTCTTCTGGCCCTGCCAGGAGCCTACCAGCAACCTTCAGGAGGGTCTTTGAGTTGTGGCCTCTTTTATGTAGATTAATCACACGTTAATTGTCACACTTGAAGGGGGATTCAACTTCCTTTATATGAGACATCTCCGTCTGAGCAGTCTAGGCTCCATAAACAGCAGAGACAAATAGGTGCATCTGTAACACGAGTCATCTGGCATTGAAATATACATCTGACAGTGATGGTTTGCACCCATGTCTGGTCTTCTCTCTGATAAGTACAGAAGGAGTCTAAACAGATTAAATTGGACCTCTTACAGCGTTTTACTATAACTGTCAAGGTTGCTATGGATGATTTCAACAGAGACAGCCAGTCCATATTTTAGTTCCCCCAGTCCTGAAATGCCTAAGCTTGCCACTCAGCTGCCAAATTCCTTGCTTTTCTTCAAAAGCACAGTTCCTTAAGTACAGTATTTCCAAACTTCCTCACTGTAGCAAAACAGCAGTAGCATCGCAGGAAGATACAGTAAGTTAAATAAAACATTGAGCACTGCTCCAGCAGCTGGAGTTGGCTCCATCGTTTCAGAGGGGTGTAGATTCTGTGGGAAAGGCATGGCAGAGTGTATAACCTTACAGCATGTAAGTATAGCTTATATTCATGGTTTCTTTTGTGTTTTTCCTGTCAGCTTCCTGTAGCCATCTGATAAATTCTGTGTTTTGCTACCTGAGATAGAAATCTTATAGATTATAGCCAAGTCAGACTTGTGCTTTCCGGTATTTTGGCTCTTCCATCCAGGATGCCAGTGCTTTTGTTTATGTGCAATAGATTTCTTTTGTTTCATTGATACAAGAACATGTTTTTCCCTTCGGAAGTACATACAGGATTCTGGTATACTGTAGCAATAGATATTGCTCTGTGTGTACCAGGCATTTGTACGCAAAGTTGTTTATATGCTAAATGCTTGCATTTTTCCATTCTACTGTTCCAAAACAAAATACCACAGCATAAATGGTGGCAGTGTGTTGGTATATCTGGAGGTCTAGAAACAGACTGTGATGTTAACATATCGCAGCCACTATAGTTTGATATTACATCCATCAACTAATGCACTCAGCTAATAACTGTTTAAACTGAGCAGTTGCAAACATCTGCTACTAAGTTAATTCAGTGGAAAAAACGTGTTTTCAGCATACTTGTTAGAACAGAACTAAATGTATCTCTTAGCTCGTGAGGGAGCTCTGCACCCAGCTCTTTCCTGACTCCAGCTCATCCACATGACTCTGGCAACACGGCTCTCCTGCTCTGCTCTCTGCCATCTGGCACAGCTCTGATTTCTGTGCTTCTTCCCCTCCACCTCTGCTTACCCCAGCTGCTGGCTGCCACTGAGCCTGGTGGCACCCACCATTCCCCAGTCTTGCTGCGCTTATCAACAGACACAAAAAAGTCATCTGTGTCCCCACACGGCACTTCTCCATGTCCCATCTTCTGAGCAACAGAATTTTTACAACTTGATGCTCCTTGCCTTACTCAGGAAAGACAGCAGAGACTGGAGTTCAGCATAAATGGATGCAAAATGCATTTACCAGGCTTTGCTTTGAGGCTTAAAAAGAACAAGGATAAGCATAAAACGGCCTGCAGCAGACATGAGCTAGTGAAGCCCGGTCGGACTGCAGCCTCTTGAGGCTTCACGCAGATTCACAGAGACCCGACGCACGCACACGGCGGGTGCTTCGCTTCAGTGCACGTGCGGCCCCACTGCCGCCTGGGGCCGTGTCGTGGCAGTGAAGCGAAGCATGTGGAGGAACGCCCGGCCCTGACCCCGGAGCAGTCGCGTGCCCGGGGCTTTCTCCACTCCCAGCCCAAGCCCTGCGGGGCCGGCTCTACGGAGCTGCTGCAAGAAGCACACGGGGGCTGCGGTGACACGGACCGGGCCCTCGGGCGCTGCCCCGCTGCTGCACAGACTGAAGTACGCACATGTGCTGCTTCCCTGCATACTCTGTATAATTCTTCTGAACTGATTTCTCCCAAACAGAGCCTTACACCTGTGGAGCTTGTGGAATCCAGTTCCAGTTTTATAACAATCTCCTGGAGCACATGCAGTCCCATGCAGGTAAGCTGGGCACCTCGACTCGCTTAAAGCGGAGAACTAAATTCTGCGCTGATGCCTGATGTTGACCCCGTTGTGTGTCAATGGAGCTTCCCGTGCTCACGGTTTCCAAAGCCCCAGTAATTTCACCTGCAGCAAAAAAGATACTCAAAGGCTGGAAAACATAGCAGCGGCTGCAACTGTGCGAGGCTCAGGGTGTATCACAAATATTACTCCTTTCCTTGGAGGAGAGGAAATGTGCCATTCTAGCACGTCAAACTGCTCGTTCCCTTTACCCAAAGGTATCTAGGGAATGCTCATTTTGTAAGCATTACTGGGTCACTCTTGCAGCAGATGAAATCCCTCCTCCTGCAAACAGGGTAGTTTTCACTGAGGCAAACAAAGCAAAAACACTTACAGGGCAGCAGAGCCTTTGCCCACACCAGTCCTTTTCTGTGCTTGTGTCTCCTGGAGTTCTGCAAAGGACTGAAATGCGTTCTCAGAAGAATTTGCCAGTTCAGCAGTTGTGTTCGTTTCCTTCTCAGCTATCTACAAAAGAAAATTTTGAGGAGTAGTAATTCAAGTACTTTGTTTCTAAGCCACCTTTTTTGTTTTCTGTCTCAATACATAAGAGAAGATTTTAGCATTTCAAAGCCAAAGCTGTTTCAAAGACAGCATTCAGAGTATTCAAAAATATAGAAAAGAGGATATTTTGGATATAGGCAGAATTTTTTCTTTCTCTTGATTGAAAATTCAAGTGAATTGATGCAGGTTTACAAATTAATTCACCTTTGACAGACCTGTGTTCTGCAACAGACAGCTGCTCTGTTGAAGTATACATTCAGTGCTTGCATTTGCGCTCACTTCACAGGTAAATCCTGAGTAACGTGGCAGGGAAGGACTGATTGCCTGAGGAAAAGCATTCTGTAGCAGTAAATTTAATCAAAGTTCTAATTTTATTCTGTGTTTTAGTTTTAGTCCCAATTTTAATAGTGTCCCTTGAGTTGTTCATGTGTGCAGTTCGTCAGTGAAGCTCAGTTCTTATTGGCAAATCTTAGTGCAAGCTCTGCGCGTTGTTCAGGAGCTACTGTATTTATCATCTTTATAACGCTACAATAGACCTTTAGGGTGATTTGTTTTAAGACAATATGAGCTGAGTTTTATGGATGTTATTTTGTGTTAAAGCATAAACTGGTTAGCATAGAGTGCTTGGATGTTAACAATGAGGAGCAGTGATGCTCCAGTCAGGACAGGGGCTGGCGTCACTCCATGGTGTTGGGGCCTGTTCTTGCTGTTCATCGATGGCAATTTCTGCTTGCCTCCCTGCTGCGTCCTTACTATCCTCTTCCTTGTTCTGGTCTCTGCTGGGGAAATGCAGCACTGTGAGGTACAGCTCTTGGTGAGACTGAGGAGAGGAGCTGCAAACGAGGGACCAAGGCTAAGGTGTCGGGGGGAGAAGGGCAATTCACTAGCATGGTGTGAGCTGTCAAAAATTTAAAGCTAATGGTGTCTGCAGCTTCTTCCTTCTCTTGTCTTTACAAATGGCCAGTGGCCTCTGGGCTTGCTCACATGAGTTACTTTGGACACAGAACAGGGCCAGAGGGAGCAGGTATCTGTGATCTGAGTCATGCATAGTGTCAGCAGAGATGCACTTAGATAAATGGGTAAATCCCCTCTCCCCAGCTCAGGGTTGCTCCTGTTAAACTCAGCTTTTTCCCTCCTTTTCCTGTTCTGGCTGTTTGTAAGGCAGTGTGTTCTGCTCAGCTACATCCCCCTGAACATCTTGCACTTACTTAAGTGCGTTCTCAAGGCCATTGCCCAAGCTGTCTCCTGTGCAAGCAGCCGTCCCCGCTGTGGTGTCCCTCTGTGTGGTGCTTGCGCGGGTACATGCTCAGGCCTCATCCTCTGGCGGAAGCAGCAGCCTTTCCTCCAGCTCTGTGCAACCAGATGCAAACAGCATGGTATTTGCTACTGTGGGATGAGGGCAAAACAAAATGAAGAGGCATGAGAGCTACAGACAGCTTTGTTGGGTGTCCAGTTCTGGAAACCATACTCAAACAGAGCAGCAGTGGAGATTACACAGGGCATGCAGTTACTCTGGGCACAGATTCATTACCTTTTAGTCTGTCAGAGCTTGGGGATTGGCATACCCAAGAAACAGCATCAGCACAACATCTGTGCAATCCAGGGAGGCAGAGACCTTACTGGTGAGCAGAACTGGTGGCATAGGATCCACATACTGGGGACACTGCCATAGGAGCCATTTGTAGCAGACTGTATGCTTGTGTTCAAGGAACATTTTGTGATGGGGATGTGAAGATCCAAAAAGCCTATATGTGTCATATACTCCCTCAGCTGATGTGTTCGGGATCCAGTGTGGTTTACTGTGTGTCTGATGCAAAGGGCTGGTCTCTTCCAACTAAATGCGACATGTCCACTGAGCCCCTCTCGTAAGTGACTGAAAATGGGGGAACATGCTGCCAGCTTCAAGGAGCAAGAGCAGGGATGTACTAGCTCTTGAGTCATTCAGAGGGTTGAGCCTGGAGGCTAGAAGGTAATAAAGAGAGATTATAGCTCCATAAAGCAGCTACACAATGAGAAGAAGCAATTAGAATGTAAATTGGAGGCTGAAAGGCAGAAATAGAACAGCAGAACATCAGGCAAAGGAATTTGTTCTGTAATTACACTGTACAATGTACAGCTTTGACTCCGTTTAGGGTACTTTGTTCACGTCAAGTGCTACCATATAATGCCCTTCCTACAATCTAGAGCTAGAAAAATAAAAGGACACCTAGGCTGAATCTGGATTAAAGGATTGGAGGCATGAAGAGAAAGAACCATGATCAGTGTAGTTCACAGACTGCCTTATAAGGAAGATGAGGCCAAAATGTACAAATCTCATTAATGTTGGTGGATATTTGCACATAGCAAATTCCCTGTTACTGTAAAACAGATGAAGAGATGGGGGGAGTAGATTCAGAGGTTTTCTGTCCCCACCCACCCCTCACCAAGATAAGGAAGCCTTGATGTTGATAGCCCTAAACCATGAACAAAGTAGTAGCCAACATTCAACATTTTCCTTTGCCTACCCACAGATGTTTGGAGTTGAGGCCACTTGTGGCATTAGGTCAGGAGCAATTAGACTAGGCAAATGCTGGGGGAAAAGTGTTGTGTTGTATATGATTGCTGGCATTCACTGGAGCACCTCCTGCTCATTGTGTCTCTTCCACACATGCAAAGACCCACCTCTGGCTGCAGTCCTGAGCACGACAGCACTCCCCAACCACCACCCACCACAATGCATCCTGGTTTCCCTGGGCGTGTACGTTACGCAAGGCAGTCCCACATTCTAACCTGGCTGGGCTCTGGTTCTGCCATACCCTGGATTGCTCTTAGGTATTGATCCAGTCCGTGTCCAGGCCTTATAATAATTGTTCTTCAGCAAGGTTTGTGAACACTCCAGCAGTTAACATGCAGAGCTGCTCAAATTTGACAGGACTTGCTTGTAAGGAAGAGGGCGCTGGAGTTTCATCATGTCATTGCTTGTCGCTAGATCCTTGGTGGACTGCCTTCTCTCCCAGGTCATTGCCACATGTGAAGGAGAGCACATTTGCTGTCACCTGTTCGTTTTGATGGGCAGCCCACAGCTGTGCCCAGCACCAGATGAACCTGAGCTGCAGAGCAAAGGCCACACTCCTATGTGTGCCTTAATAAAACATCCCTCTAATTCATGTGCTGCTGCCTGGAGTGCTGGGCAGGATTCATTTCATTGCATGCTGGTGTATCTAGGCTACAGATGTTGCCATCTGAGATGGTCTTCTTGGCCTCCCTTTATAAATCAGTGGAGAAGTCATTGACTCCAGGTGAGTTGAGAGCATGTTGGATCTCATACTGCAAAAGACATCTTGTTCTGGCTCTGGCTGGGTGAATGAGTCACACTCTAAGCCTGTTTCACACCACTGAATGTAAAAGGAGCTCCAAAGGGGTCACCTTGAAGAGAGGCATGTCTAAGAGAGCTATCCAAAATTAGGTGTGATGAGTCCGGCTGTGATGAGTAAAGGACCTGTTTTGTCTTCTTTGTTTTTAACTCCATCCTTCTGTTCAGTTTGGTCATCAGTCTCTCCATTGTCCTCCTTCCTTTTCCAACTCTCTTCGTTGTACACTTTAATATATCTTCAGAGACTATTTCAGAGCACAATTTCATAGTGAAGGATACTAACAACTAGAAGACTTCTTCTGGAGTGGGGGAAAGTTCCTGGGACACAGAAAAGGAATGGACATGGATCTGATAGAGAATTTACTGATCTTGTCTGCATTTCCTTGAAAAATCCCATCAGTTTGGCAGCCAAAGTGTTTAGCCCAGTCACATATAAGAAAATGGAGCATGAACATCTGTCATGACCCCTAGGGATGACCCCCTTAGGAGGTACATCTTTGCAGTCACCAGGAGGAATGATCTTTGGTCACACTCCAGTCTGAGTTGTTGCATTGAGAACTTGAATTGTTTCCAGTCTGAGGCAGCAGTGAGCAGCCTGAGAGAGATCAGCCTCTCTCTACAGTGGGAAAAAAACATGTATGAGGATTGTAGTAAGATCCTTAGCTACAAAGGAGTTCAGCATAGCTTGAAAACAAAGTAGTTCCAGTAGAGAAAAGGGGAGCCACTTGCAGTGAGGAAAGAGAGACAATAAAGCAGAAGAAGGATAAATGTTTGTTACCCCTACTTTCATTTTGAAAGCACTCAAATTGCACAGGGCAGGCAGGACAAGGAACATCTGTTCCTCCTGGTGTGCAGCTCCAGTTGACTGAGACATTTCTCAAGCTGTGCTGATGGCATCAATGATACTGATGCATAGAAAAAGTTACTGTCATTTCAGCCACGTTTTGGGAGGTGATGGGGTGCAAATCTAAAAACAGTTTTCAGGGTTTCTGACAGTACTCTGCCATCCCTGAAAACTGCTTCATTACTACAGAGAATGTAGTAGACTGGCGTCACCTTAGTTAAGGAACCACAAGTAAAATGCTAAGCAGATGGGTATTGTTTCCCCTTCTTTGTGCCTTAAGCATTAGTATCTCGCGCTTCTAATAATTCCCTGTCTCTTGCCCAACAGCTGACAACGAGAACAATATTGCCTCTAGCCAGCCCAGATCACCTCTAGCTGTTGTTGAAGAAAAGTGGAAACCACAGCTCCAAAGAAATAACGCCAACAATAGTACGTAGCAGCGTTTGCTCTTCTGTCCCGGGCTTACCTGTCGGCTTTGAAGGAGTGACTGTCAGGGTGCACATCAGTGACTCGGGCATCGCACAAGGCTCTTGTCCTCCCGTGTCTGCGCTTGATTTCATCTGTAATTCATGGACAGCCCGGCAGAGCAGGGCAACTATTCCCCTTAGAGGAGCTCTCATATGTGAAAAGTGTTGGGAGCCCTGGGAAGGAAGTTTGTAAGGGGGATGCATTTGAGAATGCCTGGAGACTTCCCAGCCTGGCATTAAGAAATGACTCCATTTGTGTGGTGTGGTGTAACATAGGCATAGCTTGTCGCTCCCTGCCCAAGCTGGCAGTCAGAGTCTGAATTTGTCCCCAGCTCATCCTGTGAGCTTGTGCTGCATGGGAAATGGTAAAATACAGGCCTGTGGAAAGCATCTCCAAAGCACTAAAGCTGAGCAGCCTGGGGGAAGGGTGATACAAAAACATGGTCCTTGTGTGTTCTGGTGTGCCAAAAATGACATTCATGTTGCCCAAAGTCAGCCACAAAAAGTGAGGTTGCTGGAGGTTAGAGATAAAAAAATGAAATTTGGGCTTCAATACTGTTTGAGATGGTGGAGGAAGTTGTATGCTTCCCTCCTAAAACAACTGGCTCAAAGGAAAGGCTTACATTACAAAAATGGTAAGAAATTCAGCTTTCCAGCAGGGCTAAGCCACATGAGCAGAGCTGTGACCACCAGTCCATAAACGGATAGCAAATGGCACACATGACTAACTTTTCTAGGCAGTTCTTAAATGAACACCACAGAGATGCCAGTGGTAAGACTTTGGGTTGTGACTAGCTGGTGTGTGCTGTCTCGGTCCCCATGCCAGGGAAAGCAAGCAGATAAGCTCTTAGCTGCTCTAAGCAAGCTGCTCCATGAAGCCTGGAGGTACATCTGGCCAGAAGCCCTTTGGGGAAGAAATGCAGGGTTGGAAATGTCTCTGCCATCATCTGGGCGTGTTCCACCTCCTTGGGTCAATCTCAGCATAGTTTTTTGACATCCCCCCTGCTGTTGCAGAAGAGCAATACTCATCTGGTGCTTTCTCTCCCTCCTTGTATTTCACTGCAGCGTCTGCGAGTGGTTCAGTAGGGAACAGCGCAATCCCGGAGAAGGAGCGGCAGAACATTGCCGAGAGGCTCCTGAGGGTGATGTGCACTGACCTTGGGGCTCTGAGCGTGGTGAGCGGGAAGGAATTCATCAAGCTAGCACAGACCCTGGTGGACAGTGGAGCTCGCTATGGTGCCTTCTCAGTCACCGAAATCCTTGGCAATTTCAACACGCTGGCCCTGAAGCATTTGCCTCGGATGTACAACCAAGTGAAGGTGAAAGTCACTTGCGCCCTGGGCAGCAACGCCTGCCTGGGCATCGGTGTCACTTGCCACTCACAGAGCATCGGCCCCGATTCTTGCTACATCCTGACAGCTTATCAGGTGGAAGGCAACCACATCAAGAGTTATGTCCTGGGAATTAAGGGCGTAGATATTCGAGATAATGGTGATTTTATCCACCACTGGGTACAGAATGTGCTCTCAGAGTTTGTGATGTCGGAGATCAGGACGGTGTACGTCACAGACTGCAAAGTCAATTCCTCTGCGTTCTCCAAGGCAGGCATGTGCTTGCGTTGTTCGGCCTGTGCCTTGAACTCGGTAGTGCAGAGTGTGCTGAATAAGCGAACACTACAGGCTCGTAATATGCACGAAGTGATCGAGCTCCTGAATGTCTGTGAAGATTTGGCAGGATCCACAGGCCTCTCAAAGGAGACCTTTGGCTCCCTGGAGGAGACCTCTCCCCCACCCTGCTGGAACTCAGTCACCGACTCCCTCCTGCTCGTCCACGAGCGCTATGAGCAGATCTGCGAGTTCTACAGTAGGGCCAAGAAGATGAACCTCATCCAAAACCTGAACAAACACTTGCTCAGCAACCTGGCAGCCATTTTGGCACCAGTGAAGCAGGCTGTGATTGAACTGAGCAATGAGAGCCGGCCCACCTTGCAGCTGGTACTGCCCACCTACGTCAAACTGGAGAAACTGTTCACTTCCAAAGCTAATGATGCTGGCGTAGTCAGCAAACTCTGCCACCTCTTCTTGGAGGCGCTGAAGGAGAACTTCAAAGTTCATTCAGCACACAAGGTAGCCATGATCTTGGACCCTCAGCAGAAGCTGCGGCCCGTCCCACCATACCAGCACGAAGAGATCATTGGCAAGGTCTGTGAGTTGATTAATGAGGTGAAAGAGTCTTGGGCAGAAGAAACAGAATTTGAACCTTCAACCAAGAAGCCCCGGGCAGCAGGGGAAGCCACAGCAGCTCAGGAAGAAGATTGGTTCGGGAAAAATGAAGTCTATGATTATTTGCAAGAACCTCTCTTCCAGGCCACCCCTGACCTGTTTCAGTACTGGTCGTGTGTTACCCAAAAGCATACAAAACTAGCCAAGCTAGCCTTTTGGCTCTTAGCAGTGCCTGCTGTTGGTGCCAGAAGCGAATGTGTAAATATGTGTGAACAGGCTCTCTTAATCAAAAGGAGACGGCTACTCAGTCCAGAAGACATGAACAAACTCATGTTTTTGAAGTCCAACATGCTTTAAGACTGTCTTTTAATTAAAACAAAACTTTAAAACACTGTTCCAAACAAAGAAAAAGAATTNTTGAAAGGAAAGCTGAGCACGTGAGAGAGACAGCCCTCTGCCGGGAACGTGCTCCTTTCCATAGATAGAGTGTGGACTTGACAGACTTTCTAATGTTTTCAAGTGGGCAGACCAATGGGAGGCTGATGTTCTAAAGTCTTCAGGCAGCTGAGATCTAAAGTGACTTGAAGTTTCTTTTGTTTCTCCTCCACCCCACCTTTCCTCTTGTCCCCTGGGCCATCTTGCCATGGATAATCAGACTACATTGAACAGACCAGTTCTGCACTGGACTTTGCTCCTTTGAATAACTGTACACCTTGAGGGCATTTGTCTGCAACCTTCTTGACATACGGTGCATGTTATCAGGGCAGCTGTGTTTTATGAACACCAGTATCTTTAGAAATCAGGAAGGGAGACTTTAAGATTTTTTTTTCCCACTTTTTCATATAGGGTTTTTCCAAAAAAACAAAAGTTACTCTTCTGTCTCCACTCCCAGTTTTGAGTTTAACATGTTAGCTAGTGATTAGAAGTTTGATTTAAAACTAAGAGAAACGATTCATGGCAGAAAATGTCTGTAGTTGTTACATTTCTTGGATTTTTTTTATTTTTATTTTTACAGCATACCTTCTTTTCTGAATTCCCAGTGTAAATTAGCTTCTGTGTGAATTCTGTACATCAGGGGTTCTCAAACTTGTTCATAGAGTAGCCCATTTGTGATTAAGTAATATCCTTATGGGAGCCACAGCAGTTGCTTATATGGAAATGCTAGAAACCGGGACAAGCAAGCAAGTGGAGACAACACAGATGTCTGTGGGCCATCAGCAAGCTTGCTGGGGTCTGCCAGCTGCCACTGAGAACCCTTGTACCTAAACTTTTTGTAAACCTTCCCAGTACACGCAGTCAAAATAGCCTTCACAAGGCCAAGGACAAACCAAGGTGTATGATTTTTCAGGGGAACAAAGATCATCAGTTTTGTCAAACTAGGGTTTGAAGGATCTTAGAGAAGCGCATGGGCTCAAAGATCCTTCTGAATGTAAGTGCTCCTGATTGAGTGCAAAGAATATCTTCCCATTTTATTTTGGAATGGTTTCCTCTAGTAGCACGAATGTCTTTTTAATACCTACAGTGCATTACACTACTTGTTGTGTTGTTGAATCGTTCTGGCTAGGAAGGCCATGGGCCCTTAAATGTTCACACTTACTGGCTCACCCCGAATGCAATTAGAGATCATCGTAATGCAGAAACATCTCGGTCACTCTGCTGTCCACCAAGGCCAGTGCTCTGCTGTGTCTGATGCCCATAGGCACAGCTCAGTGGGCTGCTGGACGAGATCTCTGCAGGCTGTCAGATTTGGTGCCTCTTGGACAATTCCCAACTTCTGGTGCCAAACTGTTAACTTTTCATCACTGGGACTTGTATCCCAGTTTCAAATTGAAACTAATTCTCATTTTTGAAGCAATCTCTCCTGCTTCCAGTAGCGTGCTCTGGAGCTGCAGCCACAGTGGTGGCGGAGCAGCATCGGAGGTGCGGGAGGATGGACGGGGCAGGGTCTGAGTGGGCAGGCTGGAGGCTGGAGCCCTCGAACAGCGCAGGGGTGTTTCTGGTTGCTGGCGATACGGTGGTGACCGGGGGCCCTCTTTGAAGTGCTGCTGTTGAACAGATGTTCAACCAAGATACCACTTGCCCATCTCTGGTTGAATTAGAAGTTGCACATCCCAGGACATGAGAAATGGCAAAGCCAGTCAGCTAGCTCGCAGCTCAGCCACCCAGCCTCTCGGACTTTCTGTTCAGATGCATCAAACCTGGGCACTAATGCACAGCTTCACTGCCGTAATGGTCAGCTTCACTGCCGTGGGGCTCAGACAAGGGAACAGTTTGCATGCTAGAGACCTTCTCTAGATCGAGGTCACCACGGATGGCTCTTTGTACCCAAGTGTCTTGCCCTGGGATGACTCTTGCCCTTTTCAGCCTGGAAACAGGACTTAGAGTAGCCTGACTACAGAGCTGTGGTTGACAGCACCTCTCGGCACTGTTAATGGCCTCAGGGCAAAACTAGCTGTCTCTTAAATCTGGGTTTTGCATATGGATAACTTAAAAGATGTAGTCCACAACCCCACTGGCAACTGTAGTGGTAGCAGCACGTGAAGATGAGCAGCCAAGGCGGAGGCACTTAGAATCCGATTTCTCTGGCAACGGCTTTTGCAAACAGAGGTGCAGGTTGCAAGGCCAACATTTCTTCTTGCTGGTTTTATTTTCTCCCGTACAAATCCTGCCTGCCCAGCCACCAGCTGGGCCTGTGGTAACACATCTGTTTGCGCTTGCAGTGCAGGAGGAACCTGTACCAAACCAAAACTAAGTCTGAGACTGAAAACAAACAAATAAATAAAAAATAAAAAATCAGCAGGTGCAAAGTGTGCCAATTATGAAGTATTTGCGCTGTGCTCCAGGTCCCGCTGCAAAACACAAGGGATTCTGCAGCAAGAAAACTGGGCTGAAGGGCAAGTCCAAAGCAAGATTAGCTTTTGAGGCTGCAGAGCTCAGCTGATGGGCAGAAGAGGGACAGGGTTTGTAGTTCTTTCTCCAAATGGCTTGCTACACATTTTTGCCTGGTTCATCTGAGACTCTAAGAGCCACTTGCTGGCTGTTCAGCACTCATGCGAATGTGTGACGCCTTCATGTTCCTTTGAAAGAGTTGCAAACCCAGCATTTTGCTGAGGGACAGGCTGGTAGCTTCTGTGTGATCTGCCAGCTCAGGCTCATGTTATCTCTGTCTGCCAGGCATTAAGGTGGGGAAGTGGACAAAGCAGAAGTTAGCATAGGTTTAAAGCCCCAGAATTGAGAATGAGGTAAAATTGCAGTCATTTGTGCAAACATTTAATGCCAGGCTGTGTGCAGTGGTGAGCTGGACCAGGGCTGCACAGCCAGGGCATGCAGATGGAGAGGCCACAGCCACTCGTAGCTCCCCTTCACCTTTTTACAGCCTGGTCGTCGCGTCAGATCTGGACCCTTCCTGCTGTGATGACCAAAGAGAGGGATTGACTGGCCGTCTTTCCGGTCACAGTAACTGCCATCTCCGAGGCAGCTTTGGTTATCATCGTACTAATGCCAAGATGGATCTAAGCAAACATACAGCGATGTCTGGCAGATGAGATTCTCCCAAAGACTTAGAAACTCAACTAGCAGCTGAAAAAGCAAAGCAAAACCTGAAGCCCTAAAATTGAGCAATCTGGAAAGTCTCAGTGAGAAGAGAAGCTGGTTGGCCAACCGCCTTCTCCAGCATGTCAGTGGGAGAAGCCACAGCTTTTCATGAGACTTCAGCAAGGTGACAGAGTGTTCTGCTCAGAGGAGCTGTTAGTGCTGTACCTGCTCATGGGCTGACTTGTGTCTGATGTACCTTTGCCTCCTTGAAAGGAGAGAAGCACATCTGGAGCACATACATTTATTCTAAATGCCAAGTTTTTGCTTCTATTTCTCCTTCCCTCTTTAGGAATCAGATTTCCATTCTAGGGAGCATAGATACTTTACCAAGGTCTGAATTTTTGGAAACTCTTCAATTGCCAGATTATTGGGGTCGGCTCAGTGGTAGCTGTTCGTATGGAGCAGCAGTTGTGCTGTCAGGAGTATGGCTCATCCTGTGGTGGAGACAGGAGGGGAGAGGCTCTTGTGGGTTTGGCCAGAGCTGTCAAGAGGTTCTGCTCCCTTTGGGCTGGGAAAAGTCCTCAGAGTTGGGATCATCCTGTGGTAGGTCATGTTGGGAATTTGCCTTCTGCTTGTTCTGTTTCCTTTACTTGCACTCCAGAAAGGTGTTTGGAGAAAAAAATGGTGTATGTGTCCTCCAGGCATTTGTTTGTTTCTGCTGCTTGCTCTATGCCTGACCTTGCAGACTTTGCTTTCAGAGCTGCAGTTTGCTCTGGGAGTGATTGTGGTCTGCAGGTGGGGAGCAGGCACCAACAGAAGATGAACTGTAAAGAATAAAGGGTATTCCAGTCCTGTCTGAAGATCCTTGTTAATACAAAACTGAGAAAGTAGGATACAAAGGCGGGGGTCTTCAAAACAGAAGGTTGTTTCTGTGTGGGTACGGCAGTCAGGGTCAGTGGAGATCATGGAGCCCAGATTTGTCGCTGTCTCTTTCCCGGTGTCTCTAGCAGTAGCCAGTTGTGTTCTGGCTTGCAGGGTGGGCTTGGAGTCTTGTGCCTGGGTCCAGTACGGATGGAAGTAAACTTTTCGTCAAAGTTTTGACTGTTCTGAGAAAACTGATTTGGTTGGTTTTGAACTAGTGCAATCTGGAAAACATGTTGTGAAAGCCGACTGTAGGCTCAGGTTTTGCCTAATTTGGATGTCTGTTAATTGCTGGTTAAAGCAGTCTAACTTTGAGATAAATTGGTTTAAGCATCCCTATGAACTACCTGCACTGGTTTAACTGTGCTTGCGGGGTGTTCTCCCCTGCTGATCAGAGAATACGTCCGGAAGCAGCTCAGGGAGTCAAGACCCTTATGTGAATTCTGCCAGTAAAGTTGTGGCAGATACGTTCAAAGCTCGGGAGTCACTGAAAGCAGAGGGGAGACACTTCTGAAAACTGTTGAGCTCTGGATTGAGATGTCTGGGTTATTACAGGATTCAGTGGGATGTCTCAGGTTGGTTGGTTTGCTTTTCTCCAGCTGCTTGTAATAATGCAGAAGGTTTAGTGTGAGAAGAAATTCCTACATGTGTTTATGTTGGTGGATGGATCTGCTCAGTCTTACCCAGGATGAGGGATCGTTTCCAACTTCTGGATCCCACAGCAGGCGAGCCAGGACGTAGTGTTGCATAGGAGCGGGGTGACTGAGACATTGTGCTACTCAGAGAACGCTGCGTGCGTTTCTAGACAGCACCAAGCTACTGATAAATCAAAAGGCAATAAAAGAGCAGCCAAAAGTTGTTCAGAGACTGGGAGTGCTGCTCTGTGCTGGGGGAAGACTCAGATCTCTAATTGCATCTCTGCCTAAGGGAGGGGAGAGAAGCTCCTGTGAGCTCTGAGAGGGGACAAGTTGTTCCCTATGGAATAATTGGGAGTAATGGGATGAAAGTGAACAAAAAAAAAAATAAAAAGACACTAAAGGCAGATTCTGGGAAACGTTTTTGCTGAGAAATGTTACATGGGAGGAGTCTGTTACAGGAATGTTTTTTGAGCCCTATCATTTCAAAGGAGGCTGCACAGCTACATGGAGCACACTCCACAAGGCTGCTTTGGACCTGACTGAGAGCAAAGAGCCTGGATGGAGAGGTCAGAAGCAATTGCCGGGGCTTGAGTCCCATCTGGCCCAGTGGCCACTAGGTCCAGAAGGGCTCAGAGAGCATCCTCCTCCGCAGCCTCCCACCCAGCCCTTCCCGATGCTCCGTGCTGCAGCCACCGCTTTCCTGAAGGAGGGAGGGAGCTGAGCGGCAGGAGGGGCAGCAGAGATGGCACCGATTTGGAGAGCAAATGTCTTGTTACCCCTCGTAATGCCAAGGCAAAAGAATCAGGGGTGGGGGAGAGCATTAAGTGTTTTGCTGCTTCTGCTGTGCATTTTCTGAGTTACACCACGATCTTGAGTCCGTGGGATCTGTTGGGAATGCCCAGAACCATCGGCTGAGACTCAAGGTGCTTTGTCAGATACTTCTGAGGATGTCGCCCTGTAGCAATAAGAACTCCCTCTTCACAGCGCGTGGGACCTGTCCCCATGCCACGGGTTGTCATCTTCCGGGGCTTCGGGAAATGTCACTGAACAAAACAAACAAAACACAGAGAGGTAAAACCAAGCACAGCTCCAAGTTGAATGCCTCATTAGTACTGTGGGATAGTTTGCTTATGCTAGGCCAGAAATGGTAAACCAATGAGAGTGTATTGCCCTGAAATTTAATTTTATATGTTGAATGTTTGGAGGATGTCTGTTTAATTTTTTTTGTTTGTTTGGCTGGTTAGTTGGGTTTTTTTACTACTCCTGTTAGAGTGCTTTGTTTTATAACTTGACAGAAGAGTTTTGCTCACGTTAGACAACGGTGTATCCAGTAGCCCCTGTAGGGTTTAATGATCTGTAGGCAGCTGAGTTTTTTAGAATAGCTTCTGAAATGAGTCCCGTAAATGGCTCATTTGTGCACAACATCAACCACTGACTGAAAGGATTTTCTTTCTTCCCATCGTTTTAGTGTCACTGGCAGTGGTCAGCGTGTCTTGGTACCCGGGTGAGCAGCGCAGCCTTAACGATAGGAATATTTTGCAGTGGAGTTGATGAGTACAGGCATGTCAAACCCTTGCTTTTTACAACCAAAGTTCCTTACAAAGACACTTCCAGCCTCATCAGCCTCGAGTGCTTGTTTTCAGTCTTCTAGAGGTTCTTGTGGCAGTCTCTGCAATGTGTGTGGATAGGATGGGTGTTTTCCGCTGGGCTGTGGGGTGGGAGGAGGGATTTTTTTTTTTCTTGCTATCTATGGAGAAGGGCCTTTCCGCTCAAGGAAGGAGGCATGTATTCTGGAAGGAGCAGCAGTCTTAGGAGCTGTTTTCCATGGTCCCTTTAAACTTATTGGGGCTTAATTTTTTTTTTTTAATTATTTAAAAGGAAAAGTGATAATGGATGAGCTGAAACACTCGTGACAGGTGACTAGCCAAGGCTGTAAGTCCAGGAGGAACGCACATCCAGACCTGAGGATTCTGGTCCACGCCGTAGCTAGAAAGTGTCATGCCGACAAACCAAACCGTCAGGAAATCCTTGTTTGCAGCCAGTCTGAAAAGAGAAGCTGTTCCTCATTCGTATGTTTTTTGGAAACCTCCTGCTGGGAGCTGAATTCTTGTTGTTTCATCAAGAAAACAATTAACGTTCTCCTTTCCCTCCTCACCCTCCCTCCCCTCAGTAACTTGTGTGCATTTCCTTCCTTTCTGTAGATGCAGATGTTCTAGGCAATACCACAGATGCACCTGCGTGTGTCTCTACCTGCGAGTGCAAGAATCTCATGTCATCTTAAAAAATACAAAAAAATATACAAAAAATATACAAAAAATATCTTTTTTAGGCCAGAGTTTTCTACAGGTATTAATGAATATTTTTCTTAATCCTTATAAGTTTTATGTGTTTAATATTTCTTAATACCGGTAGCATTAATTTATACTTTTGTAGCAACACAATATTTTTATAAACCGCCACCGCTGGCTTTGTCTTCATAATGGGGAAATGTGCGGGCAGCTGGCCCTGCACTGTACCATGTACTGTATTTAAAAGGTTATCTAATGTCACACTTGCTGTGTTAATAAACAAAACAAAACCTGTTTGAAGTCTCATGTATTGTTGGTGTGGATCGAATGACTCAATAGAGAGCAATATTGCACGGGGTTGAGTTTCTGATTTTCATTGTGATATATGAACGCTTGAGGCCAACTCAAGTTCTTCTGATTTTTCTTTTTAGGATTTTGTTTTGTTTTGTTTTGTTTTGTTTTGCAGCTAAATAAATTCAGTGCTGTTTGAAACTTAGACTGACGTCAAATGAAAAGGATTATTAAAGAAAAAAAATCAAAGTGTTTAAATGTTGCTGTTTTTACAAGTCTGTTGCTGTCTGAATGGAAATATTCCACACAAGAGAGGAATAGTTCCACTTAGCTTCCAAACGAGCTGAGCGCTCCAGGCCAGAGCTCGGTTCTTTGGAGATATCTTAGAGACGTGTTTCTGCAACATTCTTTTCAGAGTTGATGCCAAGGCAGAAGACAAACTGTAACTGTAAGAAAGCATCCGTTGCTTGAGGATTTTCATGTCAGTGTTGTATTTATGGTTTTACAATAAAACAACCTTTAGGAAAAAAGAAGTGTCTGGGGTTTTCTATTTTTCAAGCACTTGTATGGGACCTCACTCAATGCTGAGTGTCTCAGTGTGAAGAGGGAAAGGAAAACATATGCTAAAGAGACTTAAATCTCAGCACCAGTATCTCTGATGGTCTTCATTAGCCATAAAACTGCAGTGGACTTCTCCCTGCATCCCATGTGCACCCAAAGTGACCTAAAATATTTTCCAGAGCATCTTCCGTCCCAGGCATGGTTCCAGTGCAGTGAACCTGTTCCTCTCTCCCCAGTGAGACTTTTATGTGTAACAGAAACTGAACCAAGACTATTTGGCCAGCTGGATGGGTTGTTTGGCATGTTGTAATGCCGTATTTGTATTCACACAACCAGGATGGGTTCAGGTCAGCTGAATTTTATGCTATCATAATTTGTCATAATTCACACATGCCATGTTCTTGTCCAGTGTCAGGGATTTTCACTTCTATCAGCAGATCCACCTGTGAACTTGATTGTACGCCAGGAAAAAAGAGGCATTCAGGCGTGGAGCAGGCACTGAACAGGCTCACTCCTTCCCACAAGACAAGGCATATAGTGGATATTTATACTGGCAGCCAAAATATCAAAGGGCACAGAAATCTTTGCGTAGAGACTATGTCAGTCTTGACCTGATTCCAGGTGTCTCAAAGATGTGGAGAATGGGGCTCCCTTGGGCAGTTTTGCATGCAGGAAGGTGGCATTGCTGATGCTGTTTGTCTGGAACTCCAAGACTCAGCTCCAAACGAACCAGAAGTGACCAGGGAATTATCCCACATGGAACAAGCACGTAGATGACCAGGGTTCAAAGGAGGAGCCCAAGCCTTGGCAAATCCAAGGCACATTGCCTATCACCCTTTGTGTATCCTTTTCTTTGAATTATTTTGATATCCTTTGGGTTTGTTTTGATATCCTCTGGGGTAGAGAGTTAGGAAGTTTGTAGTTAATTTGTTTGTTAGGGAACAAAAAAAAAAAAAAGTCATCATATGACAATAGGTCTGGCAATTGGGTAGAACTGGTTTGTCAAGTGTGAAGATAAGCCACTATAATAAATGCAGCTATCAGAATATAATAGTAAGAATGCCTGTAGCTTTGCAGTAGATTTGATGTAAATGAGTGATTTCAGTTAACAGTAAGCTTAGATGCTCTCACATCCTGTGGGTAAGAACTTGTTTGAAAATCTACCTATGTGAAGTGGATAATGTATAGCCAAAAGGCTTAGCAGACTGGAGGACAGTGCTCCTGGGCTTGCCAGTGTCTCCCAGCACTAAATTGTCCTTTTTGCTAGACCCTTTTAAAAGGATAAATAAGATTGCAAATGGAAACATAAGAGGCTTAAGGCAATCCTGTCTTATTTCCCAGTTCTCTAATTTCTGCCTTAACAGAAAACAACTACTTTAGTCACAGTAAAGAAAGAAATAGTAGCTCAGAGGTCATGTTCTGTTGGTGGTATCTCGTAGTTTCCTCTAATTTCAGAAGAACTAATGAATCTAAGAAAGCCAGTTTGACTCTCTCTCTCTACTCTGATCTTCAACAAGTTGCTTTCCTTGGAGTTTTGGTCATCCTGAGATCCTGTATGTGGGAGCATGGTGCAGAATGGGGAGCAACAGCACAGGTGACCCAAATATGCACTCTGTGTGTGTGGCCCTGTGTGCCCATGAACGTGCAGGTGAATACACCTTGACCCACTGCACACACTGTAATGTCTCTATCCCAGAAGCTGGAATTTCTGCTTCTCGCTGCTTCTCCATCTCCCTTCCCCTGCCCATGCCAGGAGCCGAGGGGGTTCCCACAGCCCCGAGAGACGAGCAGGACAGGCCTGGAGATCACGGCCAGGTTCAGCCAAGAGCCCAGATTATCCAGCAAGCTCATGGTAACGAGGCACGTCTGAGGACAAGCTGGAAAGTCAATCTGCAGCTGGGGGTCAAGATCAGGTCTGGTGAGGGTAACCTGGGTCAGACACAGCCCTGCAATCACGGGGCAGGTGAGGTTGAGAAGTCAGCCCCTGGTCAGGGTTCAGATCAGCCATGGCCAGGGCGTATCTACAGCCCATGAGCTGAGACCTCCTGCAGTGTCACGTGGGACAGGGACCGATAGCCCAGAGCTGAGTTGAAATGGGGCTCCTTGGCCATGGGCAGGGGGTGGATGAGGGTCCCAGGTGAAGCTGGTCAGGACAGACTTCTTGGTGCTCTAATGTCCCTGAGAGGCTCAAGCTGTCAGATCAGGCCATGCTCCTTGCTGTCTCCTTACATTCCTTGCTGGAGATTCCCTGTGGCTCCTGAAGCAGGACAGCATGAGCTAGCTGCAGGATCACTTCTCCCATGCAAGGACACATACGGGGAAGTGTCTGCACATGTAAGCCCATGTAAAACTCATCCGCGTACAGCCACATCCCTGTGTTTGTGCCACAGGTGAAAAATGACAAACCATGAACATGAGATCAGTTGTTAAAAAAAATTTAATAGTAAAGTATTGCCAGTGCACTAAGCTGGTGTGAAGGGCAAAGGCACAGCTTGCACAGTGTTATCTGGGCTGCTTGCCAGGGTGGGCGATGGACTCTGCACTGGCAGAGTCTGCGACAGCATGTTCCTGCTCCCAGCTCCTGCTCTATGGGTTAATGATGAAGGAGGAACCAGAAACTGCAGCAAGGTGCAGAATTCATAAGGCACAAGCACGCGAGAGCAGCAGCCACCAGCCTGCTTGGAAAGCTGCTTCATTTGAGCATTTGCTCTTGCTAGCTTGTGGCATCAAGTAGCTGCCAGAGTCCTGCAAACTATAATAGGCAGGCTCTTTCTATGGAGAATACAGGTTTCTCTAGGGTGTGCAGCAAGGCAGAATTTTGCCCTTTAATATAAAACGTTTAGGCACAAAGCACAAGAGAGAGTCTAAACCAGTTTTAGCCAGGTTTGCAGCCTGGTTTCCATGTCTTAGCTTTATTTCTGATCACGGTGACAGTAAGTGACACCTGTGGTCTTGCCATGAGATACCAATTGTTACAGCCAACTGGGCATCCATGGCATTGCTGGAATCCAGGGGTTACCAAAGCAGGATCTTATTCTCATCATTGACCTGCAAAGATGTTCTCAAAGTGGTTTGGTCACTGGGACAGTCCCTCTGCTTCCCAGCTAGGTGCATGAGATATTCACTCATGCAGAGCTCAGTAAGCTCGAGGAAGCCCGCAGGTCTGGTAAGGGCACAGCGGGCAGTTAAACCCATGCTGCCCTGCCTGCTGCCAGATAGCACATAGCAAATGTCTGTGGGCTTTCTAATCATGTCTCTGATGCCATACAGACATTGGCCAAAGCTTCCCTAGAGAGCTGAAGCCTGCTCCAGCCAAGGTGATGGTGCAGAAGCAACAGCAGGCATGGCTGGGAATGGAAACTTCAGGCAATAAAAGGCCATGTGGAAAGTGTTTCATTTAACTACACAGTGATGACAGCAGTGAGAGATAAAGATGTTTTAGAGGGAGTTCTGTCAGCTTAAGTTCATGCTCAGATCATACATGACAGCAGAGGTACAACAGCAAGCATGTTACAACCCTAGGGCTTTGATGCCCTGAACACAGAGGATAAAAAGGGGAGGACCAGGGCTCAGGCTCTCTTCCCTGTGCCAGTGTGAACGCATTGTTTTGATCGTGTCTGACCAGCACCACTGCCCACCAGGAGCCACCTGAGAGCTTCTGGCCATCTTCTGCAGAGGGCAGCAAGGTCCTCACCAGTCCAGGCCCTCCTTCTGCACTGGGTGCCTTGCGCTCTTCTTGCTGTAGAACTGCGCGTACCAGCGCCTGTGCTTCTGGATGCTCGCATCCTCTCTGACCAGCAGTGGCTTGGGCAAGTACTGTTTGTTATTCCAGATGGTTATATCTCGCTCAAACTGGGGGGAGAAGGATGGTGAGGCAACAATGAGCAGTTTTGTGCATGCTACTTACACACTAGGTTTATTTTTTTTAGCGTTTCTCCCAAATGGCTGTGTGGGACTGCTCGTGCTATTTTTAAATTGCAACGCCACAGCTTTCTGTCTGCAGTTAGCAGATGTTTAGTCCATTGTAGCTCCCAAACAAGAAGCTACTTTCAGCTTAGACTGCCCCTGCCATGGAAGATATTGGAAAACAAACGGATGTTGTGAAGGTAGGAGCAGCTCCACCTGAGATTTGTGATTTGCTGGGTAGCTCCAGCCAACCAGAGCAATATAAATTAAACATCTGGTTCTTAAATTCCACTCAGAGATACGTGCAGTGAGATTTATGGAGTTTCCCTTTGCAAAGAAGTCTCTGCAGAAATAAGAGCTGCTCATTCGCATTAGTAAGAATGCAAAATATTAAGCCAACATTTAAACAATATGAGCTAGCACAGCTGAGTTTGATTTGGGGTAGATTTTTGGCACCTGAAAATCATCTTTTGGCAATTTTTACTGTGGTGCCACTAGAACTCTCTCTGGTCAGACCAAACAGATGCCAATCTTTAACCCCTGACAGAAGGGAATGACATGAACTATTCTGACTGCTTGAAGTTACAGCGATGACAGAGTCAGACTTTTCTTGGTAGTGCCACCTAGTATAACAAGCAACAGCCACGGATTTCAGGTTTAGAAGGTCCAAATGGACATTAAAAATAAAAATCAGCAATGTGGGTAGAGCAATAATGGAGTGGGTCACCCAGAGAACTGGAGAGCTGGAGGCAGTCTCCAAAGAGGAGGCTTTCAAGGCTTAGCTAGACAAATCCATACCTAACCTGAACTTGGCTGTAATCTTGACCCAGCTGGGACTGAAGACATCCAGAAGGGCCCTCCCTCCACTTCTATGAATCTCTTTTGTAAGGACCTGGAAAAACTCAGTCAGGAGGGACAAGAGTTGCCAAATCTCATGATAAATTAACAGCAGAGGTATTTCTTGGCACAGTTCTCACCAAAGGAGATAGAATGGTCTTAAAGTACCAGCCTGGGATGCTGGAAAACTGGATGCAGTTATTAGTTCCCTCAAAGACTTCTTGTGATCTGGGAGAGGTTGCCCAATCCTTGTGCCCCAGTTCCCCACCCACAGGAGAGGGCTAGCACCTCTCTGCCATCCTCAGATGAGCCACTGCAGGGACCCTCTTTACTAAACCTTGAGTTTAGTTCTTTGGGCTCCTAAAACTGAAAGATCATGCCAAGCGCTGAAAGGATCTTGCCCAAGACTACTTTACACCCACATATCTCTGAGCCCATATGGGCAACTGCTTCACACAACATCCACCGAGCTCCAGGGGACCACCTTTGGCTGCTCTTCCTCAGAGGCCTTACCTGTATGCACTCTGCTCTCAGGATGAACTTGGGGATTATGGCCGGCACATTCTTCTGGTAGTAGATTTTGTGGACAACGTTCTGCAGGAGCGGCTCCAGTGGCGTCACAGTCTGCAGAATGACCCCGTGGCCCAGGAAAGCGTGCTTGAAGATGAGGAAGACCAGCCCTGGCCCCACCTGCAGAGCAACAGAACACCCTCAGGGAAGCATCCCCAGCGGTCTGGATGTCCGGAACAGAAACTCTGATGCCCTTGACAGGAAAGGCCACACTGAGCAGGGTGGGCAGGGATTTGCTTATCCTTTTGGCTAATGAAGCCCCTCAGCTCAGGGGGCCAGTGTTCACCCTGCTCTCAGATGCAGCAGGAGGGGGTAGTTCAGTCACGTCCACAAGGTCCCAGCTCCTGCCGATACCGGCGTTCATTTGTGAGACAAGAAACTGCTCTGCCTCACCCAGTTATGCAGCTCGTGCCCACCGCTGTTAGCACAACCTCCTGCCCTTGGCCTCTGTAAGCTGCCTCGGCTTGTTTGACCAAATAGGCTCTTTTGGCAGACAGGAAATACGGTCTTGGGTAAGAAGTGACCGGTCAGGGTGCAAGGGCAGCTGGGCCAGGCACTGTGTCCATGGCTCACCAAGCCGTCTGCTTTCCCTGGTGTCTGTGCAGGGTGTTTTGTGGTGCGTGGGACGTACCTGCCTGGCCGAAACCGTCAAATCCAGCAAGGAGAAGTGCTTCCCAAACACTGTTGCGGAGTGTTGGACCAGCATCTGGGAGCAATGCCGGTTGGGCTCCGGCTCCGGCCGCCACTCGGCCTGGAGGGGTGGAGAAGGAACAGCTCAGCCTGAGGCCAGGGGTCAGGAGCACAGACTGAGGGGAGGGGACAGCGAGATGGTGACAAAAGGGGGCTGTGAAGGCAATCTAGATCTAATCACGGATGAGGGAGTGTGGCTAAAACTGCAGAGATACAGAAAAGAGACTTGACCCAAAGACTGGGGGATGCAGCAGAGGAGATGAGGCAGGACTCAAGCACTGGGGCAAAAGGGGGCCTGGCCTCAAGGACTTCAAACTAATCGTGGCCACGAGGGGACTTAGGGTCCTACCTTCCAGATGTGTTTCATAAAATCCCACAGCTTGGACTTTGTGTGTCTCAGATCGGATCCACTCAGAATAGCTGGTCCGTGGAGAAAAGCCAGGTGAGCTGTGTCGGCTGCGTTCTCAGGGATTTCCTGCCGTTGGGAACAATTTATCAATGGCGAGAGCTGACTTGGGTGCAAGCTGCCTGTATATAACAGCAGGGCTGCAGTAGCAGCAGCGTGATTGGTGCACAGCCCAGGGCATGCTGCCCCAGGCACGGCGGCAATGCTCGCAGGTACACCACGGGGCAGCAAGAGGACGAGGCAACCCAGGGAGCGAAGGAGGCCCCAGCCTCACTGACGTGGGACCGGTTCTTAACTAGTGCATGGCAATAATTTAAACGTGCAGCTAGAACATTCAGAGTTAGTATTAAGATCTAAGTAATCCAGTCGTTAAATTCCACAGCCACACATGCTGGGACTCCAAACAAGTTCCTCCTCTGGCCCTAGAACAATTGTAAGGAATGAAGTATTTTTGTGTTTCTGTTCCTAGACTGGATTTCACATATTTTTAAACCAGTTTAAACCTTTAAGCCCCCACCAGCCTGCCCACATCATGTCACTTTTTTGAGGTTTTAACTGCTTCATTACTCAAGTACACCAGCTTTCCACCAGCTTGGCGAGCAGCATAGAGCAGCCCCAGCATGGACCCGTGCGCAGTGGCTTGCTTCTGCTTAGTGCCATAAAACATCTCCCTTTTTCAGCCTCATTTCCACCAAGAGATGATGGAAGCAGCAGCCATTTTGTTCTGCTTGGCACACTTGTCAGCACACAACTGTGATCATGAAGATTAACAGCAAAATAACCGTGCATTTCCGTTTCTGTCATCGATGAGTTGAAAAGCCTCCTGACACTAGGTACTGCAATTCTCGGAGAATCTTTTTCTTTAAATTACTTCAGTTATAAGTCAAAGCGAATTAACAGATTCCCTTTAGGTACCCAGGACATCTGTTTGCTCTACAACAGCCCATGATCCACGTTTGGGGAACATATGCCACGTTCTTGGTATAGGTGCATTTCTAGGTCAGGGCTCTGCTGGCAGCAGCGGCTGCCTGATGGCACTGCGTTAACAGGGAGGAGATGTCCATGAACAGGTCAGCTGAGAGGAAACATCCCTGAACAGAACCGTAGGAGAGGAGCCAGACCTGAACATGTCCCAGGCACTGCTCTGCTCCTACCTGGATGTGTGCATCTACGAAGTGCTCCGTCTGCCCCCGAAACACCCACTCCTCGGTGGCAATCTCCGGCTGCTCAGGCACAGCCCATGTCGGGCTGGTCCCTTCGCAGTGGTACCAGAGCAGCAGCATCCCGTTCACCTCGCAGCACGGCCAGGTCCGGACCTTTGCGAAATCTGGCACTGTAAGAAAAGAAAAGAATTGGATGAAAGCGGCACTTCGGGGTGCTGAAGGTCACCTCGTCCTGGACTATGGCTCAGAGCTCATCTTTATGGGCAGCGTTAATGTGGCACAAGCTACCTGGTGATGTTTGCTGCCTTTCAGGCTGCTGAAGAAGGATAACAGCCCCTGAACTTCACGGAGGAGTGTTTGCTTTAATGAGTCTCATTTCAGTTTGGTGTCTTCCATGAGTCCTTTCAGGAGGCAGCATGGCTGGCTGGTCTGCAGCCTACTTTCACTGCTCAAAACCATTCAAACAAGTAAATGTCTGCTGCATCAATGAACTCTCTTCAAATTTCAATGAGCTAAAAAGCAGTGGTTTTACCTATAGACGGACAGAGAGCAAAACCAGCCTTAACTCCTAAGTTGTTCTGTTACAATACAGCAGTACCATGGGTTGCTTTAAGACTAGATCTGCACTCTTTCCAGCCTCCCCAGTGAAATGACTTTCGGTATTTATATTTACCCAATTGTCAAAAAACTTAGCTTCTACTCAATAGGAAGGCTTTTGCCTTCATTACTTTTTTTTCTAGTTTGCAACAAGCACAGAGGACAGAGTTTCCTTTTTATTCAGGCATGTACAACCACTTGGGAAGAAAACAACAGGAGAAATTTTGTTTCTGTTTCAACCAATGAATGTCAGGAGGCAGAAGGAGACCACGGGTACTACCTATGATTGTGAAACCTGGCTTTTTGGATGGGATTCATCCTGCTGAAGAGGGCTTCACCGGCCGCATGCAGCCGCCTGGCGCCACGCTGTGCTCTGTGGCTCTCCTGCCTGGCTGCTGTCCCCTGCCAGCCCAGTGCTGGAGGAGCTGCCCATCCGGGCTTTCCGAAATCCTCCCACCAAAGTGACCTGCATACACACGGGTGGCTTTTTAATCTGATTAAATCAACCTGACCCAATTGGGCTGTACAGGGAGCAGGGCAGCTCTTCACAGTTTTGTTCTCTTAATAACTACCAGTAACCGTGACTCCGAATACAGCAGTTTCATATGAAACAATGCATTTTGGCAAGTGTTTGTGTATGTCCAGAATATTCATTCTCATTTTGTAATGAAACACATCTTTCCACATTACTTGGAATCAAATTTTCATTCAAATGCAGCTCCTGAGTGAGTATATATGCAAAAATAAATAAATAGATAAATGTATACACACAATATTAATCTTTTTTTTTTTTTTTTCCTGGGGAAATAAAAAAAGAATAGCTGTAATCTATAAACTGTTTTTCCTATCACATACGGATAGAAGGATTTTTCCGATTTGGGAAAAATAGTTTCTGTAGTAGAAAGACTGAGTTTTGCTGCTAATCAATGTTTTCATTGCTAACTCGATCAATCCCAACCAGAAAAAGCTGACCTTCTCAGGGACATAATTAAGAAGCACAGTCCAAAGCAGAATTCAAGGCAAATCTGCTTGCTGGTTTCAGCCATGTTTAGAATTGGTGATTTATTTTAATTAACACAATCAGATCAAGTAATTGTTACATGTGAACTTCAAGTAAGACATTCTCCCTGCACAATCACCGCAAACCATATCTAAAAGGTGGGCGCATGTGACAAGCCTTCCTGGATTCTAACCAAAAGTTCCCCTTAAGCCTTAAAAGAGAAAAAATTGCTATTGAGATAGTATTCTCTCTATGTTAAGGCCACAGATTTAAGCACCGACGTGGTATAAACTATCACTGTAGAGTACAGAATAATTTCTGAAACCCAATAGCTCAGGATCTCTCATGCAGACACTTTTTGTTTGCACACCCAGCGATGCAATGCCCAGCTCAGAGCTAAAAAATCTCTTGAAGATACACTACTTGCTAACGGAAGGAGTTGTCAGGCAATCAAAATTGGGAAGGGTGGTTGTTTAACCAAATTAAAGTCCCAGCTATCATCCAACATATGAAAGGGCGCTGGAACATTATGCCCCAACCCGGACCACCCAAGAGGA
>VXAL01010057.1:46378-56602 GCA_013399475.1 Chauna torquata | reverse complement strand
GCTCCCACCCCCGGCACCCCCGGGCACCCCCGGGCTGCGGCGGGGGCAGCGCGGGGCGGATCCCCGCGGCTCAGCCCCCGGGGGCTGCGAGGTGCGCGGCACAGAGGCAGTGAGCGCAAGGTGCAGCAAAGGGAACCCCACTTGCGCCTAAGGAAGAATGTGTCCGTGAGGGAGGGGTGCAAAATCCGGCCGGTAGGTTAATTAGATCAGTGTGTGCCACGTCTTGCTCTGAGAAAGGGGGACCTGGCGCTGGGGCTGGCTGTGACATTGGCCACCTGACAGTGCTCGGGTGTGTCCCCTGGAGTCCGCGAGCAGCTCAGAGAGGTGCCAGCACAGAAAACAGGGATGCTCTCATGCAGAGAGGACAAATCAGGGCCAAGGAAAGATCGGGCTATTGAAGCATGACGGCTTGCTGTAGAGTGAGGCAGGGAAGTAAAGCTTGATTTAGTCCTAAGAACTGCACAGTTCAAGAGGTAACTGTAGAAAATCCATCTGTTGCCTGTCATCTAGATATAGCCAGAGATTTCCAGGTGTAGAAACAACCCAAAGAACCCACCATAGTACTATGTAATTGAAAAGGTAAAAGCACAGAGAAATGGAGCATCTGGCTGAAGCAAAATCAGCAACTAAAAGGGTGAATTCAGACGGGTTGAATGACTTGGAGACCTCTTGCTAAAGGTTCAGGTAAATATATGTAACCTATTGGAAACTTCTTCTGGAGGAGAATGCCAGTGTAGTTATGCAGGAGACTGAACGCACCAGTAGGAAGTAAATAGACAACCCTCAGAGAGGGACAGGCTGCGAGTCCTGTCCGAACAAGGCAAAGGAAGAACAATGAACAAGGAAGAACAAGTGAAATATCAAGTCAAAGTAGGATAGGTCAAAGCGGGATTTTCAAGAGTGATTTGCTAAGGGAATCCTCTTTGCTTTTGTAATTGGTGAGAAGACAGGATACAAGGAAAAGGAAAAGGAAAAGGAAAAGGAAAAGGAAAAGGAAAAGGAAAAGGAATAAATGCTCAACTGTCACAATGGAGAGTGGGGGTCTGAGTTATTATCCATCTATTCATGAAGAACCTGGAAAAGGGGATAAACAGATGTCTAAATCACCTGATGAAGATGGTCCTAAATTATTCACTACAGTAAAATGTAAAGTTGACTGTGAGATACTGCAGAATAAGCCTTACAAATCTCTCAGTGACTGGCAGGCAAACAGCAGCCTCTGCCATTGAAATCTAACACACGTGGCGAAGACCCACAGGAGAGGGTTAGCTACTAACTGGCACTTGGGAAGAGAACTGTGTTACTTGACTTGGTCTCTGAATACATCTGCCCACTGTTCCACTCAGCTCAAAAAGACAAATGCAATGTTAGGAATAATTAGTATTAATACTTTTGTAGACATGATGATCTAAGTGTATAAGAGAGGCAAGGCCCATGGAGGACAATAGTATTTTCTGTTAGATGAGCTGATACAGCTGGAAAAACAGTTGATAAGCTTTCAGGCATAATAGCCCTCCTTCAAGAATAATGAGGAATGTAATTGGGAACAGAGCAGAAAAACATCTGCACATTTGGTCAACCACAAGGTGCTGGATAATGGTGGCCACCTCACCTTGCATGGAGTAAATCTAGAGAAGATACCAAGAAAGGGGGACAGTGATCAGAAGCAGGGAATGGCAGCCATGGGAAGCACGAATAGAACAAAATTTCAAGATTTGAAGTCTTGAAAATCAGAAGGCAATGTTACACATCCATTACCAGTCCCTGAACTAGATGGATCTCAATCTAGCACTTTCCGTTGAAGCTCATATTTCACCCTTTTCCAAGTTCGAAGGAATTTATGAGTGGGCAGAACTGGGTCCAGCAGGAGGGAAGTCAGAAAACAAAAGGACAAATGGGAGACATGGGGAGCCCAGGGTGCTGGTGGGACACACAAAACTCCCAGCAGGGAAGCAGCTGGGCACATCTGGTGGGGAACCTCTGCTTCCACAGGCTGGGGCAGGGAACAGAAGTGAAACAGCCCTTGCTGTATGAAGGCTCCCCAGAAGTTCTGAGCATCACAGACTGAGTGCAAGAGCCATTTACAGATGGACCTAAAGGGTCCAGGAGGACCTGGGGTGCTCCTGGGTGGCGCGTTGGCAGGAGCACCCAGGACCTTCTTGAGTAACACAGAAGCCCTGTGCCCACGCGGGGCGTGAGGCTCTGCCTTGCATCCTCCTGCTTCCTGGGGTGCCTGGCTCCTGGTGGGTGAGGGATGAGCAGTATTGGGATGAAACAGCCCACGCTGGAGGGGGAAAACAAGTTCTCTGCAGAGATTTTCCTTTCATTCTTAGCTTCTCCTGCAAAGCTGAGCAATGAACTGCAGGGGACCATCCCAAGGGGTCTGGGGTATGGAAGAGGAGGAAGCTGGGACATTTGGGTCCAAGAAGCAGCAAATGTTTCTGTAAATGATGTAAACTGAGTATAACTAAACATTGGTGAGCTAATTGTGGCTTTGGTAGGCTATTATCTTTGTATTTATTTTTAGAATATATTGAGAGTCTTTTGACTGGTACATAGCAACCTTAGCTACACTAATGCGTTTGTTTGGGGTTTGAAGTAGTGCCTATGGTGCCGAACGCCTTTCACCGTATACAAACCCCAGTTCTGCATGCTTCTGAGTTTGCTGAACTATCCAGCTAAGGCTGAAATCCTTCAGTCCCTGGATTTGATACATAAGTGAACAGCGGTTATGGCAGAGAGGATTCCTTTGTTTCCAGAGATTGTAAACATGAAGTTTTGCTCTATAGGGAAAAAAAAAAAAAAAAAGTAAAGGAAGAATGTGGTCTTTGGCTAACATCAGAAATCTTTATATTGGCTTGGACTTTCTAGCAGGTCTCTGCGTTAGAGCAGAGCTGGGTCTTGATGTGGTGACCAAAATAGGAAGAAAAGGACAATTCATGGGATTGCAGGAGGACAATGAAGCGTTGGAGAATGGGGTTGTTGGCCACAAAGCCTCTCAATGACATTTGTCATCAGATAAGGGTTCCACCTTTGTGTTCATCTTCCCAGGAAGCCTACCTTGAGACTGTGCATCTTGCTTTCCAGATGCACTCTGCTGTGAGTGCATTATGTGAGTGCACCTTAAGGGGTGGAGATGAAAAAAAACCTGTTTTCTTCAAAACCAGTGCTGTTCAACCTTGTCTCATCATGTTTTTCTTTATTTTTAGGCTGGTTTCATAATCAAACAAAACTTGTGCAATCAATCTACCTGTCCTCAGCAACAAGGTTTTGATCTGCGTGCAAATATCAATCACACATGACAAGAGGGCACAGCTCTCAACAGGGGCATGTCTGCTGTCGTGTTCCTGTGCTCTGGATTTTGTGTTTGAGCCCTAACCCACTAATTATCTGTTCTGGCGCACAGAGGAGCACACCCGAGCTCCACGCTCCAGCCTGCCAGCTGGCTCTGGGGTGAGGTACATCAAGTGCAGCAGAAAGTCTGGTGCCACTAAACTTCTGCCCCTACTTGCCATATTGACACAACTGGGCCAGCTCTGGCTTTGTCTGGCTTGCTTAGTATCCTTCAAAGCTATTCCTGAGGCTGTATGCCTCACATTTATTATGCCTGGTGTCTTTAAAAGTCACATAGGGCAGGTTGGAAAGCCGCCCTCTAATTTTTCTGTTCTCCCAAGGTAAGGAGCATTCACAAGGGAGTTACAGGGGCTGGGAAGCCCCTGGAGCTGGTTAAACATTCACAGAGATGTGAACATTTCCCAGCAGCAGCATGAAGTCAAGAGTCCTGATGTGTCCTAGGCAGATCCATGCCATAAAATCACAGAATGGTTTGGGTTGGAAGGCACCTTTGAAAAAGATCTGGTCCAGCTCTCCTGCCATGGGCAGTGACACCTTCCACTAGATCAGGTGCTCAAAGCCCTGTCCATCCTGACTTTGAACATTTCCAGTGATGAGGCATCCACAGCTTTTCTGGGCGAGTCATTCCAGTGTCTCACTGCCCTCATCACAAAAAAATTCTTCCTTATGTCTCATCTAAATCTACCCTCTTTCAGCTTAAAACCATTACCCCTTGTTCTATCACTACAGGCCCTGGTAAAAAGTCTTTCTCCACCTTCCTTATAAGCGCCCTTCATGTCTTGGAAGGTTGCTGTAAGTTCTCCCTGGAGCCCTCTCTTCTCCAGGCTGAACAACCCCAACTCTCTCAGCCTTTCTTCATAGGAGAGGTGTGGGGGCGTCACAGAGCTGGACCCCAGGATGCGAGGGGAGCTCTGAGCACTGTGACGAGCTCCTGGGAGGGGGCCAGAAGGCTCAGGGATGCAGGTGAAGGGGCTCTGCTGAGATGTGTGCTGCCTTCTCCCAAAGGTAGGCTTCAGGGGTGCAGAGGTGGGAACTGCTGCATGTTTCTGCACGCGTACTGTGAAGACAATGTCCGGCTTTGAGGACAGTTGGTTCTGGATGGGTTAAAAGTTCCAGAGTGATCCATTTGTCATTGAGACATTTTTCCTTCCCTCTTCTCAGCTTCATCGCAGCCCGAAGAGGTGAGCATGCCCAGAGGTCTCACTCTCCACTTGCCAAGGCACAACAAGGTGGCACCTTTGCCTATGTGAAGCCTGTCACCATCTAGACTCTGCTGGGGAGTCACACCTGCCTGGAGAACCTTGTATGGTCCTTGTAGGGAAATTCGGCCCTCCAGCATGCCTCCAGCTTCTTCAGATGGTCAGACCATCTCCGTGTGGGTAAGATGCTGCACAGGCACACACTGCTGCATCTTGCAATGATCAAGTCTGCAGGTTATCGGTGCAACAGCAGCCTCTGGTGTCTCAGTGTCTCCAGAGAGACCCTGGAGACAAAAGAAGCAAATTTGACAGCCCCAGATGATATCTCCACCTTGTCAAGCAGAGCAGCCATATCCCAATGGCAAGCTTTACCATGGATACCCAAGCTATTGGACTGAGTTTCTTACCAATGGTGCTGAGGACCCTGAGATGGGACACTGTGGGTCCCATCCAACTTGGTTTCCAGCAAGGATGGGAGCTTGGGAATGGCAGCGCTGCTGATTCATGAGTTCAGAGACGAGAGTAAGGGGCTTCCGAGTTGGACCCCCTTGCGGAGAAGCTATGGAGGTGCTCACAGAGCATGCAGAGGGTGGGCAGTGTGGCAGGGTGTGCAAGCATGGTGGCTGAGGTTCCCCAGTGTGCTCCATGTCCAGACATTCATCACTGTTACCTGTGGTGACTGTGTCACCACGTTACCTGGCCCCAGGCTACAGCATCCTCTGAGGTGAAGATGTGCAGGAAGCCTCCGTCTGCCTGAGCTCCTTCCCAGCCTCTGCTATGCAGCACCCCCAGGGAGCTGGAAGTCCCTGAGGATGGTCGTCATATCTCCTGGGACAAGGCGTGCAGGCAGCTGAAGCCCAGTCACTTCTTGGCTCATTTTCCAGCAGAAAATTGGGATTTTGTCAAAACAAAAATTTTCCTACAGAGCATTTCAAACATGTGAATGTTGCTTTTCCCTTAGAAAATTATTCCAATGGAAATTCTTACCCACTCCTACTTTACATCTGACCATGCATATCTACACATTCAGTCCCTTCTGAATTCACAGATGCTGTTCTTGTGTTTCTCACCATCTTTGTCTCTGGCCATTGGTGTTTTGTGACCCATCCTCCTCCCAGTCACCCAAGTATCCCTGCCCACTCATGAACTGGCAGCTTCTTCACATGACAGGACTGCAGAGGTGATACACACTGTGCTCAGGAGGGTAGCAAAAGTCTGTGGAGCCCCAGATCTTGTGTCCTGCAGGGAGAGCTGAGCAAAGCCACCAAGGATGCGCACTGCAAGCAGGTCAGCCTGTGCTGGAGCAGGGAGCCGTGCTGCCGGGCAGCTCCACTGAATTGCAGAGTAAACTGGGCTGGGTCCCTCTTGGTATGTAGCACAGGACCTGCTTAGTGACCGCAGTCCATCCAGGGCATCATCTGGAAGAGAGGTGGAGACAGAGGCAGAAAGTACAATAGCAACAGCTCAGCCCAAATGGCTGCTCTGACACTTTCACCTTGGTATCCATCCCAGTGCTCCCTGCAGCCCCCCAGCATAGAAAAACCACCTTTGGGCATGCTACTCTCTGTGCAGACACAGGCCATTGCCTGCCAGTCTGGCTGGAAGGCTGGTGTGGTGATGGGAACAACTTCCCGCTCCGTCCCAGCTGCTCACCCAAATCCCATTCCCCAGCAGGCTGCTGGGGGATGGACGCTGCACCAGCCTCAGGCAGGCAGTGAGGAGCTGCAAGTGACCCCTGCAGCCCTTCCTTGCCCATCATCCCTGTCCGCTGTCTGCCACCACATGGGGGTTACTGCCGTTCTCCATCCCCAGCCCCAGACATCTTTGTTTCCTCTGCCTGCGGGGTACCCAGGGCATGGGATTTCCTGGTGGGATCCGGATGCCTGAGCAGTAGGAACAGGACATGTGATGAAAGCTCCAGCCATGGAATGGAGACGATGCAAGGAGGGGAGGGATGGGCACCAGAAAAGCCTTGTTCCAAATTCACCATCCTGCCCGCCCCAGGTGTGTTGAATGCTGAAGGAGTGACTCCGGAAACAGCCCCTCCAGTGCTGAGAGCCCCGGGGAAAGCGCTGGGCAGTGTTCTGTCGTTGCTCCTGGTTGGCGGCATCTGACACCGCAGGCAGTGTGGTCCGGCTTCATATGCTTCACCCCCTCCATAGCATGAGCAGATTTTCTCTAAATAGCCTCTGGGGACCTTCCTCTCCAAATAGCCTTTGGACCTTTTCTCCACTTCTGCAGTCTCTTTGCAAAGAACACAATCTCCGCATCTGCAGGCAGTATTCCCAGCAGGGGTTCTGTCATGCTTCCTACAGAGGCTCAAGCCATTGACTGCTGCTGCTGTGACCCCACAGGGGCTCATCCAAGGACAACACTGACTCTTCTTGGCTTTGAAACTTGTGTTCACTGACCCCCTGGTCAGTATTGGAAGCCCCCTTTCCAGTCAGTGTTAGTCCTGTCCCAAGGGCAGAACCAATAATACCTGCTTCTACCTGCACGGCTCTGTACTGTCTTAAAATACATTTCAGTATGATCAGATTATGAAACAATCCAAATTATTTGGCACCATTATTTGCTAGTTCACAGATTTATCAGCAGTGATTGCTTCCAGAGCAATAGCAAAAATAATGAAGTATCAAGCACACCTCAAATCCTGTCATGCCTGTAGGAACACCTACTGCCAGTTACAGTTCTTCACTAACAGATCTTAGAGATCTGCCATAGGCCACTTAGTAGATGCTTTACTTAGTTTTATACATTAACTTAACCACTCCTACATCTTGCAGTTGTACGCAAAAGGCATTGCCAAAGCTTGTGTTACAGCCATGCAGTTACTGCTATCAATTAAATTTTAACTTTCTGAAAAGAGGAATTTAGTTCGTTTGGCAGCTCCATAATGACTGGCAAGACATATATTCCTAACGCTTGCTTTTTTTGTTTATGAAATGAAATTTCATATTATCTTTTCCACCATTGGGACTGATACTTTATCCAAGGCAGATGAAAATTCCAGCTGGGTTCGGTGCTGCTCCCTGAAGTCTCTCACTTTTATGCAGGTTTACTCTGGCTGGGGAAGGACTTAAACTATTCGCAAGCAATGGGACACCACACAATATTAGTCCCATGCTCTTGCCCAACTCCCCTGCATCCAGAAGGTGCCAGACATAAAGAGCAGGATCATACTATGCACATGCTAATTGCTAACAGGCAACTGTTAATTGCTTGCACCAAACCACAGCTACGAAGGTTGCCATGACATGCCAGGAGGAAGACGCAGGAAAAGCAAAGACCATTGCTTGCTGCAGAGTCCTCATGTGGATCATCTGGTGCATGCAGCTGTGCCTGCCGTTTACACAGCTTCCACCCTGCGAAAACCCTGCGTGCACCCATTGCCTTCAGATGATCAAAGAGCCTGAGGACAGCGCGAGAGTGGAAGTCATGTGGTGACAACGTCTGTGCAGGCTGAGCCTTGCTGATGGAGCTTGTGATCTAGGCTGTTCCTGGAGCCAGGACAACATGGCCCGGTGGGAGGCATGACCTGAACGGGAAGCAGGTGGTTCTCAGATCTCTGCAACAGTGCCAGGAACAATAGTCTCTGGAGGGAAAAAATGAGTGGAGACACAGTGGTTGGACCCCGGCTCCTGGGTGTGATCATCCTAGACTCATGGGTGACACAGGAGGAGCTCAGCAACCGTGCTCCTTTTTTCTCCCTGCAGGGAACTCCAAATGTTAGAGAGAAAAGACCGTTTACACTGCAATGTGAGTAAGCCAGAAAATGTTTCAAAGCCTGTCTTTTTCCATTGTCTTCTCTGCTAAGTCCCCTGCTGTGGCCTTTGTCATTCTACTGCCATCACACGAACCAGGGCAAGGGTCTGCATAGCCCACTCCAAAATAGGTGCTTCCCAAAAAACCTGCAGCAAATGTACCTGGCAAGCAGAGGAGGGAATAAAGTGAAATGTGTGCAGTATGGATGCAACTCTCCTTACCCGCCTCCGAGAGCCCTCGGGCCCCTCGGGGTGAACGGAGCCACACGGGTACTGCAAGGCCCTCATCTCTGCATGTGGAGGAGCAGAACAACACAGTGGCACTGAAAAGGGCAAAGCGTGCTTGGATGTCTATGCCAAGAGCACAGCAGGATCGGTGTGGAGCTCCATGCAAAGCACTGCAAGAGTTAAGACAAGGTGGGGCCATTTTCCTTCTCTCTCCGAGTGCGTCGTGACTGCCATGGGCTTCACTGCTTTCCCAAGTGATTGTAGCTTCTCCGAGAGAAGGTCGAGAGAGGGTCTCCGAGCTGGAAGGGCGCCGTGCGGCGCAGTGGCCCCTCGCGCGCGCGCTGCGGCCCTGCGGCGCTACACTACGGCCATTTTGCTTCTGCAGCTTCTTGCGAGTGCGTGTGGGCAACGTGGGACACAGGCAAAATGGTTTCCATGGCAACTGGCACTTCAGAGATGCCAGTGAGAAAATTTGCGTTGGGGGAGAAAATTCTGCTTCAACTCACGTTGCAAGCAAGCACAGAGGTGGGCTGCGGCAGTACCCTGGAAATGGCTGATGTAAAAATATCTCTGGTGATTTTTCTTCTGCAGTGCTCAGTCTGCTCTCTTGGCTGGCACACAGTGGGCTGGCTGATGGCATTAGTCCCATGCAGCTACAAAGCAACACCCTGTTGCCATCTGTAACCCCTTTGTTTTTTTCCAAAATGGCCAAATTGGCAGCTCTGGAGTGCAATGTGCTGTTCCTGGAACTGGAGAGAGGTGGTCCAGGAGTGCAACTCAGTCCCTTGCAGCCATGGAGCTGAACTGTCCTCCAGATGTCGGCCACTAGCTGCTGTGCTCCATTTCCTTCGAGAGGGAGGCTAATGGTAGCCAAGGGCCAGACAGGTGAAGAGTACCCCGAGAAGTCTCCTCAGCAGATGAATATTTAGCCCAGAAGTAATGGGGTGGATTTAATGGAAAAAGACTGCCTAGCTGCCCTGTGAGGTAATGCCTGGAAGAGTGATGGCTCTGTCTGGAGGGACAGAGTAAAGCCAGGAACCAGGTGAGTGCGTGCTTAACCTTTCTGCCCCAGAGGTGTGCTGGCCAAGAGAGGGTTCTCCAGCAGTAGAGTGAACACAGACCCTGATGACATTCATGTCATACACTGGGAAAGCATGTCAGAGATGCTGTGCAACTGGCAATATTTGCTCTGTAGAACAAATCTGGAAGACCTTGTTTTACCCAAAATGTGGCGTGATTATGCCTCCTGAAGCAACAGGGATACATTCTGAATGGACAGTGCAGCAGAAAAGATGAAAAAGAAAGAGCCGGACCACCAGGAGATGCTCTCCACTGCAGCCGGAGGCTCAGGCCCACCGGAGCTCTGCCTACAGGACCAAACCAACACCCCCTGCACCAGCAACCTTCCTGTGGGGTGCCAGAGCTAGACCCCACAGACCCCAGCGGTGGAGTCCCAACCCCGCAGGAGTGGGGCTCCTGCAGCCTCCCCAGGCATGGCTCTATCCCTCCCTCCACGCCCCCCACCTCTCCCCGGGCACCCGGGCGGCCAGCACGGCAGGAACAGGAGTCGGGGGGGCACACACCGACCCCGCGCGGGTGCAGCTGGGTTCGGGGAGGCGGGGGGGGTGGGGCACACACTGACCCCGCACGGATCAGCGCTGCCGCAGCGCCCGGGGCCG
>VXAL01010057.1:0-45798 GCA_013399475.1 Chauna torquata | reverse complement strand
CAGAGCCGCGGCGCGGGGTCGTGCCCCCCGCCCCGGGGCGCCGCCGCCCGCATTGCAGCCTTTATGTAAGCGCGGGCGGGCTGCGCGCTCCGCCGTGCGGGCACACGCGCGAACCCCGGGGCACACGCGGGCTCACGCACCCAGCGAGCGGGTGTGCAGGCACGCGGCCACCAGCACGCGTGCACACACCGCGTGCGCCCGCGGGCACGCACGCAGCAACATGCATGCCTGAGTACACCCGACACCGCGGGCACGCAAGGGCACACGCGGAGCTGTATGTGTGCCTGCTGGGTGCACGCGTGGGCATACACACACTGTGTACGGACACGGGGAGCACCACGCGTGCACACGCACTGTGTGCGCTCATGTAGTGCCAAGGGAGTGCCTGCGGGCTGCGCTGCGTGTACCCACACATGCTGTGTGCACGCGTGCATTGTTGTGCGAACGTGGGCACATGCACAGAACACTGCATGTCTACACTTGTGCCGGTGTGCAGGCACACCTGTTCACACATGCTAGACCATGTGTGTACACATGCATCCATGTGCACACACTGCACCGGGTGCACATACATACTGCCATACAAACACACCCTGCTCCATGCACTGCCAGCACACACGCACACAAAATACTGCATGTACACACCTAACCCGCACACACCCACAGGTCATACACTTGAAAGGCTGTGCACCACAGCTGCACACCCCCGTCACACGCAGCACTGCTGCTCCCCTCAGCACTGCACAACGCGTGAAGCAGACACATGAGTACACCCACTACCACACGCATATGCATGAGAGACACAGGCATGCACCTAGAGATCGCGGATACACAGACAGAGCAAGCGCACACAGCTTGCAGCAGCACTGGAGGTACACACACACACACACACACATACACACACACATACACACACACACACACACACTACCCTGCGTGTGCTCTGGGGGCTGAGCCCAGCATTCCCCTACTTGGGGTGGCAGGTGGGCAGACAGGCACCTAGAAACCTGCCCCCATCTCAAACACACTCATGCACATGCAAAAGGTGTCCATGGCCCTGTGCTTAGGTACACAGGCACACACACAAAGCGCGTGAACGCTCGCACCACAGGGACCCATGCACACGGACATGCATAAATGCATGCGTGCCCCAGCACACAGAAAGCCAGCAAGGAGGGCGGGAGCTGGAGGTGCCAGCGGAGCGGAGCTGACATGGTCACAGCTCAGCTTCCAGAGGTGGAGGTGGAGGATGGCTGGAGACATCTCCAGGGACGCTGGCAGGGCTGGGCAGGGAGCGCAGTGCAGGCTGTCCAAGACCCCCGCTGCCAGCCAGGTCCCTCGCTGGGACAGCTCCATTTCAGCAGCCCAGCTGACGAATGCCTGTGTCCAGGCCACCTCTAAGCCTCTTCCCCATGACAAACCCTGCAGGCAGGGGCAGCTGCTATGCTGCAATGCAGAGGGGGCTGCGGGCGCTGGGGCCAGGGTGCTGGGGTGGCCATGGCATCCCAATGGTCTGGCTACTCCTGGCCCCGCAGCCCTGGCATGGGGCATGGCCACCTTCCATCCTGGCCAGTGCTGCGCCCGAGCAGGGGGGTGCAAGGCAGAGGAGGGGCTGCGCGCCCGCCCTGCAAAATGGCTCCCCTCGGTCAGCTGCTCTACAGCACGGCACGGCCCTCGCCTCCCTGCCTCTCTCCCCATGCCCGGTCCTGCCCAAAGACCCATCCCAAGCCCGTGTCCCAGCCCTGCCGGTGCAGCCCCCTTGCCCAGCCCCTCTGTTGGCTGGTCACCAGGCACCCCCTCTCCTGCCTCCTCATACACCCGTGTGTTGTCCCCAGCCCCTTCCCCAGTAACCTCTCCCTTCTCCCATGGTAGGGTCTCCAAATCCTGCCCCAGCTCTCTCTGCACCCTCAGCCTGCTCCCCCCAGTGCCAGGCAGGATCTGTTCTCTTCCCACCCACCTAGTCACCGGTCCCCTTCCCCAGGCGTGCTTCATCCTTCTCTCATGTCCTACCAAGCTGTCGCTCCAGCCTGGGTGCGCAGCACGTCCTGGGGCTTGGGCAGATGCTTGCAGGAGGGAAGAATTGCTGTCTCCTCCTGGACATCAAAGTCCTTGCACTGATTCACCCTAGCTGGGGACCTGTCACCAGCTGAGGACATTCCTGGTGCTCTGAAAAGTGCATTATTTTAACAAAGGGTCCCCCAGGGATTACCCAACTCCTTTCCCCTCATTTTGACACAAAACAGTTCCTGCTGGAGACCAAAATCCCAGCCCTCTCAGAACAGCAGGTTCTGGCTGGTGTCCTCCTTCCCCATTTTAGCACAACCTGATCACTAGCACCCCATCACCCAGGCGCGCTGCGGGCAGACCCTGCTCTCCCTGCCCGAGAGCCGATGCCCCTGTCCCCCCCCGGCTCTCTCATTTCTCGGCATGCTCGGGGCCAGATGGCTGATTTGCTCTGTGGCTCTGCGTTCTTCCTCCTGCTCCGAGTCCCAGCTGACCACTTTGTTCATAATAGTCCTCAGAGGGGAATTACAACCGAGTATTAAATGTGTGGTTAAAGAAATCGCATTACACAGTGTGACTGTAAGGGAGATGCTTCCCTTTAATCTGTAATCCATGAAAGTTATTAGTTTAGCTGAGCAGCTCAGCGCAGCATTTCCATTAAGATACAACCCTGAGCAGACCCATCCCCTCCGAGCCGCAGCAGGCTCGCAGCACCCCTCGCTGCGCCCTTGCTCCCCGGCGCGGTTGTTGCTTCGCTGCTGCTGAGTATTTGAATGCTGTGATCATGCTAACGTGGGGCTGTTTAACATTGCAGAAAAGGAAAATCACACTCGATGGCCGATGTGCTCCTGTGAAATAATGTTTGTGTCGTGTATCCTGTCCTGCAGGTCTATGCAATATTAGTTAGTCACCCTCCTGCTCCCAACGATCACCTAACACCAACACCCGTATCATACACAGCTGGCTTCTACAGGATCCCTGTCATTGGTCTGACAACACGCATGTCTATATATTCTGATAAGGTAACTGATGCATGTTTCTAGTCTAGTACCTCATACATGTGGTGTAAATCAAGAGTGCCATCAGGAGGGTTAATGATGTTAAACACTACCTATATGTCTGTCTGTCCATCCATCCGTCCTCTCCAGTTAAACCTGCTGCTCCCTCCCTCTCTCGCATCCCCGGTACATCATTTTTTCGCAGTTGCCAGTGTTGACCTACATAGTGCAGGATGATTTCTGCAGCGTTTCTCTGCCAAGCTGCTGGGCTCATGGCTCTTCAGCCAAGCCAAATGCTCGCACTCACTCCTGCCCTCCTCACTGGCAGCAGCCGGAGGGTCCTGGGTGCTCCCCGGGTGCACGGGGACCTGCAGAGGGGCAAGAGGTTTATGTGATATTGGTAGGGGAGCTAACAGAACTGCCTTACAAGTTATCCTGAGGCTGATTCCCATCCCTGGCAGTGCTCAAGGCCAGGCTGGATGGGGCTGTGGGCAGCCTGGTCTGGTGGGAGGTGTCGTGCCCATGGCAGGGGGTTGGGACTAGGTGATCTGTAAGGTCTCTTCTAACCCAAGCCGTTCCATTCTGATTCAGTGTGGGCAGCACTCAAGAAAGATTCCGATTCCAGTGTTTCAAACCACCCTCTGCTATCGCTGTGGAAACGTGGGGATCTTGATGCTGGATGTGGTCCTGCTGTGAGGGGTCTGGGGCCATGCCTGGCCGGTGCTGAGATGCTGTGCTGGCCAGCACTTCTGCTGCATGCTCTCAGCTCACAGCCCTTCTGCAAAGTCACGGCGTGATTAGTGAGATCAAAAGCAGCAGCTGAGCACGACCAGGATGTCCAGGTGTCATCACAGACCTGGACCAGGGCGGCCTTGGTGGAGGGTTTTGTTCAGGTGCACGAGCTTAGTGCGTGACAGCAGGCCTGCTTCAGAGCATGAATCATCGGCCTTTGTTTGGAAAATGTGAATATTCACAAATGCAAATGTTCAGTGCAAAAATAGTCACTCTGCCCACATGCTAAATGAAGCCAAATTTCAGGAGAGGAGGAGCAGAGGCTCACAGAGACCCAGCCAGCAGGAATGCCCTGCAGGGGCAGCAGCAGGGCTTGGTAAAACCACAGCAGGACAGCAAGCAAGCCAAGACCATGGCAGTGACAGGGGCTGGGGACCCACACGCCATGACAGGGTCCCATCAGGCACTGCGGGAAGGGGAAGGGGTGATGCCAGAGCTGGCAGACCAAGGGAGCGGGCAGCCGGGATGTGCAGGGGGATTTGGTTCGTGCTGCTGTGGGACAGGGATGGGTCCGATCAGCAATGCCAGCAGGACAGCTGCCATTTCCAGAGTGCAACCTTGTGCTGAATTTGCCTGCTCACCCTGAGAGGGTGGGAGCTTCCCATGCCATCTTCAGCCATCCTCAGCCATCTTTTCCTATTTAAAACATGTTTTCTGCAAAAAAAAGTCTCATAAAAACCAGCTGGTTCACCGCAGAGCCAGAGGGGGGACCCCTGGCAGCAGCAGGGAGATGCTCCCCGCTGAGTATCCAGGGGCGTCGGGCTGGTGCAGGGCTGTGGGTGCACTGGCATGCAGGGACTCGTGCCCTGCACTGGGCACGTCTCACCCCTCAAGCATCCCTGCGGGGCTGGCCCTGTGCTCAGCTGCCTTCCCTGCAGAGACGGGAGATGCCAGTAAGAGTCTGGGCACAGGCAGGGACTGGATGGAGAGAGGAGAAAGGAGGCTGAATATTGGTCTGGCAGGAGCTGGAGGGGACAGCAAAGGTGGGAGAGGAGTGGAGCATGGAAGAGCAAGGGAAGGGCAAAAGCATGGGACAGGGTGGTGCAAAGCTCTGCACACCCCATGCAGGGCAGGCTGGCACAGCACTGGGACATTCAGCTGCTTCCCTTTTTGGTTTTCAGTGATCAACTTGCTATTTTTTTTTTAATTCAGGAAATTATATCTTTCGGCTTAGTTTCTATGGAAACAAGCTTGTACAATCACTTTGTGTGCATGCCCCTGATTGGTTTTGAAGGCATCAGCCAATTTTAGCTAAATTTCACAGAGGGTTGAAGTCTCAGAGTTAATTATGGTCCTCCCAAGGTTAAACTGCTTGAGAGGGGAGACGTGTGCCTTAGCAAGACAGGTTTGCCCAGTGCCTTTTGATGCTCTCAGAGCATCTCCAGTCAAGCACAGCACTCCACAAGCTGCAGCCAGTCTTTCGGAGAAGATACCTGAGGGAAGCAAGCTTTATTGCTCCCAGTAGTCAAAGAACTATCTGTTCCAGAAATGGGACTGCAGCCAGCCTGGCAGCCTTTGTTTGTCCTCCTTGTGCGTACACCTTATGAAACCATTCCCTGTTCCTTCCCAAAGGCTCTTTGTGGATTGAGCATTGCAAAAAAAACATGCTTAGTCCTGCTCATGGTGGGCCCCTGCACGGACAGGCTGGGTTATTGCTTTGGTGCTTCTGCTCCCTGTGTGTCGCTGGGGGATTTACATCTCCTCTACATCTCACCCAGAAAAGTGAAATGCCACATCTGGACACCGACATCTTTCCGAAGAGGCAGTGGGGCAGGTGATTGGGTCAGCTCTTAACTGAGACCTGCTCTGCTGCTAGAAGAGATGGAGAATGGAGCTTATGCAGTCTGCACTGGGAGAGGCATTTTAACGCCTGGTCCTGGTAGTTGAGATGAGGTCTGCCTCTGTCTCCATCCTGCATCTGGAGATGGCTTTTCCCTCCTTCAGGATACCTACTCTATGCCCTCGCAGGGGGTTTTTGCTCACTGAGAGAGGATTTTTTTATTTTTTTGTTATGGGCCTCACTGGCAAGTCATGCTCAGCAGCAGTAGTGTAAATCAAGGTGAGAAGCTGCACTGCAAGTGGGGAGAAAGCCAATTCCCCTCAACCTTGGTCAGGGTGTCAAGTCAGGACTTCAGCAAGAAGTGACGTGAGAGGCTGGTTAACATCAGATGTGACGTTTGCACCAGGAGTGAGTTTCCCAGCCACCTGCCAGCAGTGCAGCCATCAGCAGGGGCGGCTGCAGCAGATGATGGGCTCTGGGAGCTGCAGCCAGCGCTGATGGCATTGGAGGAGACCACTCACCCCAGCGCAGGAGAGCTCTCCACAGCCTCCAAGGACTGAAGCTGGCAGGAGACCAGAGCAGCCCCACCACTCCTGGAGGACGTCCTGTCCTTGCAACACAGAGGAAAGGAGGTCAATGCATTTGCATCTGAGCTCCCCATACATCTGCCCCCAACTAAAACCCCTCCTAGTGCACATCTGAGCCATTGCAGAGTTGTTTCAGCTTCCTCCCATGCCTGCAGCTATCAGATGGGGTCTCGGGGAGATGGGCAGGCTGAGCAGAGCAGGCAGCTCAGCAGCCCAGGACCCTTCCATGGAGGCACTGGCCAAGGCTTTTTAGTACCCAGCTGATGGTTTTTGCATAATTATTGGGAACTTCACGTATTGGGGTTTCAGTCAGTCTCATTGAAATTGCCCAAACAGCTCAGTTTGGGGATTTGTTGCTGAGAGGGAGACTGACCACATGATGCCCAAAGATTTTCAAACAAGAGCATTTTGTTTCCTGTAGCCTGTAGGAAAAATGAGTGTACCAGCAATGGACAGGGAGCTGTGATGAACCCTCAGAGAAGACAGCAACCTTTTCACTTGTGGACACGGTCCTTATGTGGACACGCTTCTAGTACCTGGTGGCCCCACTGCAGGCACATATTCTTGGATCTTCTCAGCCTCAGCTCTCTTCATATGTCCTCATGTCAACCAAGTCAGCAGCACCAATAATCTGCAGTTCCACCATAATCGCTCCCAGTGCATTTGGTTTTCTGCTGGGTTGAGTCTGCTTTGAAGTCTGGATTCAGTCCCAACCAACATCTTTTTCTCCAGAAGCAGAGCTGACTGAGGAAGCACAGGGCTGAGCACCCAGGTTTCAGCAGGAGACAGGAGGGTGTTGCAGAAAGCTGCTCCTCAGCTGAGCTTGCTGCAAGTGATTCCCATGCACCCATCCCAGCCGCCCCGTGCCCAGCAGGCACACTCAGAGGGGAGCAAATGGCACGAATCCTGCAAAATGTCTTGCAAGGCGAGCTGCTGGTTTGTAATGAGGAGCATTTCTGCTGTGCCCAGTCTGAGGGGAGTGGGTTATGAGCCACGACAGCTCAGAGCTAAAGCACGTGCAGCAGTACTTCAGGGACCGTGCTGATGAGCAATGCAGCTGGAATGAGTGAGCATACTGTGCTGGCTGTGTCACAGAGGCGACAATAAAAAAGCAGGTGCTTATAATAGTTATTTGGAGAAAAATGTGCTAACTATGGTGGATCAATCATTGCATCCACACAGCTTGCAGTTCAGCTCCATGTGCCCCATCCCATGGCCAGGAAACCTCGGTGCTGGGTTTCAGAGGGGTTTGCTGGAGATCAGTGGGAAGTCACGGTGTATGCTGTGATATAGGTTATCAAATCACACAAAACCTGATCCCCAATGGCCTCTGTGCATCACAAGTTGGACTTGTTAATCTTTGGGAAAATTTACTCTAGTTTCTCTTCTCTCTTTGGGCCCTGCAGAGAAGCTAAGGAGTCCCAGGTTCTTCAAAAGCAGAGTACAAAGTAGGATTGCTCATCCTGAAATCCAGACTCAGCATTTGCAATTAGTTTTTCTTCAATATCCTACTTAAAAATTACAGTTCTGTAATCCGAAAGCTGCCCAAACAAGCCCATGACCCCTTTGACACCACCTCAGAAAGTAAATTTACCTGAACTGTTACACCAAATAACAGGTGACCCTGGCCTGAGGTGTGGAGCTGGACCTGGAAATGCCTGGGAGTCTCCATCAATCCCAAGAAGAGCTCAAACACCTTGCTCGCAGGGAGACCACGTTTCTCCTCCCAGTGTTTGTCCCTCTTGGGCTTCTTCCAGATCCCACAGATCAGTGCTGGGCTTACGGGGTGAGATGTATTTCTCCTGCTCTTCATGTGGTTGAGAATGTTTGTATCAATCTTAAAAAAATGCACCTCCATGGCACTTGTTACGGCTCTCCTGGTTCATTTCCTCCTTCAGTTAAATAGCCACAGCTCTTCCCTGTATCCTATAATTAGGAAATGTTTCCAGTGCTTTGGTATTTTGCTGTTGCCTCCATCATTTCCATGCTTTGGGCTAGGGTGGCAGAGCAACCCCGCTGTCCTGGAGATGTCCCAGTGCACAGAGATGTGACCAGGAGAGGAGCTGTGCGCTGTTTTCTGTGCATTGCATGGTTTGATTGGACTTTATCACTGTGCTGTGCATGAGGAAAAGGCACTGGCTGGTCTGCCTGGTCCTCCTGCAAGGGTCCATGGTGTACACGACACCTTTTCCCTTCCAGCCTGAGCTGCTATGGCACAGTCAGGACATTTGTCACCCATGCTGTGAGCAGCTCTGGACAAGCCTGGGTTGGTCCAGGGGACCATCTCAGCCTAAAAAAGGAACTGCTATGGTGCTTTCCTTTCTGTCCTCTCCTGCTTAGATCTCTGCCTCCCTCCAGTGCATAGCTGGTTTGTCGAGCAGCATCCATGCTGAGCATAAGCACTTTCATTTTCTAATATCTGACTCTAGGGCCTTTTGGAGAAGCTGCATTTTTTGAAACCTCTCTGTCAGCTACAGCTTTTGGTCCAATTGCTCCCAAAAGAGCGCTGTACTTAATTAGGCTGGAATCGCTGTTGCTCAATCATCCAACCATAATGATGTCTTTAACCAAATTGAATAGGTTAGCTGGGGCAGGAGTCCAGCGCTGACTCCTCCTGCGTGCTGCTGCAGAACAAGCTGACCTAGAAACAATCCAACAGCATATTATAAAACTGCTTTTCTGAGCTTTTCTCCTGATGAATGACTGCTATATACCTGCATATATAGCAGGTACCTGCAGCTGGTCCTTACCGTGCTCTGAAGGCAATTTGTTTTCTTTGTGATGCCCATAGCTCTATAATTTCTGGATAACCAAGAGCAAAGGCTATATTTGCACTGAATGTTTCTGACAGTTCATTCCTGGATAGGTTTTTCTTCACCATGCATTTACGAGCCACAAAGCAAAAAACACTCTCTTCCATGCACTGGATTGACCACAGAAAAGCATGAAATCATAGCCAGGGTTTGCTTCTCAACCAAAAGAAAGGAGTGCAGGAACCAGCTAAAGGTGTGCAACCCCGAGGACTACCCAAAATTTCTGCTTTGCCTCTTTGGCCTTGCGTTCCCAGCTCTGCCCATGCAAACCGGCCCGGTCCCTGAGACTCACCCTGGCAGATGACCCACACCAGTCTATGTTTAGCTCTTGTTCTTCCTTGCAGAGCATCCACCTGTCCTTTTTGCGCACGGTCCCACCATACTCTCACCAGGCCAACGTCTGGTTTGAGATGATGAGAGTCTTCAACTGGAATCACGTCATTCTGATAGTCAGCGACGACCACGAAGGTCGTGCTGCACAAAAGAAGCTGGAGACCCTCTTGGAGGAGAGAGAGTCCAAGGTCAGTTCCTGAACGTTGTCTTGTAGCTTTGTTTAAGCAACAACAACAAAACTAGAAGTCTCGGGCTGTTGTATGTATGTAGATTTCTGTATGTAAAACACCTTTTCTTTCCATTGTAACATGGCTAACATGCTTAAAGCATCAACAGTGTCTGACTAGTACCTGACAGAACTTTGTACTTTATTCATTTCACTTGCTTTGCCATGGTCAAAATCTCCTACATGTAAATCGACTACAAAATGAAGGGAAGGATAACCTGGAGCTCTGCAAATGCCTTGCCCAAGAGTCCCACCTAAGGAGAGGACCAGTCACTCAGCTTAGGGAAGCACCTGCCCCACTTACAGCCACCCAGGGGCCCATCCAGACCCAGCAGTGCCAAACCAACCCAGAAAGCAGTTTCTGAATTGGCTAGCTGGAGCTCACCTTAGTGGCTCAGGAGGGGCGAGGGCGGCTGGCGCATTGATGCACAGAGGTATAATGCACCCTCTCTATAAAGCTGTCAGCTCCGAGGTGTTAGGCTGATGTCCCCGTTCCCATCTCCATTGAAGCACACGCTGCACACTGCTTTCCTGACTCTTCGTGCTGTCACCAGAGTGTGGTTGAGGTTCGCGGGAGCAGCTTTATCGAGGAGGTGTGCGGCACCTGCCCACAGGGCAACATGGGGAGCAGGGAGGGAGGCAGGGGAGGTCCCCGAGCCTGCTGGAAATTTGGCAGGACAACCATAGACCTGCTGCCATTGAGTAATGGGACCAAGCAAGTGTTCAAGCCAAGAAGGGAAGGACAACAAAGGGATCTGGTTGGCTGCAGTGGCTCAAAGGCAGGCACCTACCTGGAAAGCAAGCAACCTCCTGCCCCGTGGGGTGAAGTTCCAGCATGCCCTCCTGCTCAGGGCAGTGCTTGGTCCTCTTTGGGTGGGCAGAGTCTGAGCCCATCTCTGAGTCTCCAGCAGCACCGGGGCAGGCACCCATTCTTGCCTGCTCCCTCCTGGCTCATGCGCAGGGGCCACAGCCTGCTCTTCTCCAGCCCCACCAGTGGCAGCTGGACATTTGGCAGTCAGCTGCTGAGATGCGGTCGTAGACATCTTTGTACTTGGAGCTGGCATCTGAGCTGAGACTGGCCAGAGCAGCCTGCCACTGCTCTTCCTCACCTCCTGTCAAGCTACTCAAGGAACCACTGGTGCAGAGGTGCGGGCTGGCACAAATCATGCTGACCATCAGGCTTTGGGTTTTGGTGCTGGACTCCAAGAAGTTCCACCCTCGCTGCAGCCTGGGCCATCGTGAGACACTGGTGTGCCACTGACCATGCTGGGATCCTCCTGCCTCCAAAGGCATCTTCCTGTTGGCTCATGGCAGGATGGTGTTCCTCTTCAACTCGTCTTTTGAGCACAATGTCCCTCACCCAGGGAGAGCTGTGGAAGGGTTGCTCCTGCTGTCCCTTATGTTGCATCTTTTGGTTTCCACCTTCTGTTTTCTTGCAGCTCCCATGCGTCCTCTCTTTCCGCTCCCTCTCATGCCTCCACTCTGCTTGCTCTGTGCAACGCTCCCAGGCACAGGGTGTATTTCTTCTTTGCCTGCCCATCGTACAGGAAAACCATTGAGATTAAAAGGTAGGGGAGAGAGGGTCTGTCCTCAGATCTGCCCTGCATTTGAGCTGAATCTATGACATGTCTTGGTGTCTCCTGGAAGCCATAGGGCTGCTCCAGATGCCCTGGCCATCCTCTAGACTGGGACCTGTGCTCCCTGGTGGTAGGTCATGGCACCTTTCCTTTGGGGTCTGCCGCAAACTCTGGTTTCTCTTTCCCTTGAGGAGCTTGCTCTGGTCAAACTGGCTGGTCTGGCTGATCTTGAAGGTGGTAGCTACTTCTGTCAGGGCTTTACCCTCTTCCTCATTTCTTAGGTTGGCTAATTGTTCTTCTAATCACTGGTGTGCGACTCTTCATGCTGTGAGGTGGTACCCTGGCCCCCTCCTCGACCTCCTCCAGAGCAGCCTGGGTGCTGGGGAGGGAGCAGGCAGGAGAGCTGCTCTTGACCTCTACAAGGCTTGGATCGCAGCCCCCAAGGACCTGGGAGATGTGCTGTGAGTGAGGCTCACCTGGGTCCTAGCATGGCTTGTCTCCCGGAGTCTGCACCAGCTCTGGGTGTTACTCAGGCATGGATTTGTACTTCAGGCAGGCACTCGCAGCCCAGCATTGGCCAGGCTGGCCAACCCTGGCGCACCCCACATGCTAGCCTTGCCTGAGGTGTCTGCAGTAACTCTTCACCTGGGGCTGCTGCTTTGTCCCTGACTGAGCGGTACAGCTCTGCTGTACCCACCAACCACTAGTGCTGCTCAGGTTCAGTAGGAGGTACCAAACACTGTGCAAATCAGTTTGTCCAAGTCAGAGGTGGCAGGTCCTTGGTGTGCCAGCTCCCTTCCTCTGGGGCAGTGGTGTTTGTGCAAGCAGTAATTTTTAAGTGAGCGCTGGAGAACATCGTGGAAAGTGAATTTTGAATTTGTGGATCCCTGTGTGAAACATGGGCTGAGAAGCAGGGAAGTACTGCGGGACCACACAGAAAAAGTGGAAAGAGAGGAGACGTTACTGGTCTTTACCATAGGGATGGGCACAGGGAGAGGCAGAGGTGATCACCTCTGCCATCAGGTGCCATCAGGTCCGGCTGTGTTGGACCCAAGACTGTGCTTCACTTTACTGACCAGCTTCAGTCTAGGTGCCAGCACATCCTGGGCACATGAGGTCAGCCGTGGCTGGAGGCTGCAAAATGGATGACCAAGTTTCCAGTTAAATTGATGGTGCCTGAGGGAAGGTGGCGAGTATCTCTTCATTGGAGAGTACTCATGCTGTCCTGCTGCTGCAGATCTGCTCTCCTCTGAGGCGGTGTTCAAGTATCACTGCTATCTGAGCAGACTCGAAGAAGCTGTTGCAGAAATTCCCACCGTGGATGCCATCTGAACTGAAGGAGGACCTGGGCTTGGAGCAGATTTTGCTTCTTCAGATTCTTTTCATTGCAAGAACTCAACTTTTCAGAGCAATGAAAGGCCTGCCAGGCTGTGTCCAAGGAGAGGAAAGGAAAGATCACACAACAGCAGACAGGACATCTGGCAAAGCGTCCTACCAAAGACTGGCCCAAGAGCTCAGGAAGAGGCAAGCTGTTTAGTCTGGAAAGCAAGATGCAGAGGTAAAACCTGGCTGCCTAAGGAAAACCTTGTGTTACGGGAATGCAAAGGGTCGGGTTCCTGGCAAGAATCAGTTGCCATAAGATGCAAAATGGAGATTGGAATAGAGCTGTGTCCTGTACCCCATCCATGCAGGTCAGGGACGCCCAGCTGGGGTGGGAAGGGACTGAGAAGAAGGGGTCAGACTCCGTCCCACCAAAAGCTGCCATGTGCTGTCCTGCAGGCACTATCAGATTGATGTTGGCAGGACCACAGCGCTGCTCCCAGGATGATGCATGGGGTTCTGTGTGCACTGCTGGGGGTCAAGGCCCCTGAGAGCCGTGGCCATCAGCCCCCAGCACACTCCCTGGAGGAGAGGAACCTCCAGAAGCAGGTTTCACACCCCTGGTCCCTCGGGGGCCCTTCTGCAGCAGAAGCAGCTCAGGTGGGAGGCAGGGGAGAAGCAGGCTCCCTGCTCCGGTCTGTTTCCTTCAGGCTCAGCCCATGCTGGGCCACCTGCCCCAGCCCGGATGCGATGCCCCGGCCGGAGGCAAGAGCAGAGCACCTCACCAGCCCCGCGGGGCGACGGGGTGCGGGCACCCTGGTCTCTGGCAGCAGCACCTCCTGAGGCCACCCGTGTGCTGCAGAGCTGCCAGGTGCCCCCCGAGCACCAGGTAGAAGCTGCAGTGTCATCCCATGGTCAACTTCATAATGCCACACTTTGAGCCAACACAGGACCTAGAGAGCTTTTTTCTTTCTCTTTTGGATGGCAACAGAGCCCCAAAAAGCTGCTCCCTCCTTGCAGGAGGTGAGAAGTTCAGCTGAGGCTCCTCACTTGCTGTGAATTCTCTTAGGGTGGACAGGATTTTAATGGTAATAGTAACGGTAGCGATGCTAACACTGTTGACTGTAACAGTTTGTGTTTATCCAACACTTTCCATACACAACATTTTGTCCTTTACTTCCACAGTAATTCCATGGAATTCCCACCACTTAGGCCCTTAGAGATGCGTAGATTGTTTCTGAGCTTAAGATAAAAAATTTCTTGCTGAAGAATTCCCCAGTCCCACAAGGGAAATGCAACTGCATCGCGACAGCTGTGACACTCAGGCTTGCTCTAACCAGTACGGCTTTGCACCCTGGCGCTCCCGCGAGAGCTGAGGCACTGTCTCCTGATAGTGGTTTTTGCGAGCTCCAGCGTTATAGAGACCCTTTAGCAAACAGTGGAGGAGGAGGTGGATGTTGGATTGCTTTACTACACGTCATTTTCAACTGTTTATAATATTCTTCTGTGTCTACATATTTTCTCTGTGCACATTATTCATCAGAGTAAAAAAAGGAACTATGAAAACCTCGACCAACTTTCCTATGACAACAAGCGAGGACCCAAGGTATATATGCATGGAAATGCACGCCGCCCACCAACCTAACTAGCAAATGAAAAATAGCCACAGCCACCAGAAAAATAAAAAAAAGAAAAAAGAGAAAGAGAAAAAAGAAAAGAGAAAGAAAGAAAAAAAAAAGATCCATGACTATGTTTCTTGGTAGCACGTTTTTATGTTGAGATAGTTTGGTTTGGACTTGAGAATGGAAACCTAGCCAGCTGACCCTGGAAGGATTTCTTTTTGAGACATGCATGTGAACCAGTAATTAACTTGCAAGTTTTTTTGTTTTTTTTTTTTGGAAAGTTGAACCAACCCCCTTTCCTCCCCAAAGGAAATGGTTCCTTGGTGTAAGTTGCTCACTTTTACTCCCAAAGGTTAACCCTGTGCAATATGTTTTTTTCATTTCCCATGTTTTTGAAAAACAACACTCGTTTGAGTTTTCAATTGCATTTCAAAGCCTTTTTCTCTTTCCTGTACAATGCACGCCTCTTTGGGTCTTGATTGACTTCAGTTTGTGTGCACAGTGCAAAAAAAAAAAAAAACAAACCAAAAAACCCAGAACAAAACAAAACAAAAAGCCAAAATCTTAAAAGAGAAAGGAATGAAGGAAAGAAAGAAAAGAAAGAAAAGAAAAAAAAAAAAGAAAAAAACTAGCTGTAACCAACCTTATTTAGCAGACTTTTGTGCAGTTTAATGAATTTTCTTGACCCTTTTCTAGATAGCATGGCTCTCACAAGCAGTCCTCAGTCTCCTGCACTAACCAGCTTTGCTCACACTAATCACAGGCTGAGAAAGTGCTTCAGTTTGATCCCGGGACCAAAAATGTGACATCGCTGCTGCTGGAGGCTAAGGAGCTGGAGGCTCGCGTCATCATCCTCTCTGCCAGGTAAGGCCTGCGGACCCCTCCCTCCTCTTCCCTGCTCCAGCGTCCTCGCTTCCCCCTTCCAATGCTGCCCAGCACTGGAGTCTGTGCAGATTTGGGGCATGTTGTCCTTTTGGAGGAGCATGGGAGAAAATCCACATAAAGCCCCGCGTCCCAGGGAGGTAGTAGATATTGCAGTGGGTGCACTGCCATTCAGAGAACTTGCAGTCATGGTCATGGTGGAGGTGGCTGGATGTCCTGCAAGGTGTTAGCAGCTGTGGAAGCAGAGGTAGTTACCAGTGATGTATCCTGAGCCCCCTGTGCAAGAGGGGGGCTCTTGTTGCCCCCGTGCTTCTAGAAGCTGAGTGATAAGGAATGGGCCAGATTTGCTGGGTGCCATGGGATTAGATGATGCTGGGAGAAAGGATCCCGTAGCATGAAGGAATTACCCATTGCCCAGGAGAACCAGTTGTCCGAGGGGACGAGAGGAGGCTGCCTGGGGTTCCCAGGGTTGCAAGATAGGGTGAAGGGGGCCCTCCGGCACCTGGAGCCACATTGCCGTTCCCTTCTTCTCATTGCAGTGAGGATGATGCAGCAACGGTGTACAGATCAGCAGCCATGCTCAATATGACGGGCTCTGGCTACGTGTGGCTGGTGGGGGAACGGGAGATATCGGGCAATGCCCTGCGCTACGCCCCTGATGGTAGGCACCCGCTGGAGGCAGCCACCCCGCTGTTGGCCAGGCTTGGAGGAGCCTGCTTGGGGCTGGGAGGAGTGGTCCAGGGGGACACGACGCCATGGTGGTCCCCAGTGAGTGGCGGGTCCCACACAATGTTCTCCTTTGCCTGCATGACGTGGCAGCAGCCTGACAGCCTTGGCCACGCTGCCATGCCCCACATCCAGCTTGCTGGGGCTTTGCAGGCTGTCCATCGCCTGGGGGAGAGGCTTGGGCGGTGGGGTGGGGATGGAGCGATGGGTGTCCGTGGGCCACACTGCTGTCCCCCGTCCCGCTGTGGCAGGCAGGATGGTGCCACCCCTGCGCCGCTGCAGCCACTTGCCCTGCCTGCCCCTCCTTGAAGCTCAGACAGCTCCCGCACTGCATCTGAAGGGTCCTCAGCCCCATAACCGTGTGCTTGCTGGCCGCAAGCCCTGCCTGTGGGAGCCGCTTCAGTGCCCGGCAGGGCTGATCTGCTCCTCTGCTCGTGGCAGGAGTCATTGGCTTGCAGCTCATCAACGGGAAGAACGAGTCAGCCCACATCAGCGACGCTGTCGCAGTGGTGGCCCAGGCCGTGCACGACTTGTTTGAGAAGGAGAACATCACCGACCCGCCACGGGGCTGCGTGGGCAACACCAACATCTGGAAGACAGGGCCCCTTTTCAAGAGGTATTTGGGGAAGGGTGGGGTCCACGCTCCCAGGGGAAGGGTCCTGCTAGGGGAAGGAGCTGGAAAAGGTGTGAGCATGTGGAAAAGGTGCAGGAGAGCAGCATGGTGGCTTTGTTCAGAGCATCTGTCAGTACAGCATGTGGCACAGGACTGTTTGCACTCTCCTGCATGAAACAGATATGAGAGCTACATCTGTCCTGGAAAAGTAGCCAGGACAGGGGCTTGGGCACTGGCCCCCAGTTTGTCCAGGCTGTAAGGGCACTGGTTCGGTGCATGCCATCCCATGGTCTCCTGGGCAATGCTTGGACAGATAGGATCAGCTGGGGACGACTCCCCAGAGGAGAGCTCTGGGGCCATGGAGGGATGCTCTCCTCAGGTCTGGATCTTAACGATATGGGTAGGAGAGGGGAGGAAGGTGGTTTTCTGCCAGATCAGGGTAGGGGGAGATGTCCATCAGATCAGAGCTCAGTGCTGCAGGCACGTTTCTTGCTGGATGTTTCAGGGCTGCTGGCAGGGCTTGGGGACACAAGATCTCCATGCATGGGGCAGGCTGCTCTCTGCTGTAGCAAATCCTGGTGCCATGTTTTCAGGTGGTGTGGTCTCAGCAGACCAGGGCATGTGGTGCAGGATCAGAGCATGTGTGTGCTGATCTTGCTGCCGTGGGCAGTGTGACGGGCAGATGCTGCATGCAGTCCCCAGAACCTGATCTTTATGCTGCACAGTGTTTTGTGCTGCATCTCTGCAGATGCTGGAGCCATGAGACCTCTTCTGCAGGCTGGATCTCGATAAAGCAGCAATTCCCTCTGCACATGGCTACCCGTGCAGGAGGGCTGCTCTCTGCAGCATGCAGCCTCACGCCTTGTTTCAGCAGTGGGGTCCTGTGCTGGGGTTGCTCTCTGCAGACATGATCATGGCAACCTAAATGATTCTATGATTCCATGGTTCTACGGTGTTCTTCAGGATGCTCTTTCTGTACATCTGGGTTCTGCTGAGCGTGAGACCTGCAGAGTCTGAAGCGTATTTTAGAAAGATTTCCAGTGTCCTCATGCACACAATCTTTGGCATGAGTCGTTTGGTGTTGTTCTCTATGGTGCACTGCAAGTGGTGCAGTCCCTTCTGTGTTTTCTCTATCATTTTTCCAGGGTCTGGGGGGCTTGTTCTCCCCTTGGTGGTGCATGTGCATGCCTGGGACATTACCCAGGTTGTGATGGGCTGGTGCCAGAGAGAAGCAGCAGGAACTGTGTCATGGATGCAGCTCCCAAGGGACCCCAAAAGGAAGGTGTCCTTGGGTGCAGTGGTATAGAAGTATGGGCCAAATCATTCCACAGGGGAACAGGACTGATCTGGTGGAAAAGAAGGGGCAATGACAACATGTATGGTAGTGCAGCATTTGAGAAACGTGACTCCTCAGACTGACTTCACCCACCAGGAACAGATGACCACCAAGCTATGAACGGGTCATAGGCAGCTTCGACTGGACTTCTATTGGGCTGTAGACATATGGGACATATCAGGCAATTGAGAGAAAGCATTTGCCTTCTGAACCCTTCTTAGATCTCCCAAAGGCCACTGCAGATTTTGTGTGTTGGCCCCACTGTGTTTCTCTTCATAGGGTGTTAATGTCCTCCAAGTACTCGGAGGGTGTCACTGGTCGGGTAGAATTCAATGAGGATGGGGACAGGAAGTTTGCCAACTACAGCATCATGAACCTGCAGAACCGCAAACTGGTCCAGGTTGGGATTTACAACGGCAGCCATGTACGTACAGGTCTGGACAGGTTGGGTGGGGGAGGCAAGGGGTGCCGGTCTGTCTACCCATGGCCTCATATCTGTCTCCTTCCTCTGGTATTGATCACAGGTCTTGACCAATGACCGGAAGATTATCTGGCCAGGGGGAGAAACTGAGAAACCTCAAGGTTATCAGATGTCAACCAAATTGAAGGTAACAGCAGATGGCAGTGGGGGCTGTGACTTCATCCACCTCCCACTTCTGCTGCTGCCTCTGCAGCTGCCAGCACCTGCCACCTCAGAGCAGTTATAGCAGAGCAACTTAGAAAAGGTACTGGCGGGTGTTCAGAGTTAGAGCACAACTTCCATCTGGAGACAAACTAAATAGGTGGAACCCTTTGGTTCGGAAGGGGACAGCTGGAAAGGGGTTATGAGAGAGAGCAACAGAGAAGGGGTGGAGGGAGAAGGTGCACACCGTTCCTCATGGCTTGGGAGCCAAAGGGCACCTGGCACAGGTTTGCAATGAATGCAAGGATGGGCTCCTTTGGCAAACACATAGTTCAGTTCTGGAGCCCTTTGCTGCTGGACAATGCAGAGGCCAGAAGGAAACAGGTTCAAAAGGAGATTAAACAAGCTAATGGAGGGTAGGTGGGCTGATAGCTGCAGTGCTGGGCTGAGGAAATCCCTGAACGGCTGATGGCCAGAAGCTGGAGGTAACACTGGGAGAAGGTCCCTCCACCCTTGCTCTGCTGCTCCTGCCCTTCTCTTAAGTGCATCTCCGCAGCCACTTTGATGACTGGATCCTTGCCAATGCTCATTGCTCCTTCTGTCCAGGCAACGTAAATCACACACGCCTGCTGGCTGTGAGCCCATATTCCTGCGGTGGTGGTGTAGAGGCATTGGGATGCTACCTCACTAAGAAGAGCCAGGGCAGGACTGAAAGACCTGCATTAGCTTGTGGCAACATGACAGTGGCTGGAGAATAGGCCATGGCACTACTCCTGGCTGTGCAGTGACTCTCATCAGTCTGCTGTTAGGGCAAGGGGTGAGAAAGGCTTTGAGGACAAGGAAAAAGTGGAGGGGGGGATGCTGTCTTGGCTGGTCCTCATCTTGGTGACAAAGCAAGCGAGTGTGGACCCATGTCAAAGACAGGTCCTGCTGCTGGGTGGCCTCATGAGCTGAGATGGCAGCTGAGGATGGCACCATGGCATTGTGTCCATGCTTGCATGGAGAGGGCAGCTCCGCTCCCTGCCCAGGTGGACATAGCTCTGGAGGGGATGGAGACAAGCGCGTGCTTGTTCCTCCCCTGCAGATTGTGACGATCCACCAAGAGCCCTTTGTATATGTGAAGCCCACGCAAGCAGATGGGACCTGCAGGGAGGAATTCACCATCAATGGCGACCCTGTCAAAAAGGTCTTTTGCACGGGGCCCAACGAGACCATCCCAGGTAACTCCATCTGGCCGTGGGCGCAGCAGCTTCCCCAGCCCACTCGGCCCATGTTGTGAACCCAGCAGATGACTTTCCTGCTGTCTCGCTTCTGTGTGGGCTCCAAAGCTGTTTTGAGGGCTTGCACCCCATGTTTCTGTCTCTTGATGTGCTCCCATTCCCTTTGCCTTGATCTCAAGCAGAAGCACCAAGCAAGAACCCCGAGGCACCTGCTGCACTGGTGTTAATACCAGTTTCAAACCATCTTGCTAGGGAAAGTCTGCTTCAGGATTAGGATTGAGCACCTGCTGGGGGGGGTGCGAGCTGCTTAGCAGTGACAGGCTTGCCCAAATGCCCCTGAAGCGCATCCCCTTGGCCCACCACATTTTCCTCTGCACAGCTCCCCTCAGCCCCGAGCTGTGTCTGGGGCTGTGTTCAACCTGACGGGTCCACCGTGGCTCTCCTCCCGTGCAGTCTGCATGCGCCCGGCCCCCTCCGGCCCTCGCCCTGGGTCAGTAGCACCAGCTCAGCCCACCTTGCTGGGGCACAACTGTGATCGAGCCCCGCTGCCCCCAGCTTTCCTCCCTCCCACGCTGCTCCTTCCCTTGCACCCACGGGCAATGGAGGTGGTAGGAGAAGGTGCTCAAGGCAGATGGCACTACATGACATGGTTACATCGCGTATGAAACCAAAGCCATGCAGGTGGCCGCTCTCCCTGGGGACGACTGTGGGTCCTGCATGGGGTCCCTGGCAGAGGGCTGCCTCCACTCATCCCCCCCATTTTGTCTTGTCCACAGGCCGCCCCACCGTGGCACTGTGTTGCTATGGCTTCTGCATCGACCTGCTCATCCGCCTGGCAGGGGTGATGAACTTCACCTACGAGGTTCACCTGGTGGCTGACGGTAAATTTGGTACCCAAGAGCGGGTGAGTCTGGGCAGCCTGGGGTATCTTTTTGCCCGTATCATGTCTTGAAACACGGCCAAGCCATTCTCCTGAGCAGAGTTGGCCGGCGGGGATGGGTGTCAGGGCGAGGGGCTGATCCTGCGCCGGCTCTCTGGCAGGTTAACAACAGTAACAAGAAGGAGTGGAACGGGATGATGGGGGAGCTGCTGAGTGGCCAGGCAGACATGATTGTGGCTCCCCTCACCATCAACAATGAGCGGGCACAGTACATTGAGTTCTCCAAGCCCTTCAAGTACCAGGGTCTCACCATCCTCGTGAAGAAGGTATGGGCTGGGCTGTGCTGGTTGTAGGAGGTTCTGGGTGGGCAGGGTATGGGCTCGGTGGGTGCCAGCACTGTTCACTTCTCTCCCTGTGTGCTAGGAAATCCCCCGCAGCACTCTGGACTCGTTCATGCAGCCCTTCCAGAGCACACTTTGGCTGCTGGTGGGGCTGTCTGTGCACGTGGTGGCAGTGATGTTGTACCTCTTAGACCGATTCAGGTGAGTGTGCTGCGGGTCACTCAATGGCTGGAGGTGACAGGGAGGTGTCTCCCAGATGCTCTTTCTGGCCTAGAGACGAGTGCGATGGGACCAGTACCAGTGCGAGGCAGGCAGGGTTGCAGAGCAGCAGAGAGGAGATGCAAGGCTGCATGAGGGACATGGGGGCTGTGGCGCCAGACAGGGAGGCAGGGGTGAAGAGCTGCTTGGGGCACAAGCGTGGTCTGTAAGGATCGGTGCTGTGGGGCTGCATAAGGATGCTTAGGACATGGGAGAGCCTGGAGAACCAGGATAAGGGACATCAGAAGAGCTCTTGGTCTTGTTTTCCAGCCCATTCGGCCGGTTCAAAGTGAACAGCGAGGAGGAGGAGGAAGATGCCCTGACACTCTCCTCGGCCATGTGGTTCTCCTGGGGAGTCCTGCTGAACTCTGGCATTGGAGAAGGTGTGTCAAGGCAGGCAGCGGTGCTGCTCCATGCTGCAGCCCTGGCATGGACCCAAGGGGATGCCGGGCTGGGGGAGAGCCCGTGCCCTCTCCCGCGTCCTCCTGTCTGTGCCCTGGGGGACCAGTTGGGAATGGTACAGCTCTCTTCCCCTGAGCCTTCCCTGGAGGGGGATTTGGTGATGCTGGGAGTGGGACATTGTGGCACTGCTCATGCGGACAATTCTGCCATCCCTCACCATCAGTGGTGAGAAACAGATCCTTCCCAGGCTGCTTCTCCTTCCCGAGGTTACCCATCCATCAGAGTGCAGTGCGTCATGTACAGGAGCTGGGTTTTCCTTGGTTTGGGCAACGCAGGCGATCCTCACAGCTGTCGAACAGGGCATGTCTGCAGCTGCCATCCATCTTGTGTGGGGTGGACACAGCTTCAGTGACCAAGTCAAGCCCTTGTCGTGCCAGTCTGAGCTCTCCTCTCTCCCTCCAGGTGCTCCCCGGAGTTTCTCTGCCCGTATTCTTGGCATGGTTTGGGCTGGCTTCGCTATGATCATTGTGGCTTCCTACACTGCCAACCTGGCTGCCTTCTTGGTGTTGGACAGGCCTGAGGAGAGAATTACGGGCATCAACGACCCCCGGGTAATGACCCCTTACTTCATTTCCCCTTCCCTGCCCATCCCTGGGCAGAGACGCAGATGCCTCCAGTGGGTACCTCCTGGTTCATGTAACATGGCTGGCAGAAGCTGGAGCCCTGCTTAACGAGGCTGTGGGGCTGTGACTGGGGCTGAGCCCCTGTGCTGGCAGGGATGGGCAGACACAGGCAGGGATCAGCAGGGAAAAACCTTGTCCAGACACAGCACGAGTCCAGCCAAACTGCCTGCCAGTTCCTGGAGAGCCTGCACTAACCAACGAGGAAACGATTCATTATGGATGAGTTATAGCTAATGAAATTGTCCCTGTGGTGCAGTCAATACTCTCAGCAGATACCAGCATGCCTCAAACCCATTTCCTACTCTGGCAAGGACACAGCCACAGACTATCAATCTGGGAAGCAGGAATGCACCCCCTAGCAGCACCAGCCCACGGCATCTCGCACCCCACTGCATCCTCTACCCATGGCAAGGTCAGCCCCATGGCATCCAGGGGGCCTCCTGCATCTTCAGCACTGTGGTGTCCTTGTCCCATAGCATCCCCTGCCCACCACCGTGGTCCCAGAGCATCCTTAGCCCCACAGCATCCTGAGCCCCACAGCGTCCACTGCCCCATGGCATCTTCAGCTCCACTGAAGAGATCAAGGTCTTCCCTGGGAAACAGGTCCCCGAAGGGGATGGGAAATCAGGAAACACAGCCTTGGGGGTGAGCTGATTTGGCTGATGTAGGACAGAAGAAAGAGGAGCCCTGCCCTTGCCTTTCAGCTGCGCAACCCCTCCGATAAGTTCATTTACGCCACGGTGAAGCAGAGCTCGGTGGACATCTACTTCCGACGGCAGGTGGAGCTGAGCACCATGTACCGGCACATGGAGAAGCACAACTACGAGAGCGCTGCCGAAGCCATCCAGGCTGTGCGGGACAAGTGAGTGGGACCAGCACCTTGCCTGGGCATGCTGGGGAGGGTCTGGAGGGGCTGAGGCTGGGGAAGCAAGCAGGGCTGGTGCAAGCCTGGGGGAGCTGCTGCTGAAGCGTGGCTGGGTGGGACCTGTGCAGACCCAGTGCGTGCCAGGTCTCTGGGTGGAGAGCACAAGGGCTGCATGGGGAAAGGCACATTCAGAGCCCTGGCCCTGGCCTCCCTTTCTGGCCTCTGCAGTTGCCTCTATATGAGACCGGGTGGCTTCAAACCCTGTTTCAACCCCTCATGCTCCTCCTCCAAAATTCTCCCTATGCTTTGCCAGGAGTGGGATGCTGATCCCCATGCACAGGGCTTAAATTAGGGCTGGGTGCCCCCCTCCCTGCTCCCGCGGTGACTGCAGACAAGCTGAGCTGCCCACCCTTACCTGTGTGTCCTCTTTCGGTGTCCAGCAAGCTCCATGCCTTCATCTGGGACTCGGCGGTGCTGGAGTTCGAAGCCTCCCAGAAGTGCGACCTGGTGACGACAGGGGAGCTTTTCTTCCGCTCCGGCTTTGGGATCGGGATGCGCAAGGACAGCCCATGGAAGCAGAACGTCTCCCTGGCCATCCTCAAGTCCGTACATGGCTCTCAGCCCCCAAAATGCTGCATGTGCTAGCACACAAGTAGACCCACACCAGGCACTGCCATCCCCCTGCTGCAGGGACATTTCTCCCCGTGGGCTTAGCCTGGTCAAAAGCATCGCGCTGCCCTGGCTTCATCTCCCTGGGTTATTCTTCCCACTCTATTCCTGTCAGGCAGAGATGCTTCAGGTCCCCTCCCAAGTCCAAGTAAGGCTCTTATATCAGCATTAGCCTGCAGTATGGTGTGCCACAAGGCACCTGGTATCACAGATAAAAAGGAATTTCCCTGTGTTAGTTTGGAAATGCCACATTCATTGTAGAGAGGCGAAGGTGGTGATGGAGGAAGAGACAGCTGGGAACTAGCGAGTGGAAGGAGGGGAAGATGCAAGATAAATTGCTTGGAGTCAGGAGCTAACAGGGTCCTGGCCAGGATGTGGAGATGAGAGGTGTGGACGAGGTGATGGGCAGGGTGTGGAAACCACCCACAGGACCTGTGGGGCAGCTGTACCAAAAGGGCTGGGTGGCAGCAGGACGGGTGGGATTTGGGGCTGCAAAGCCTGGAGAGGCACTGGGAGCCCTTGAGGCCCTTCTGGGAGAGGACGGGGAAGCCCAGGGCTGCAGGCAGCCCAGGACAGCGGTGGGGTTTGGGCATGTGCCAGGAACAGGAGGCAGGGACATGCAGGGGACCCATGGTGGGACGTGTGCTCCATGCCCACCTCCGTCCCCACACTGTGACACCGGGCTGTTCCAGCCCTTGCAGCAGGGGTCTGCCAGCGTCCCCTTGCACAAAAGCTGTACATGCACACACGTGTGCACATGTACACATCCTGCCAGGCGTGCACGTACCAGTGTGCACACATACAGCACCCGTAGACATGCTTGTAGGCTGCAGCCAAGTGCAAAGCCCTAGGATACAGGGCCTGAAGAGAGCATGAAGCCAGCTCCTGCACTCCAGCCACCTGCGCCTGGTCTCCTGTGACTATCCTGTCTCTTTGTGCTTTCAGGTCCCACGAGAACGGCTTCATGGAGGATTTGGACAAGACTTGGGTGAGGTATCAGGAGTGTGATTCCCGTAGCAATGCCCCAGCAACACTCACCTTTGAAAATATGGCAGGTTTGTTCTGCAAACCTCTTTCTTCCTCTTCGCTGGGTAGCCTGCTTTCGCTCAAGACATTCTCCTCTCCTGAGCTCTCCTCCAAAGCTCTGCTTCTTCTGGGTTTGTGCTTTCCTAGCGCTGGGAGGCTGCTGCAGTGGGCTCCCATCCCACCTTGTCCGAAACAGCTCCGCAAAGCTTCCTCCACCTTCCCCGGGGTGGCATCCTCATCGGCAGGGGTGGCTGCAGTGCCCATCGCTCCTGTCCCTCCACTCTGGCCGAGCCACGGCTGCCGGGGTACAGCTGGAGCAGAGGGAGGGGAGCAAAACCTTGGGAAGGGGCGAACGGCACAGGGGTGAGCAGGGACCCTGCTGCAGGAGGGAGCTAGAGTGAGGCAGCCGGCCAGCCCTGAGGAGCGCGTGCTGGCCCTGGGCAGGGGCAGAGGGCAGGGGGACGATGATTGGTGCAGTGTTTTTTTCTCCTTGGCCCCTCTTTGCAAAGATTCAATTCTCCCAGGCGGGCTCTCTTCCCCCAGCCAGAGTGGCAATGCAGGGTTAGGGGTGTCCGATGGTAAACACACAGCACTTGCTGGCACCAATGTGGATGAGGTGAAGCAGTTTGCTCCATTTCTTTGGGTGCAGGGTGCTGTGCCACCTCTCCATCCCCAAATATCAACCCTGAGTGTCACAGCCGGCTGAGGACAGCATAGAGAGCTCAGTGCACGCTATGCTTCCCAATGCACCAAACAGCAGCACCAGAGCTGGTTTGTTTTTTTTTTGCTGCAAACAGTCCTGGGAACAGGGTCTGCCCCATCGCATGGTGCAGCACCCAGCACCCCATGCCTGCCCTGAGCATCCCTGCAGCAGCACCGGTGCCCGACCTGGAGGAGTTTGCACGGACCCCCCACGCCCCGTCACCTCCCTGCCTGTCACCGCGGGTGCCCCTCTGGGACTGCGGGGGGGTGGCGGGGGCCGGGAGGCCGGGGTTGGCAGATGCTGCTGGTGCTGAGCGTGATGCAGAGGAGATGAAGTGTCGTGGTGCGATTCCCACTGCCCCCTGTAACTTTCCTGCTTATTTCAGGTGTGTTTATGCTGGTGGCTGGAGGTATTGTTGCCGGGATATTTTTAATATTCATAGAAATAGCTTACAAAAGGCATAAGGACGCGCGGAGGAAACAGATGCAGCTGGCATTTGCGGCCGTTAATGTGTGGAGAAAAAACCTGCAGGTAGGACAAACCGTTTTTAGAGCAAATCTCCAACAGGTGCGTTTTCCATTCCTTCACCAAATCAGTGAATGCAGAGCTGTGGATTAGCATGGGGTCCCCTGTCCGCTGCCCCGCACCTGGTAATGCCACCAGGTGTTACTGGACCGCTAGTGAGCTGTAGGGCCCTGCTTGTCCCCAGGGTCACCCCTGGCCAATGCCACCTCCCCTGGGAGGTGTTGTGCCCAGCTCTGTCCGGGACAGAGACCTGGCCCAAATGTCCTGGTTTGTCCTTGGCGGTGCTGGGGACAGGGACCTTGCTCTGCTGGGGACCGTGCGCTGGAGCCACACCTTGTCATGGCCAAACCAGTGGTGCCAGCAGCTCCTTTTGCAGACTCTCTGATCTGCTCCAGCCACACTCGCCAGCAGAGGAGGGGAGGGTTCACCTGCAGCTGCCAAGCATCCCTTCCGTGCTGTCCTGAGCATCCCTTCCCCGCCATCCCAAGCATCCCTGCCCTGCAGTCCCGTGCTGCCCAGGTTGAGAAATGCTCCAGGGACAGAGATGGTTTCCAACTCCTCTCCCTCCCTACCCACTCATGGGACTGTGGTACCCCCACTGCACCCGGTTCCAAAAAAGAGGTGGTGCGTGCTCTTGTCATATGGGGACAAGGACATCTCCCCCCAGCTTCTCCCATCCCTGAAGCTCCCCAGGTGAGGGGAGCCCAGGGGGCCGGTGGTGCCCAACGGTAACACTGAGCCCCAGGCACGTCCCCGAGCCTCCCCCTGCCCTCACCCCCCTGCAGCCCCCCAGCTCAGGGACCACCTGGGTGCTTTCCGTGAACTGTCCAGGCTGCATCCCACCCTTCGGGAAGCAAACCGGTGTTCAAAGAGCCAGGCATCCTTCGGATGACTAAGGGACACTGCCGCTCGCAGGGCCGCTGCCCAAGGGAGAGAGCCCTTGACGCCGGGGTCACCGGCTGAGCACAGCGCGGGGGCCCCACGGAACGGTGGGGGTGCGGGGGGGATGCTCGGGGGACACCCCCTTCCCAAGAGCAGCAAGGGGAACACAAGGCCTGGCTGCTACATCCTGAGAGCTCGCTGGGTTCAGTTCACTGATACGAGTTCTGAAAAAGCCATTTCTTTTTTTTTTTTAATTTATTATTATTATTATTTTTTCCTTTGCTTCCAAAAAGCAGCAGCACCGACGGGGTTAAGGCTGCTGGGACAGAGCACACTAGTCGCACTGCCATTTTTCACTTGCCAACCTTCTAGAAAATACTGCACTGGGTCCTTGGGCAGAGTCTGTGGGACTGTGAGCAAAGCATGCTGCCCTGTGGGGATAAACAGCCTCATGGTAAAGAGCCGTTTGACATTGTAAGACTTTTCCACAGGAGGAAACGTCAGAGCACTAGTATCTGGTACATTGCTAGAAGGTAGGCAAGTGGAAAGATTTATTTGTTAAAACAAACAAACAAAAATAATGGTTTTGGGGATCACAGTTTTGCCATGGCTATTTCCTGAGATGCCATGGAAGAAAAAGACATTTCATTCCATTCATCTTGCTTTCCTTTCCGTTTGTGCATGTCCGCAAAAGAGAGAACTGAGAAGGAGGAGCAAATGTATCCCCGAGCATGCTCTACGCACCAGCGGGATACATTTTGGTTACCCCCGTGCGGTAGCAGAGCCAGACCTGGTCACTCCGTCCCCCGTCGGCAAGGTCACACTCATTGGCACGAAAGCAATTGGGGAGGAATCGTTGTCAGCGCCCGCCGCCGAGCGCGGCCGGTCCCCACGGCTCGCTGCCCCCGCACCGTGGCGGCTGGTGCTCCCAGCCTGCGCCAACCAGGTCCGACTCGCTAACACCAATGGCTACATTTTTCAGTTCTGTTTCTCTTTGAGTTCATCCCGACCCCGATGACATCATAGCGCTAACGCTTTGCTACCTCCCTTTCTTTTNTTTTTTTCTTTTTTTTTTTTTTTTTTTTTTTTTCTTCCAATTTTCCTTCCTTTTTTTTTTTTTTTTTTTTTTAACCTGGTTTTACTTTGGGAAAAAAAAAAAACACAAACACCAACAACCACGTTCGGCTTTGCACAAACGCGTCATTTAAATTTTGGAATACCTTTTTTATGGAATATTCATACAATGACTTCTCTTTCAATGCAGTCCTCTCTCTCTCTTGTGGCGCTAGGATTCAGCCTCAGAAAAGGCCCTGAGCAATTTTTTTTAGTGGTAGGTGCGGCATCTGACCTCTCAGTCTAGGCAGGCTGGCGGTGGAAGCGAGGGGCAGGGCCAGGCAGAGCATCCCCAGGTGCTCCCGAGGAAGCAAGGTCAGCGCTGCAGGCTGCCGGCAGACACCCAGGAGATGCAGGGTTGCTCCCCAGAGGGGTTTCCAGCACTCCCGATGCGAGGCCGGCCCCGTAGCTGTAGCAGTGTGGCGGCCGCGCAGTACCTGCAGGTCACAGAGGCCCTTGGAGGACTGGGAGTGACATCTCCAGTAGCTTTCTCACCCAAATAAAGGACATGACATGGGGCAGTATTCAAGTAGATTTAGCATTTCCAACAACACACTAGAGATCTAATCACTTATACATATTCATTTTAGGATAGAAAAAGTGGTAGAGCAGAACCTGACCCTAAAAAGAAAGCCACTTTTAGGTCCATCACCTCCACCCTGGCCTCCAGCTTCAAGAGACGTAGGTCCTCCAAGGATACGGTAAGAGGAAGAAGAACAATTCTGCCCTCTCTCTTTCTCTCTCTTTCTCTCTTCTGCCATCCCATCGACTGCCACACACCCATCCCGAAGCTGCCAGTGTACATGCATAGCTCATGTTCGTCACCAGTCAGTGAGTCAGTCAGTGAGTCAGTCATCCCGTGTTCCTGAAAGGATGCTGGGATCCTGGAGGGCAGGCAGGAGGTGTTTTGGAGTCCTGTGATGAGTTGGGAGATGCAACCGAGTTTTTGTTTTGTTTCCGTTTTCTTTTTGCCTGGATGATTTCTGATGTTCCTCTCTGTGCTTTGCTCACCGTACCGGTGCTGACCTCTTGAATCCAATGACTTTTTTTTTTCTGTTCCTGAGTGTTCCTATACCTGTTTGTCATTGTATGCCTAAAAACGATCACCCCGATTTAATTTGGGCACTGTGTCACCTCACCAAGAGCCATGAGTGTCACATTCTCTACATGTGATTTTTGTTTGTGACTATTAGCATTCGGGATGTAGTCCTCGGCACAGGAGTGACAGCTCTCTCTGGTTATCGTCAGCAGCGAAGCCGCTCTGGAAAAGAGACACCAAGGCTTGAAAGAGGAGGTTGTTAAAGACCCAGCCTGGTTCGAACCTGGGCTTTTCACCTCGCAGTAACGCTGCTCGCACATAACCAAAGAACATTTCCAAATAGCTGCCTCTAAAGCCAGCCGTTTCCCAATGTGCAAACGTGTCTGCTCGTGCTGGAGCTTCAGACACGCCAGCGTCAGGTTGGGCTGTTGGTCTGTCGGACTGAGCCGGTGTCCCTCTGCATGTTGCCGTCTGTCGTACGACACTCTGCACTGTGGCTACTCTGTTGTCTCGTGTGGATGCGGGCGGTGCGGTGTGCTGCCTGAAATCTGCTCCCCGGGCTGCTCGGCTGCTCCGAGCGGGCTCCCCGCTGCAGGCGCAATGCACGGCGGGGACGGGGGGACGGCGGCGGGGTGGCCCGTCCCTGGCTGTAGGCTCGCGGGGGGGAGCGGCGTGCGATGTCGCAGGGGATCTCCGGCCACGGCGCTGCATGGAGGCGGCTGCATTTGGCACCAGGGCAGGCTCCGTCCCCAGCACCCCTGGGATGCAGCCCCAGGGACAGCTGAGCCCTCCGCCAGGCTCGGCTGCCACCATCTCACACAAAGTTCTCCCCTCACTGTCACGAGGGGGTCCCACGCTCTCCTTGCTTGACCCTGTACCCAACGGGGAAGACAAGCATCCCCGTCATCTCCTGCGCTGCCCCCATGCTCCTGGGGTGGCACCTTGTCCTGGTCGTGCCCCAACATTTTGGGTGCACCATCCCCACTGCCCCAGGGACCAGACACCTGAGTAGCTCTGCAGGGAGGTTGGAGGAGGGTTGGAGGAGGGTCTGCGTGGCTGGACCCCAGCCTGGGGAGAGGAGGCAGAGGTGGGATGGACGGTGAGGTGAGGAAGGAGGTGGGGAGTGAGAAGAACCGGGAGGAGAGACTGGTGGGGGAGAAAAACCTGCAGGAAGAGCTGACAGGGGAGCCCTCAGCATGTCTGGAGTAGACCCCACGTTTTGTTGTCTCCAGCATTTAGAAAACCAAGGGGTCCTGGCCTGGGAGAGTAGGAGCATCACAGCGAAGTGGGCACCTGGGGAGACCAGTGCCCACCATGGGCACATGACCGGTGCCAAGAGAGGGTACCCTGTGCCCTGGCTATGGCCATGCCCTCTCCTGGGTGCCAGGGCCTGGTGCTTGCTCATTCTCCCAGGAGCAATGGGGCACCTCCGTATCTCCTCCATCGCCCTGCTCCTTCCCCAGGGATGCGTCCTGGGCCTGATCCTGCTCTGTGCTGTGGCATGCGCGGCCCCATGCCACCCCACCACCCTGGGGTACGTGCACCGTGGGCTGGCCAGGTCCAGGAGCCATCTACACCAATGGCTCCAGAAGATGGCACCCTGCTCTGGTGGCACCTGCAACCATGGGGCAGCTATGGGCAATGATGCCCCGCTGCCTTGGAGCCTGTTGCAGTCTTCTGCGTGCCATGGGGTGACATGGCCGGGGCCCTGGCATGTGTTCCCAAGGGGGTCAGGCTAGCTGGGCCAAGAACAGGCCAGAAGGGCCAAGATCCAAGCCAGCGGGGCCAAGACCAAGGCTAGCAGGTCCAAGATCTGGTAATTACAGGGGCCCACAGTGGAAAAAGCTTTGTGGTGATGTCGGGCAGGCCTGCTGGTTGCTCCATGGGGTGAGCGACCTGCGGGAGGGTGCTGTCACCAGCTCATGTCACAGCTTGCCATTTGGTGCTCCCAGCTTCCATGCAGCAGCCCTGGCTTAGAGACCCCAATGCCCTCCTGCTGTGGAAGGCCCCATAAGTATGTAGCATGCGGGAACACATTGCCTGGGGTCCTTGTAAAGATCAGAAAGCAGTGAGGTGCTCTGTTTTATGATGCTTGGCAGAGCCGCGGGCCCACACCAGGTCTCAGTTAGACAAGGCTTGAGAGCCCATGGGGCTGGAAGGCCAGGCTGACCCCAGCCCCATGGGCTCTCCGGGCTAGCAAGTGAAAAATGCAAACCTGGTGGCCTTGCTTCTTCCCTTTTCGTTGTCGGGAGTTTTAAAAATGGATTCTGCCCTGCAGCCCTGCAGAATGGTCCCTCAGGAGTGCCAGAGAGACAGGCTGGCACCATGGAACCAAGACAGCCCTGGGAAGCTGCCACCCCACTCTGAACGTCCTAGCGCCCACCATCACCCGAGCTGCACAGCCTCTCCGCGGCACATCATCCCCACCGCCCCAGGAGGAGATGCATGTGTTCCCCATAGGCAGCTCCTGCAACTCGAATAGCACTCGCAGAGCTGACGTACTGCCATCCATCGCAGCCACCCACGCTACTGCAACCCCACAGAAGCCATGTGAGACGCATAAACCACACAGACACCTTCCGAGCCGGCACATTTCGTACAGACACGTAACAAGACGCACAGATCCCTTAGCCCCCACTGCAGACGTCATCAGCCCCCGCAGTCCCACTGCCAGCCCGCGGGCCCCCAGACACAGCATGACACACGTCCCACGTCACCGCCAAGCGAGGGCCCCGTGAGCGTGGGGACGATGCCAGAGCTGGTTGAGAATCGAGGGCGTTCATGGAAAAGGTCACCTTTTCAGTGAAAGATCAGCCATCCCAAAACCAAGTGCTTTTTGGCTGAAAAAGAACCTAGTTTTTGGCCCCAAACGACCAAAAGTAGGCCAAAGACAACTATATTTTTTTTTAAAGGAAAGTTGACATTTTCTGCAGCAAGATTGCATTTAGCTGGAATCCTGATATTTAATTGAAAAAAAAAAAAGAAACCCAAAATTCTTCCAGAAAATCTTCCACCAGCCAGGGACTACCATGTGAGCCCAGATTAGGTTGAAGTCATTTTTAAAGACATATTAAGTTCTTGTCTATATTTTCTTCCTGGTGTCATTTAAAGTTTTTGGTGCCTTCACTTCACTTCCATATCTTAACATGTTTGAGTCTCTTCTACGGTTAATATTGATTAATTTCTTGGCTTTATAATGTTTGGTTTGGGGATAATTGCACCATCCCTGTAACATCATTTACCCTAAATTACTGATATGTGCTTCTAGCATTAGTTCTACCTTAACATAGTTTTGGTATGACGATTTTCTTGCTTTTTTTTCTTTTTTTCTTTTTCTTTTTTATTTTTTTTTTTAATATTAAAAACTGCATGCATGAACTCTACACAAAAGAAGTAAACGCGAATGTTACCCTGTGATAATTCTGTGATTGGAGGAGATATGCTTTCAAACCCAAAGCCACGCTCTTGTATTGCAATTTTCCTGGCCAGGCTCCCCAGATCGCTTGGTGATGTCAGGGTCCCCCCCCAGAGCTGTGCAGAGAGGCCAGAGCACCCCGGCCCACCCTGACGGACCCCCCCTTACCGCCCCATGTCCACGAGCACTGAGGCACACGCACACACACACGCTGCTTTTTCCCTGGTTGCGTCAGGCCACTAGCGCAGGGTATTTAACAAAGGACTTTTTCTTCTGCCTGTATGGTTTTTTTATTTGGAGCTCTTCCTTCAGCAGAGGCTGGCACCATCTCCTCTGGGTACCCACCGAGCCTCTCCCCTCTCCAAATCATCTCATCCCCATGGGGCTCCAGCCCCATCCCATCAGCTTTACTGCGGCAGCCGAGGTTTTGGCAAAGAGGGGCGGCTGCACCCCCTTAGGAAAAGGCATGGTTTTGGTGGACCAGCAAAATGCCACAAAAAGCTCCCCAGGGTGACAGAGCAATTTGTCAGAGCAAAACCACCAGGAGATGGCCAAGGTGTTGCCACCTAGCAAAGCAATGAGGAATTTCTTAGAGGCTCCATTTTGACAGTCAGCCCCCTACATGAAGGAGCAATCCCAAGAGGTGTTCCCTCAGTGGCAGCGTGTCCCCACCATGCACACCGCAGGGATGGGACTGTGCTGGCTCCAGCCCCTGCCCCAGCAGCTCCCCGTCAAGGTGCTGGGGTCTTGTGAAGCACAAAACCTAGCAGGTGAACCCGGAGGAGCCCATGCCGTGCTCGGGGGGCCACCAGACCTCCCTTCACAGGCTATAGGGCCACGCAGGGTAGCCACAGTGCCAGAGCCACCAGCAGCAGCATGGCGGCCAGAGTTGCCACCAAGCAACACAGGATGGGTTAAATCCTGTGAAATCCAGTGAAAACCAAGGAGCCCCTGGGAACCCAGCAAACCAGCAGCCCTCCTAGGCACAAGCGAATGTCCATGGAGAGGATCCACGCAGCAGCAGGAGACCCACTGAGACCTTCTCCTGCCCTGGCACCAAGTTAGGTTCTCAAAGTGGTGGAAGATGCTCGGTGACACCGCTCTGCATTGATGCCACCTGTTTAGGGCTTGGAGCTAGGAGAGGGAGAGGAAGGACATGTGGAAGAAGGTAGGGAGGAAATAACTGCCCAGCTATAAACTTCTGCCTGAGGAGGAAGGACTTTTTTTTCTGGCCAGTTGAGGGGTATTTCTGCTCTCCCTGCTTGCTTGCTGGTGGGACTGCGGCTGGGGAGGTCTCTCCAGGGGGTGTTGGCCAGGCCCCCCACTGCGAGGAGCACAGAACCCCAAATCCAGGCCACATCTCCAGCACAGGCTGCATTCTCACATTAGCAAGTGAAGCTACAGATAGTTGCAAATCAACCACATGGCATGGTTCCTCACCTGCACAGAAGGGTAGTGAGAGCAGAGGCACTAAAGCAAGGAGGTGCAATGCTCTGGCCTCAAAGCACAGCTTGAGCTGGCACCAGCCAGACCCTCCAGCCACAGGCTTGGCCTTGGGCTGGGCTGGAGGGTCACAGCTTTCTCTTGTAGCTGTCCCCAAGCAGGGACAGGCCAGCTCTGCAGGCGACACGGCTGCCATGCGCTGCGCCGTGCTCCTGGGTGTCCTCCCCATCCGGCCATAGGGTGCTTGGAGAGCGTCTGCAAGGACCTCTGCACAAGCCTGGAGCACATTGGGCAGGAGACCTCAGCCAACAGCAGGTTTGGGGCCGTTGCATCACCCCCAGAGATATCCCGTAGGGACACAGGGGGTGCAAGGAGAGGCGGGGGTGAGTTCCAGGACTGCCTAACGCTTCTCTCTCCTTGTCTGTGTATTTGTGTGTTGCAGCAATACCACCCCACCGACATCACCGGCCAGCTCAACCTCTCCGACCCCTCTGTCAGCACTGTGGTGTGACCTTCTCCCCGAGGGCCATCAGTCCTTGCCCAACACAGCGGGAAGGCACAGCCAGGACTGCCTTTCATGGGATACTGATGGGTTCTTCTGGGTGAGACGGGAGGAAAGCATCCTTCATCCATACACAGTGACTTCATTGTATATCTCCCTCCCTCTCTAGGCCTGCTGCCATACTGACGCCCCAAAACGCACAGCAGAACCAGGACAGGGTTTGCACTTCACTGTACAGAGATAATCACTTCCAACCAGTGCTGTTGTTGATCAGTATTGCCACTGACTGGCTATGTGCAAGGGGAAAAGACTTTGAAGGCACGTGGTGCCTGCTCTCCTGCAGTAGCAGGGAAGAGCTGGTGCCTGACTGCAAACACATGCTTCACTGTGCAGGCTCCGGGCTCTCTGCACACACACGGCTCTCAGACCACCCCAGAGATGTGCTTGTGCAGCAGCCCGCGCAGTTCGGCTGGCTGGGAACGTGCTTCTGCCATGCCATGATCCACCACCTCCATAGCAGGGTTGGGAGACGTGTGCTCTGCTCCTGGCCAGGGGATGAGCCCCTGGTCCTCCCATCCTACTGCCCCTGCTCAAAGCCCATGGTACAACTAAACGCCGTGCTGTGGAGCTCACTGTGTGCTGTCAGCCAAAATCCTGGCTCCCCACTTCTCCTGCACACCAGACATCCCCAGGGCCTGGCCGTGGCCAGCAAGTAGCTCTCACACCCTGGCAGTCCTGGACAGGAGAGACGGCAAACCAGATCCCAGCGCAGGAGAAGGCGACCAAACAAAGCAGCCTGAAGCACTTCTCCCGCAGGCACCCATGCCCGTGTGCCAGCCTCCCCGAGCTCCCTCCAGGGGGGTGCTGCAATCAGCTGTGGGCACTCCAGCACATGGGGAGCACCAGTGAGGCTGGGGATGAGCAGTTGCAGCTTGTGCACAGGCAGCGTCACATCCCATGAAGGCAGAAACCCACCTGTGATGTGGTACCTAGCCCCCGCAGCGAGAGCCACCTTCTCTTTGCCCCAGCTGAGCAGATGGGGCAGATGCGGCTGGCAGGATTTTTGGACAGTGGCTGAGGTCTGTGAGCATCATCCCACTGACTACAGTGGCCCCATCAAGTTCATCTCTCTCCAGCTGAGAAATCAGGCCCATTCGACTTTATACGTCAGTGTAACATTAATACCAAGTTTTTGCAAGAGCTCAGTAAAGTCTAGACTGGACCGTGGAGTGGTTTCTTGCAGCACCGCGTGCCTCCTTCTGTCTCTGCCTCCCGGCAGAGCTGGCAGGGAGCCCCGCGCTGAATCAGAGCCTCACCCAGCACTGCTGCGGGGCTTGCGAGCAGAGAAGGTGGAGAGAAGGGGAGGGTCGGGGCAGGGAAAGGGCCAGGAGCTGCAGGGAAGATCGGGAGGAATGGGGCATTGCTATTCTGGGGTGTGGGGATGGATGGCCAGCGTGGGGCCAGATGTGGGCTAAAACTACCCAAATGCCGGCACCGCTCAAGCTGGCTTGCACCCGCCTCCGTCCAGAGGAAAACTGGGGCGAGGCTGCTGGGGACACCTTTCCCTGGCCACCCCTGGGTGGTGACAGCAGCCATCTCCTCGCTGTGCCACCAGCTCCTGCAGGACCCCCTTCCTTCTCCCACGTGCCCAGTGTGGGGATGAGCAGAAGCCCATCCCCATCCCCTCCAAGGCTTTTCCTTTGTGATGCCGTACAGCCCCCAAGAAGCTTGTGATGTCACCTGTGGCATCGCCCCCTTCCAGCTTTGCCTCCCTTTCTTCTGCAGGGCTTGATGTTGTCCTTGGGTTCCCAGTCTGTGGCCACAAAGGCCACTGCAGGTTTGAGCCCCCAGGGTGGGACGACTCTCCCCTCCAGAGGAGCGGGGAGGAGGAGCAGGGCTCAGGTAACCATGGAGGATGACAGGCGAGGTCCTAGCTCCAAATGGGAAGCTCAGGCCTTCCTGAGGAGGCCCACATGTACACTGGGCTGGTCTCTATCTTGGAAATAAAAATGACAGAAAGCCACAACTGAGGTGACATTTGGTTTATTCTCTGCAGAATTTATTTAACCTCTACCTAGAGCTTGCCAAAGGGTGCATTGACCACATCCCTGGCTTGTCCCACAGCTCTTGCACAGGTAGGAGATCATTTCTATGCCACTAGAGCTAATAGGGGGAGGTTGATGTCCACGGCCATCTCATTGTGCCTCTTATTGCCTTGCAGTGTGTAGGAACTTGTGCCGGAAGGGGCTGTTTCTCCTCCTTGAGAGTTGCCCCTTTTGCCCCTGCCCATACTTTCCTTTGCCACATGGAGGCTCTGGAGTGCTGCAAAAGCACCCAGAGATCCTCAAGTGCATGAAACGGCCCACGGAGAGCTCTGGGGCACACCAAAAGGCCTGCTGGGGACACAGAAAGCCAAACAGATGGCATTTGAATGCACCAAAAGCCAAACCAAGGGACATGAGGGGCACAGAAGGGAATGCTGAGGCTGCTTGGATCACTGAATGCTGGGTGGAGGGTGCTGGGGGCACCAAAAGGCACAGGGAGGCTTTGGGGCACCAAAAGGCACACAGAGACTCCTGGGGTGCACCGAAAGGCACGGGGAGGTAAATGGTGCACCCTGAAATGCACATGAGGGCTTTGGGGAGCAAAGGGGCAGGAGCCAGAGGAAAAGGATCAGCAGCTCCCCCGGGAAGGGGCTGTGCAGGTCCAAGGGTGTCCTGGGGGAGCCTCCCAGGGCAGAGAGAGGTGCTGCAGAGGGGCTGAGCTGGAGGCTGTGGTGCAGAGCTTGGCACTGGCTTGGGAGCCCCTGGAAGGAGGAGCAGGACCACCTTGCAGGAGCAGAGCATCCTCTCACTGCTCCACAGGGAAACCTTCACAACAGCTGGGTGTAGGCACCAGAGAAGGGCATGGACCACAGCCTGCCCAGGGCGAAGCCACTGCAGCGCCTGGTGGCCCTGCCTCAGCATCCCCTGCAGGTGAGGGGTCTCCTCCAGAAGTGGGGTTCCCTGCGCAGGTGCTGGTAAACAACCACGATGGAGCCCATGAAGGTGCAGAAGATGATGCTGGCCAGGAAGGAGAACAGCCCGATGAGCAGAAAGGTGGCATAGTGCTGGGTGGACAGTGGGGTCTCATGGCATGGCCAGAAGGACTCATTCTTGAAGGCCATGATCGGGTACATGTTCAGCTGCTTTGGGAACATGCACTGGAGCAAACTCTTCTCTGGAAGAGAAAAGCAGTGGTGGTGGGCACATGAAGCAGCTGGGACAAGGCAGGTGGGCACTAAGGACAGTAGGTCTGTGTGGGACAGGGGGGATCTGAGCAGGAGGACAGGGTCTGGGGGGGCCAGGTTGGCCAAGATTGCCCAGGGCAAGGCACAAAGAAGAGGAGCAGTGAGAGTCCAGCGCTCACCTACGTCCTACACCTGGGGGAGTGGGATGGCACGGGGAGGTGGGCACAGTGCTGGGCAGGATGGAATGGGGCAGGCAAGGTGGTGGGGCTGGCTCCCTGGCGACGGGTGGGCAGCGGAGAGCAGCCAGCCCGGAGGTGCCACAGAAGGCCCCACCAGGGCAGGCGAAAGGCACAGGAGTGGGCAGCAGTGGAGGGAGAGGCCTCGCTGGCAGAGCTGCTTCTCACCGAGGCTCACAGGGGAAGAAATGCAGGATCAGACCCATGCTCATGAAGGCACCAGGGAAGGGGCTGAAGGCACTGAGTCCTGGCCAGGTCAGGGGCAATGCCCACCCCACAGGTGCCCATTGCCCATCCCCCTTTGCCCTCCCTGTGGCAGGACCGGTGCCACTGCTGGGGACAGCGCTGGGCACCGTTGCCCAGTCCACCCCTCCAGGCAACCCCTGCTGGTGACCAGGGACCAGCCACCAGTCACTGGAGGGTGGCACCAGGGACCAGACCCAGGGACAAATGCACCCAAGTGGGGCTGGCTCCTGGGAAACCTTGCCACATCCCCAGGGACCCCAACCCCACGGACCCATGGCCTGGCAGCTGGTGGGGATGACCAGTGAGGATGGAGTGGGTGGGGGCTTGGGGACACCTTCCCCTGGGCACTCACCTGGCACTTTTTCCCTGTTGTGTCCAAGCCAGCGCCAGAGGGGCAGGATGCTGCAGGAGCACACCCAGGGGTTCCCGTGCAGGAAGAGCGCTTGGAGCCGGGGCAGGGCGCGCAGCACCCCTGCCCCCAGCTCCTCCAGCCTGTTGTCACCCAAGTTGAGCGTAGCCAGGCTGCCGAGGGGCAGGAAGGTCTCGGGGCTCAGCACGGCCAGTTGGTTGTCGCTGAGGTCCAGCTCCTGCAGCGCTCTGAGCCCCACCAGCGCCTGCCTGTGGATCATCCCCAGGTGGTTATGGGGCAGGCTGAGCCGCAGCAGCACTGGCAAGGAAGGGAAGGCGCGTGCCCCGAGCACGGCGATGAAGTTGTAGCCGAGCCAGAGGGTGCTGGCGTTGGCAGGCAGGCGCTGCGGCACCTCGTACAGGGCGCGCTGGCGGCAGTCCACGTCCCCCGCCCAGCAGCTGCAGGTGGGGGGACATGCAGGTGCGGGTAGGGGGCACAGGAGGAGCAGGAGGGCCAGCAAGGTGCTGGGGCCCTTCCACGCACCCATGGCTGCCCACTCGCATGGCGAGGGCTCCCAAGCCCCCGGCATTGGGATTGTCCCACGAGCAGGATGCCCAGAGCCCCTTGCCTTGCCCAGCCACGCGTCCTTGTACGGCACCCTTGGGTGCGGTGAGCGGGTGGATGCGCACCGTTCCCAGGCTGCATGCATTCCCCACCACGCGCCATGCGGGGTGGAGCTGCACTTCTGTTAGCAAATATTTTTGCAGTGATGCCTGCCCTGGCAAGGTGCGGCTGTGCCCTCGTCCCTCCCCCTGCCAGGCACTGCTCCAGCCAGGTAAGCAGCCAGCTCTGCACAGCCTGCCATTAACTGCTTGTGTGCGCTGCAGGCTGGGGAGGCAGAAATAAAAAACATCTCCTGTCCCCCATCCTCCCCACGGGGCATTCCACCGTGCACAGAGGACCCAGGGCCACGCGGCTGTCTGGGATGGGGCAAAGCTTCAATCATGTCATCAGCTGGTCTAATGCCACCATCTGTGCTGGCCGTGCCATGCCCAGAGGTCCTCAGTGGGGAGCCCTTGGCTGGGCTCTGCTTGCCCCTGGCAGACCGTGAGCCACGGCAAGGTGAGGAGGGTTGGGATGTGACCCCCACTGAGAAGGCACGAGGAAGGTCACCGTGCCAGGCTGCTGCCACCCAAAACGTGTTTGCCCTGGCCTCGGCATGGCAGTGCCGGCACCAGAGGGCTCAAAGTCTGTCCCCGCCCTGTTTACTCCTGCTCCGGTTTCAAAGCCCCGCAGCAGGAGCCACAGGGGGGAGGTTCCAGCACCCCTCTCCCTGTCAGGGCTCCGGAGACCCCAGGGCACCAGAGGACCTTGTCCTACCCAGCAATGGAGCAGAGACACCCTCATGGCTCCTTTGCCATCTAAGAACCGGGGGACCCCCCGCCACCTCTGCCCCACTGCAAAGGGGCTGGGGGGGGGCAGAAAGGCAACGCGTGCCTGCGTCCCTGGCCTGATCCCGGATGTTCCCAGACCCAGGGCAGACCGGTTTATTAATAGCCTCCGGAGGAGCTTTGATTTGTTTATCTACCCTGCAGCAAACTCAGTTTTCTGCATTAATCCCCATCTGGAAATAATTCAGAGGAATCCTCCGGCCCGGCCCAGCCCAGCCCAGCAGGGCACAGACCCACTCCACAGGCTGCAGCACCAGCTCACTCGCAGCACCCCGGGCTGTGTGGGGACCCAGATTTTCAGGGACCCAGTGCACTCAGAGGTGCATTGCCCACTGCCCACTTTGAAGTGCAAAAATCATCAAGGAAAAAAACAGAATTGCTATGAAAAACAAGGTCGTTTCCAGCTTTTGTGCTCAGAGAGCCCAGGAGTCTGAGAAGCATCTCAGTGCTCTTCTCTCGCTGCCACCCTGCTTCACACCCTGCTGGCACATGGCAAGAGGTGTCCCCAGCAGGGGGTCCTGCACCCCACCAGTGCCACCACTGTCCCTTCACCTGCCACATGAATGCTCTGCAAGGCACTAGGCTCCCAGCGCCACCAGCGGCATGGCCCTTTGTGTCCCTGTCACTGCCCCCTTCTATGGGCAGGGGACACAGCACCCTGCAGGTCCCTGTCCCCAGCCAGGGCTGCACGGCTCCCCCATGGCCATGCCTCGTCCTCCGGAGGTCTTGGGCTCCACAGCCCAGTCCAGCCCTGGGCCAGCACCAGATGTGGCTCTGAGCATCCCCTGTGGTAGGACAGCACAGGGGGACCATGCTTGCTGATAGAGCGGTCCCCACAGCGCTGGGCAGGGGGAGGGAATCTGGGAGCTCAGCCAGCACACCAAGACCCTTCCCAAAATGGAGAGGCAGGTAAACTCCGGAGTCCAGCCACTGACTGCAGGGACGTGTGATGAGGCACCTAGCACAGCCCTCCAGCTTGCTCCTGGTGCTGGAGGGATGCAGGGGTGGCGGCATGGAGGCAAGGAGCTGGGGCTAGGGACAGGGAGCCATGCGGCTTTGTCATCCTCCACCACCAGAAAGCTGGGAGCTGGGTGCCGGGGTGAGCACGAAGCCCCACTGGCCTCTCTGGCCCTTCCCAGGCTCTTCCCACCACCCTGCTGTGGAGCATTTGCAAACCAAAGCAGCTGGGTGAGGACCCGGGCAAGCATCTCCTGCCAGGCGAGAGGAGAGCACCCTCCCAGCGCCTGGCCCAAGCCCTCCACAGTGCAGGGTGCTGCAGCTGCCCACAGCCCAAGCAACTTGGCAGGATGGGACCCATCTCCCCCTAGAGGCACCAGCACCAGCGTGGTGAGGCTGCAGCTCTGCCTGGAGCAGGACTCTTGGTGCCTCCACCGCTTTGCAACCCTGACACCTTGGGGGGGGGTCAGCTCCCACACAACCTCTTGCATCCTCCCCACCACCGTAGTTCCATGAGGGTCCCCGTTCCCATGGGTTCTCCCTCCTAGGAGGACAGCACGGCCTCTGCCTGGGTCAAGGGCAGGAGGTCTCCGTGCCTGAGCCTGTGACCGGGACAGCAAGCCCCTGGGCAGTGTGAAGATGGAGGGGAGGGCATTTTAGGACTCCTTACCAGCTTTTAACCAATCCTTGAAGGTTATTGCACATTTCCACGTAATTAACAATTCAAGGCTGGCAGATGCCTGCAGCATGGCAGGAAGGAGTCCCTGAAGCACACAGCACTCTGGCCAGCCCCATGGGCACCCTGGCCTCTGCCCTGGGACATCCCTGGTGCCCTGCTCCTCCTGGGCTCTGCTGGGCACATATCAGGGCTCTGACTTTTTTATGGCAGGTGACACCAAGTGGCAGAATTGTGAATGGGCACTGTGCACGATGTGGGTGCTGTGCATGGCAAAGGCACTGGGGTCCTCTGGCTGCAGCCATGGCACCCAGTGCAGGGGACAGCTGATGCCCAGGGGGCATGAAATCATCACGGTGCCTAGCACTGGGATGCTGCAAGAGCTCGTAAACCACATGTGAAATGGATGCAGAAACTGGACTCTGAGGAAGGATGGCCCAGGCAGCCCCAGTGCTCCCAGCCCTACCCAAGAGCTGTATTAACATCACCTTGGTGCACCCCAGACCCCCCATTTGGCCTCTGCTAAACCCATACTGTGCTGGAGCAAAGCAGCTGGAAGCCAGATCAATCCATAGAGCTGGAGCTATGAGCTGTGGTCCCCAATGACCATGTCATCCTCAATTTTAACTATTCAGCTGCCCCAAAGCCCAAATTTCTCATGCAAATGGCAAACAGATCAAACGCTTAAAGAAAAACAATTGGGCCAAGCAGGTCACTTATCCCAGCTCCAGGGGCAGGGCTTGCCCTGGGCTAGCATGAGGCTGACCAACAAACATGACCAACATTTGCAGCACAGCAAGTGTTTAATAGACGCAAAGCTTTTGGGGTGTCAGACACTCCCTGGAGCATCTCTGCATCACTGCACCGTGCCAGGCTCCCGCATCCCCTGCCTTGGTGAAGGTGTCCCCACTGCAGAGCTGCATGCTTGGAGAAGCCAGGCACCAGCAAGTCCTGGGTCGGGCACCAGGGGACATCCACGATGACTGGACCAGGTTTTGGAGTTGTCAGAGGGGCGGGTTGACAGGATGAAGGGTGGGAGCATCCTCATCCAGCCTCCTATTGCACCCCAAATCCCGACAGGATGGACAACAAACCCTGAGCAAGCTGAAGCCCTTCCTAGGCTACAGGGACAGCCCCACCACTACAATCCACACATGGGTCTGGGGCATGGCATGGGGCACCCCAAAAGTGACCCAAATGGCAGCCCAGGAGCTCAGCGTGCAGGCACAGGATGCTATGGCTTGCTCCACAGAGCCACACCAAGCCTGCCCACATGCTGCTGTCCCCATGTCCCTGCACTCAGCTCTCAAAAGCCACCGTCACCCCACAGCAGATGCACGGCCGGCAGCAGCAGTGGCGTGGGAACGGCGCCTGGGGCACCACATCTTGGCACAGTCCCAAAGGCTGCTGCGTGACTGCCGGCTCCTTGCATGAGCCCTTGGTGTCCGTGTCTGGTGGGGATCGTCTGGCTGCCCGGGGATGCTCCTTGTCAGTCTTGACGGCGAGGAAGGTGGCCAGGTCGAGGTCGAGCATGGTGACGCCGCCGCGTGGCGTGGGCGTATTTTGGCGGCACTGCGGGCAGGGGATCCAGTGCTGCTCATTGGCAACGGCATCCAGGTGCCTGAGGCAGGCCTGGCAGAAGGTATGGCCGCAGTAGAGCCGGCGCGGCAGCCTGCCACACAGGTCGTAGGAGGAGTAGCAGATGATGCACTCAACCCTCTGGCTGCCTCGGCTCGGGGTGCGCGAGTGCGCCTCAGTGCGTGGCCCCATGTCCTCTGCCCAGGGGCTGCAACCGGCCTTGGACATGCTGGGAGGGGAGGGTGAGAAAAGACATCAGCCCCGCAGCTGGGGAGGGGACCAGGGCATGGGATGCCACCTCCGCGTGCAGCCAAAGGGCTGGGGAAATGGGGACCAGCCCCATGCTGGTGGCAGCTGCGGGTTGCCAGGGATATTGGGGTCCCTGCCCAACATCCCCGCCTGCTCTGTGGCCAGTCCTGCCCTATGGTGGGCTCTGAGGTGTTCCCCATTCATGGGGATGCATTGTCCTGGTGCTACCTTGTGTCCCCGTCAAGGGCTCTGCTGAATGCTCTTTCCTTCCCACAGGGCTTGGGGGTGGCCAGACCCCAGTAGCCTGCCTGGGGCTGTGGGGGCACTGGGTCAGTGGGCACCATGGGGTGGGAAGGAGGTGGGAGCAGCACCCAGAGGGCCAGGCCGTGTCATAGCCCTGCTCCTTGCCAGCCCCATATGCCAGCGCATGGATCGGCAGCAGGGGTCCAGCATCATCTCAGGGTACCCACCAGCATGTCTGCAACCCTCTCCTAGAGGCCACCATGACTCTGCTCCCTCTCTACAGGTGACCTCGAGCATTTTGGTCAATGTGGGCACTCACTTCTCCCCCCATCCCAGTCCCTCATTCCTACCTGGGGTGCTCTCCTCCCCAGGACCTCAGGGGAGGTGGCAGAGGGGCTGCACCATCCCAGGGAGCTGTGGCAGTCCTGGGAGCAGCATCAGGGCCAGAGCAGCTCCCCACCAGGTCCTGGTGGCTGTGGGTAGCTGTGTGGTGGGAAGGAGCTCACCTTTCAGGGGCAGGCGTGCTATCGGATCTGCAGCCAGGAAGCCAAGCCTGGGATATTGAGTTACAAGCACCCAGATAACAAAGACCTCCGAAATTGAAGACGTACTTCCCTTCCTGGGAGCGCTCCTCAGCCGCTCGCACTGCCTCATTAGCAGAAGACACTGTCCCTGTGAGGTCAGGCTTCACTATGTGTGGACATTGGTCATGCCCAGGCAGCAGCGGTGGAGTCCTCCCTGTCCTTGGGCACCACCTGTGGCCTGGCACATCTGGGCAGATGTTGGCCAGCAGAAGCCCCATCGCTCTACGGACGCTCTGGGACATACATGGCCAGCACATCCCCAGGTGGCCTGGGCTGCGGGGATGGCTGCAATCCAAGGGTGAGGGCACAGCAAGGGTCAAGGCTTGGGGGAGCTGGGGCTGGCATGGAAGCACTGAGGCTGCGGGTGCAGGCAGCACCCATGCATGGGGCAGTGCAGGGGGACAGGGACCCTGTTCTGTGCCTGGGGGTGATGGCTGCGAAAGGAAGACCAGCTGGGGTGTGAGGAGGGCTGAACTGGGCAGGAGCTGGGAGAGGTGGGGGAAGGAGTGGGGCACTCAAGCTCTCCTGGATCTCCAGTGCCCTTTGTGTCCTTGCTGACCGTGGGGACAGAGGGGCAGGCAGCACAGCAGGGCTCTTTGCTGATGGCTTGGAGGTGCTCGGTGCCTGTGGGCTGACCGGGAGCAGGGGGACACTGGTGGCCCCGCTTCCCCAGGAAAGCCACCAAAGCCATGTCCGTGCCCTGTCCCTGCTCTTCCAGCTGGGGCTGCAGGCTCTGGTGTCGGGGTCCTCGGCTCTGCTGGGGCTGATGCCCATCACCAGGCTTGGCTGGGGAGAGCCTGGCACCCCTCGGTGACACATGCAAGGTCCATGTTGATGCATGACCCAGGGCCGGTGGCAGGGTCAGTCCTCGCAGCACCAGCCCCTACACGACTCTGGGGCCAGCAGCGATGTCACAGCCCCTGCAGGGAGTGTGCTCAGAGCAGGGAGAGAGTGGGCTTCGGGGGGACAAACCCAGGATCCTGGATGAGAAATGCACGGCCCAGAGCCCGCAGCACTTCTGCCTGCGAGCAGGAGAGGGCAGCAGGCAGCAATGCAGGCAGGAGCAGGGTCCCGCGCTGTTCCCAGGCTGCCAGGGCTCCTTGGAGGCAAGAAACGGGGGTTTGGAGCTGGAGACCAAGCGCCTCACTGGGGCTCTGCAGAAAAGCTCGACCCTGACCCATGTGCTCGGAGCAGGGCAGCACAGCTGGCAGCATAGCAGCTTTGGGCTTGCAGTGGCCGTATCCTGACGTGCTCTCTCACAGGTGGCCCCAGCAGCACCCGTGTCGGGCGGGCTCCCACTGCCAAGGGCCTCGGGCAGGACATGGGCTGGCACAAGGTACCCAAGGGACCCCGCAGGCCAGCAGCAGCCGTCCCCATGCATGCTGGGAGGTGGCACCCCCATGACAGCAGCTGGGGCAGGGCCAAGCACAAAGATGGGTACCGTGTGCTCCATCCAAGTCCCGTGCGTCTGGGGATGTCCAGGCATCCAGATGCCTGGGGATGTCCTGCATGTCCCAAAGCTGGCAAGAAGTCACCCTCCTGTCCAAAGTAATGTGGTGGCCTGGCACACCTGCCATGGAGTAACGTATGCAACCCACAGGCATCATTTGGGTCATAGGAAGCTAGACCCAAAACCACTATATGCATGCGAGGGTGGGCTTGGCTCTGTGGAAACCCAAGAGTACCCATGGCACTGCCTGGGGGCAGTGACCACCCCCGAGTTACTGGGTGAGGAGGGGTAGGAAGAGGCAGGGGGCCATGGACCTGGCATGGAACCTCATGAGGTCCGACAAGGAGACGTGC
>VXAL01010056.1:29350-57428 GCA_013399475.1 Chauna torquata | reverse complement strand
GGAAGGATGCCATTAATGTTTCAAAAATAATTGTCTTGGGCAATATATTATTATGATGGGGGTGGGGTCAGTCATTTATTCCCTGTGGTAGAAATTACATATGGGGAAGGAAAGAAAGCGTCATATGATTGGCATTTGTAAGTCTAACTTGTCTCATATTAACCAACTGATTTTAATTCTCTTCCAAAAAACAAACAAACCAAAAAACATAAAAAAAAAACCCACAGTAGTTTTTTGGCCAAAGTGAATCTTACTAATANAATCTTACTAATATAAGCAAGAAGAAGCCTGGACTCTGAGTTCTTTATCTGAATTCATAAGGACTGAATTTGCCATAAAGAAGAGTGTGGATATGAGACCAAAAAGAAGTTATTCTAACAGTACTTCACTTTCCATTTTAATCTGCCTTTGACAAAAAAAAGTAAATAAATCTAAGAAAGTAAGGAATAAAATACTGTGCTTGGAGTTTCTTAATACATGTAGCTTTACATCCAATCATTGATGCTGACAACACTCGATTTGTATCATATTTCCAAGACAGCAAAGGAAAGTTATTAATAAAAAAAAAATGTAAATTGCATTGTCACACAGATAATGATAATAAAAATATTAGTGTAGAAGTTCTTATCTGAGATTTCCACATGAGAACTCTACATCAGGATGTCTACACAGTCTCTCATGAACTTCACATTGGAATTCTACACATGGAAGAAGAGAAAATTGTCTGAGCCACCATTTACTCAAAACATCTGAAAGAATAAGTCTGTACAGTATATTCACTGAATAAATAGCAGTTTCAGCACACAAGTTAGTATTAGCTTTGAAGTCCGTATTTTGCTGCACTACAGTCAAGAGGAGAACAAATCTTCTTTAAAAATATGGCTCTGGGTTCACATTCATAAGTTAAATGTGTGAACAATGAACCAAAATAAAATAAACAAACAGCATTCGACAGAAGAGTAGAGCCATATAAAACATAAATGGTTTGAGCTGTAAAAAAATAAAACGGGCATATTATTTTATGAAAGTACGTGTTCACCTCTAGATGAAAATTAATTGAACTCATTAGGGATGCTTAATCAAAATAACAAACAAACAACACCCACCACCACCACCTCCCCAGATAATTTCCTATAATTATTTTACAATCTTCTTCCATAGAAATCATGCATATGCTTAGCAAGAGATCGTATATCGTATCTTATTTAAGAGCATTACAAAAACTAATTAATACTAGCAATTACATTGGTTTTGGAGTGGGTTTAGATTTCATTAGAAACTGGGCTTTTCGCAGGTTAATGGAGCAGGGAAAGCAGTAATCACAGTAGTAGGTCCTCCCTCTCATAAACTATACATATATTTGGAAAATAAAAAATATGCATTGTTTATAAGCACATAAGAAAATAGATTTACTACTTTGTGGCTGAGTACTTCTACTATATATTAAAAACAACCACAAGAAAGGAAATAGAGTGAAAAACCTGTGGAAGAGATACACAGCCAGTAAAGATGAGAATGGATACATTGATTTTGCTTTCTCCCCTTCTACATTTTATTTTATACAATCTCACTGTTCCAAAACTTATTACCACGGTGTGGTTTTCTTCTTATTGACTAGCAGAATTGTAACATACTAACCTCATTATAACCTTCCATCTTTAGAACAATCTTTTCAGTTCTGCTCTCCTTGACAGAAATTGTTCCTTCTTGAACCCCACTCAAAACACAGCTACTATCATCTTCCTAGCCTCAGACTCTGATGTAAGCGATCAGCCCCTCTGAACGCTTTTCTGGCTTAATGTTTTCCATTGTATCAGAGTTCTGGTTCCATGCCTAATACTCCTTCTTCTTCTCACCTCTTCATCACTTATCAACCCACTCTAATTTCCATACTATTCACTCTGTCAGCCTTGAACATGTTTTATCTAGTGCTCCTTACAACCATGTTTGTATCTAATTGAACTTACCATCAAAGTTCTTTCATAGAAAAATCAAACCCAGAGGTGATAGAGAAGGAGTACTCACAGTCCCCTGTAGTATGAACTGGAGAAAATCTTATCAACACCTGCACCAGTTCTGGCTGCTCAGCTTCACCATAGCAGCTGCTAAACTAACTAACTATAGGAAGTACTGATGTGTGTCAGCTGTCTTCAAGCACCTGTGAAAATCTGGGCCAAAGAATTTTGACTAAAAGGTAATTCAATCTGAGTGTAATGACCTAGAGGGAGATATGCATGCAAAGCTATTGTCATCCCTCCCAGTTTTGCTTCATATGAGATGACTTTGTATCTGTCTGAGACAGAAAAGGGATTTCCTCACTTCTACTAAACTGGAAGGGGGAGAGCTCATGGCAGCCCAGAGCTGCAGTCACAGAGGAGATCACCAGTTTCTTCAGAAGGCTCTGGATCACTGGGAACTAAATTGCTGTAATTTATATTGTTCCCTTCTGTGTCCATCTGTAGCCATGTCTATCCCACTCCATTAATGAATATACTGTTGCAATGCTGGAGAAAACGAGTAGGGACTAGCATGGAAGATCTCAAACCTACAGAGAACCGAATGCTACTTCTATAAAAGAAGGGTGCTCCTGTTTCCCTCTATGCACTCACTGCTCAGAAAGCTCTGTGTATGTTTCTATAATTGCATACACGTTCTGGGAGAGTTTTGCAATGCACAACAAAAATTGCTCTAATACGTGAAAGTCATGGGTTTGAACATAATAAATCCTACAGATTCACGCTTCCTTTGGGACAAGGGGAAAAACTATGGAGGGGAATGTAGAGTTGATGGGAAAGCAATTTCTTTCCTAATATAGGTAAACGTTAACCTTCTTCGTAATTGGACGCTAAAGGAAATGTCAAATGGAGAAGTTAGTTTTATTGTTTCTTAAATTCAGCAGTTCTTCACAGTTTTGAGAAGCAGTCTGACTAAAATACTTTAATACAGTTAACCAAAGCTCAAACGGTGATTTCTCTCACAGTTATAATGTGTTCTTTTGAAAAACGACTTTCATTTTAGCTGTTCATTTTTTGATCAAATGATTGCATCAAAAAAGGGGATTAGCTTGGTTTCAGCTGGGGAATAGGGCAGAGGAAATTCTGCGTATGCTATTTACATAGCTACCAGGAGGTACAGGAGGCTATTTTAAGCTCTTTAACTATAAACCAATTCTACTTACTCAGCTTTAAACCTTAGTACTTATGGTTTAGTTTATGCTGATGATGACCTTTACAAAGAAATCAGATGACAATGGTTGTTAAATATGCAAGCATTTACACAATATCTGAATCAGTGAAAATATTTATGTTAAAATAACAGCACAAAAACTGCAAATAAGACCTATTAATCATAATGCTTCCATCCAAGACTCTCAAAACGCTTAAAGAGTAGTTAGTTATTATAAATGCTAATATATATCACAGATAAATAGAAGATTTACCTAGGCAATACAAAAATCTATTTCTTTTGAATACTCATACAGTGTATGTTTGCTTATTTTCCGAACTTCCCTGATGGGAAATAATGTGCCACTAATTTCATTTTATGGACAAGAAACCAGAGCGCAGGAAGCTTTGGTAGAGCGAAGTTAAAAACTGTTTAGGATCCTGAACTGACCCTAGCTACACACATATCAAAATCTCTTATATTAAATATACTGACAGACATCTGAGGAGGAAATAGAATTTACATCAAGCAATTGTTGGGCCAGTTGCGAGAGGCAGTTTATCATGTGTAAAAAGAGAACACAGAGATGTTCAACAACGTACTACAAGGAAATTGGATGCTGACAGAACAGAACTTTAAAAATAAAGCAACATTTCTTCAGCAGACAGTGGTTAAATTTCTCCCACCAAGGCAACCATAAATTCCATAAGATTGAAAATATGCAAACCGAGTAATTTCATTGCTCTAATAGTTCCATTTTAAGGGTAGCTTTTTCCCCTGTTAGATTATCTCTTTCCCTTTCCTACGGTAAACCAGTGCAGGCTGTCAATTAGGTTCATAAATAATCTCATCCCAGAACTTCTGCTATTCAGTTAGGCTAATGACTTGATCGCAGGCAGCCTAAACCTCAAGTGGTTGTTCCCTTCTACAATCCTGGCAAAGGCTTCAGGAGTTCCTGACTATATTAAATAAAAATTTAACACACTGCTTACCAGAGATCAGTTGGGGTTTTAGACACTGCAGCATATATATATGACAGCGTAGCAAATATGCTTTCTGTTTGCCTTTTTTTCTGTTTGTAGTACCCCAGTATTACTGTGAAACCCTGAATTCACACTGAAAGCCTCCAACAGACTAGCAAGACCAAAAAATACCATTACAGAAACAGTAACACAGATTATTAAAATACTGTATTTAATACAAATGATGGGGTGCTAGTTTGAATGATCAAACTTAATTCCATAATTGATATACAAAATGGAATAAAGATCATATTGCAAAAGAGGAAAGCATTTTGTCACTGCTTACAAGTTTTTCATGAATATTACTGGGCAGATATGTCTTTGTGCTGAGAATGAAATAAATGAATTTCACACGTACAAGCACATAAAAACAGACAGTAACCCCTCGAAATAGCAGGTAAGCAAAGAGTCTTTCAAAAAGTATATAGTTTTAACCAGGAAAAAATAACAATCCTGCTTAGCTTGCTGGCTTTTGTTATTAAATGTGAAAATTCTTTTTTTACCAAAGCCGTTACAAATATTGTTCATGCACAGTGTCTTAATACCATGACACCTGTTCTAGTGTTGCCATGTGTGTGGTGTAAACACAAGCTCACACCAAATTTGTATTGATTACTGCTACTGATCCTATCACTTCTCACTAGCTAGTACATATTGCAGCTAACGTCTTTGCTTTAGGTGAAGTGCACTTGTTCTGCTCAATGTTCCTCTTTTAACTACTCATATTTCTCATTTCTTCATCTTAAGAATCAGCATGAGTGTTTGAGCTGGACGCAGGTGCTTGTTAAACATTGGCCAAAGTAAAAAATTTGTACAAACATGTTTTCTTATAATGAAAAAAAAAGAAAAAAGAATATACTCCAGTATACATAGTATTTATATGAAAGAGACAACAGGATGTTGACTAAACGATCAACTATACAGTATTCATTTCAGCTGCAATTTGCAATCCATGATTGAGTTCCCTTTAAATGTTAGTTTGGATCTGAACTCATTTGAATATCAAAAGATACAATTCCCTGTAATATTTGGACAACTCATCTTTTCTGAGGAGTAAATGAAAAAATAATTTGTTGACCTGAAAAACTTGACATCTAATGACATGTTGGCAACAGATTATGAGTTTTAAAAGTGCCAATTTATACATACTTTTTTAGATATACTTTGTTAAATAAATCTTTCGAGACTGAACACTATTTCATCAGCAATAATAATTTTCTGTGTTTATCATTTTTAACTGTAGGAAAACGCAGTACTACCTTACCTTTTTAAGAGTAATGATAAAATGCAGCCTTAACTGACTAAAACTGAGCAAAAATTTCACGGCCAAGGAGATCTAATTAGAACCTGATGGTCATGAATAAATGCTGCAGTGATTGTACCCTACTAGTTCCCTCACAGCATTTTCCCTAACATATTGGAAATATTTTCACTGAGGTACTCACTGAATTGCTAAGCACAATTCCAATTTGTAAACATTTGCATATGGTAATTTGCATTAGTTCCACATAATGTACATCAGCATTAATTAATAGAGTGGATAGCATCTGTACATCTGTTAGCTATTAGTCTTTATTCTAATTCATTAGATCTTTATAATTTACCTGGGCAGCCCATCAAGAACAGAAAAAGAAGACCTTGGCTCATGTCATTTGTAGAATAGGACAGTCTGGAATATTAAATTCTTTTGTGTATGTCCAGCTAATTATATGAACAATGATCTCACAAATTTTGCTGCAGGACTTTGAAATTGCTCTGGTTTTGTGAATTAAAAAAAAAAAAAAAGGCCTAATCTGTGCAAATGCTGTGAAACTATGGTAATAGCCTTTAGAGCCAGTTTAATTTAGCATGCGTTCAGAACCTCTCTGATATAAGTAACTGAACCGCATTTCTTCAGGTTGTCTGCAACCTTTGGCCCAAGTCAGAGGTGACAAAAATTTATATTGGAAAGATACAACACATCTACACAATCCAGTTGATTGCCATGCTTATTTTTCTCTGATTAGCATAATATGTCATACCTTTAAATTTAACTGATACAGTCTCTTCTGGTTCAACATCACACTTTATTATGTATCTGTCTCTGAGGTAATGAAATTTGGATGGGATGTAAAGACCTTCTCCTGATTTGAAAACATGCTGATAAATGTTATTTCAGAAACAGCGCAAAAAATTGCACTCTGTATTGCCCTGTACATTGCATACATTAATTTCAAAATACCTCTCCATGCTCCAGAGATGATGGGTTACTGCTCTGGCAAATAATCTCACTGTCCATACCAGAAGTGAGGGAATCACAGACACTTTTCAATTTATGTCAGTATTGTTTTGGGATGAATTCTACTTATCCTCATGGAAAGACTCTGAGTGTCATTGGAATCCCACTGACCTGAAAGGTGTTCCTATACTGTGCTCTCTTAGACTGGAGAAATTTCAGGATTGTCACTTCATATCTTATTAAAACAGGTAGTGATTTTGGGAAGGGGCTTTCAACAAAGAAAATGGATTTGTTTAACGGACCAGAAAATTGATGATTAGTCATTCTTAGGACTTCAGAGATCAGTCTATGCCTGTACCGATATATCCAGTAAGGAGCCACACATCTTTGGTATATCTCTTGGCTAAAGACATGAAGACAGATCCAGGTGGCAGAATAACACAGTATTCTGAAATTATAAAGTAATGGCTTATATTCTAAAAATTAGCAACAAGACCTAAAAAAAAAAAAAAAAAGTAAGAATAATTCCAGTCACCTGAGTTCTTGTCCTGACATGGTATAAAAAGGAGTATTTTTTTTCACATAGGCAAATATTGCAGCTACCTATGCAAACATGACTCCTCCCATAAAAGTGATGCTATCTATGACTTATCTGCTTGGGCAGGCTTTACTCCACAGCCACACAATGCTAAACAGCTGGTGACACATAGTAGCCACATGCAAATGAACAGTGTATTTTAATTCACAATGAATAATTTCTTGCAGGTACTGACAAACTTCCTCAGAACTACATGTTCTCTATAAATTGGGATGTCTCTCTTCACTCTATCACTGGCCCCTCTGGGAGGGACTTTGCAGTGTATTATGGAAACTTTATGAAAATTAGCTGAGAGTCATTGCAATTCCACATTATGATTAGAACTCAAAAAAGGCAATAAATTATCTCCTAGTTCAACTAGTTTGTAAGCTACATGAACAAAACAGTAGCCTATGCTACAAAGTTCATAGAATTACAGAATATCCTGAGTTGGAAGGGACCCACAAGGATCATCGAGTCCAAATCCTGGCTCCACGCAGGACCACCCAAAGATCAGACCACACCTCTGAGAGCGCTGTCCATATGTTTCTCAAGCTCCGGCAGGCTCAGTGCCGTGACCACTGCCCTGGGGAGCCTGTTCCAGTGCCCGACCACCCTCTCGGTGAAGAACCTTTTCCTAACACCCAGCCTGAACCTCCCCTGTCACAGCTCCATGCCATTCCCTCGGGTCCTGTCGCTGTCACCAGAGAGCAGAGATCAGCGCCTGCCCCTCCGCTCCCCTCGTGAGGAAGCTGCAGGCCGCCATGAGGCTTCCCCTCAGCCTCCTCTTCTCTGGGCTGAACGAACCAAGTGACATCCACTGCTCTTCATGCATCTTCCCCTCTAGACCCTTTACCATTTTTATAGCCCTCCTTTGGACACTCTCTGATAGTTTCATGTCCTTCTTATACTGTGGTGCCCTAAACTGTATGCAGCACTCAAGGTGAGGCCGCGCCAGGCAGAGCAGAGCAGGACAATCCCTCCCCTCGCCCAGCCAGCAGTGCCGTGCCTGATGCACCCCAGGGCACGGCTGGCCCTCCTGGCTGCCAGGGCACGCTGCTGGCTTGTGTTCAACTTGCTGTTGACCAGAACCCCTAGATCTCTTTCCGTGGGGCTGCTCTCCAGCCTCTCATGCCCTAATCTGTATATATATCCAGGGTTGCCCCATCCCAGGTGCAGAGTCTGGCACTTGCTCTTGTTAAATTTCATACCGTTGGTGGGCCTAGCCCTCTAATTGTCAAGAAGAACAAAAAGAAAAGGGCATGGAAGGCTGACCATGACAAGATAGTGATAGAGAAAATAGGTTCTCTTTCTGAAAAGGAAAAACAGTGTTCAGGACTGGGAAGCAATGAACTGAACTTCAAAAGTTTATGTGCCAGCTCATACTTGGGTGATTTTCCCCATAGTGATGCAGCCTGAACACTTAGAGACTAAAAGGCTAGCTGGCAGTAAAGATAAGACACAGTCCATTTCAGACAGATCTTGGCTGATATTATACATTGGATACTGTACATTGCAAAAGGCTCTTTGACTGCTGAGCTATTGTCAGTCCTGGAGTCTGCTTTTTTTAATCTCTGCAGTGGCTTTCAAAGGAAAGCGCAGGTTGATGCTTATGCCTTGTGGCAAAATCCTATTCATTCCTTCATAGTTTAGAGGTCTGATCTTTGTTCTTGGACTTCCTGTGATTCATTTTCATGCTTTGATTTTAATGTGGTATTGCACATTGTAACTGCACTTCCACTTACAATCAGGTTTAGCTACACCTTTATCATGTCTAGAAAATGTCGCTGTTGTGATATCTCAACCACAGGGCTTCTGGAATCTTTTACTCTTCTGAAAGGACAAATAAATTTAGGACTTCTGTATAGGTCTAGCTGAAAAAATATGAAAGGATAGTATAGGACTAGAAAAAAGTCCTAGCTACAATGACTCCAGGCACAAGTAAGTGCAAATATGCCAGGCCTTGCTGTCAACTCTAAAAAAGGAGGGTGACATTCAGTCAGCTTCATTCCCAGTAAATCCAGAGAACTCATAAACAGAGTAAACACACCATAGCACACTAATAAAGCCTCTTGCTATGGATAAGAAGTAGTATGGCAGAAAGAACCAAGATTAGATTTATAGGTAAGGCTGGAATCCTTTGGAAAAACATATGTGGGGACCAACGTCTTAACAGTGTAAGCAGTGCTACTTCTTATTTTACTGGAGCTTCAGTTATGAGTCAGGATCTCCACTGCGTAAAGTGCTACTGACCATTGCTGCACCAAAGAGTACAGTAGATATGGTGGTGGACAGAAAGTAAAGGACCAACTATTCACTGCTGATTCACATCATTTAAATATGAAAATGCTTTCTGACTGCAGAGATTATGCTGATTCCTATCACCATCTTGCTTTAGGTTGAATTTCTATTAATTTTGATATAGATCAGAGCCAGTATTTGCAAATGCTCATCACTATACAATTTCTTTCAGCTTTGGATCTTATTTTCATTCTGCATCATAAGTTTTGCTGATAGTCTGGTCACAATGGCAGTGCTGAACTGTAAAACTAAGTTTATTCTAAATTATTAGAGTATCCTCAAAAGCTTTCCCGGAGTCTATTGGATCATTTGTTTTTTGTTCCATTTGCTATTATTTTTAATTGTTTTGCATTACTGAGAGTCAGCTGCAGTAACAAAACTCTTTGATGCTGGTAGGTGTTAAGCTCCTACTGATGTCAGCAGCAGATACATGGGATCAACACTGCTCAGGTTTCACTTTACAGTCTTTATTGCGCTGACAAATATAGCCAAAGCCTGTGGGAGGAGGAACCCTCTGCAAATCTCAGTGGTCTTAAGTGTTATAGCAATGACAGTCTTTAGAAATTACGGAGCTAACTTCTCTAAAGAACAAAATGAAAATTGTGGTTTTGTTATAAGCTGCATGAAGTTCAATTAAATTCCATGGTAGTATAGAAACTAGCTGCTGCTACCAGCCTACAATGTTAATGGAAATTATCTTTATAGAATAGAATAGAATAGAATAGAATAGAATAGAATAGAATAGAATAGAATAGAATAGAATAGAATAGAATAGAACAGAATAGAATAGAATAGGAGTAGAATAGTTCAGTTGGAAGGGACCTTCAAAGATCATATTGTCCAACTGCCTGACCACTTCAGGGCTAACCAGAAGCTAAACCATATTAATGAGGGCATTGCCCAAATGTATCCTAAACACTGACAGGCATGGGGCATCGACCACCTCTCTAGGAAGCCTGTTCCAGTGTTTGACCACCCTCAAGGTAAAGAAATTTTTCCGAATGTCCGGTCTGAACCTCCCCTGGCACAGCTTTGTGCCATTCCCATGTGTCCTGGCATTGGTGACCAGAGAGAAGAAACCAGCACCTCCCTCTCCACTTCCTCTCCTCAGGAAGTTGTAGAGACCAATGCGGTTGTCTCTCAGCCTTCTCTTCTCCAGACTAGACAACCCAAGTGTCCTCAGCCTCTTCTCATAGGACATGCCCTCCAGACCTTTTACCAGCTTTGTTGCCCTCCTCTGGACACTTTCAAGGACCTTAGCATCCCTTTCATATTGTGGAGACCAGAACTTCATGCAGTATTCAAGGTGAGGCTGCACCAATGCCAAATATAGTGGGAGAATCACCTCTTTTGACCGGCTTGCTATGCTGTGTTTAAGGCATCCCGAAATGTGGTTTGCCCTCCATCAATCAAGAGCAAATTTTATCAAAATATAAGATAAAAGATGTGCGAACACTACCTTCTACAGCTGTTCTCTAAAGCATTTGGGATATTTTCTTTCACCTTGTTGATCATCTGGAGCTAAAATAAACATAAAATCCATTTGCCTTTAAAAAGAAGACAATGAACAAATGTTTGCAACATGGTACAGTGTTCTAGGTTCCTGTATGATGATGCTTAAGGTTCTTGAGTTTTGACTGAACACCACAGTATGAAGCACTACTAAAAATGTATTCCCTTCCATTCACAGGCATAGGCTTCACACATGCTCCCTTCTTGAAGATTTTTTGGTAAAATAAACCATTTTCAGCCAAACATTTAAACTTTCCTTCAAAACATACTTGCTGCTATGTTCCCTGCCAATACAATTTATTTTATAATAATAAATAATTTAAAGATCATATTGGGTTGCTGAAGGTGAAAACTTCCCCTTTTAGCATCTAAATAGGCAATTTTATATAAAAATATAGTAATAGAAGCAAGGTACAGAAGGGGCTGTTCATTTGTTCAAATCTCAATGACATAACTGGTCCTTATCTGTTTTCCAAAGTTTGTCTTGTCTAGTTTTGGAAGTCCTAAGTGACTCTCATCTCTTCCCTCAAGAGATTTTTCTGCAAATTGCAGTATCAGAACATCAGAGAGTTTTCCCTAATTTCAGTCTAATGCATCCTTTTTAAAATTTCATCCTTTTACTCATCATTATACTCCTATGGTATCAATCCACATTTTTATTTTTCCTTGATGTGTATAGTATTCAAATATTTGTAAGTCCTGCCTTTTCAAAAGAATCTATATAATCTTTCTTCATATATCAGTTCCTCCAGCTTCTAAGAATTGTTATTGCTCTCTTTAAATGGCCTGCATTCAGGAAAAAAATAAATAAACCAGGCAACCTGAATTTCAGAGACATCCCAGAAACAGTGACACCAGATCCATACATGAGGGATTATGACTTTCTTACATCTTTAGAAGCTTTGTCTATAGAAGTCAAATCAGCAATTTCTGTGCTCTACAGTACATTGGAAACTTATTTATTGTCCACAATCACCCCAGTTTGATTTCATCATTACTGGGTCTTAGACTATTCCCCACTGTCACTAATTGCAGAAAGGCAGCTGGATAGAAATGAAAACGTGTAAAACTGCAACAACTTTCCTTCTGTTAGAGCTGAAAAATTATTAGTACCAATCTGGGACAGTGTGTGAACAGAGTACCAAAAGATGTATCACTTAAGTGCAATTCCATAGCTGCCTCTATTGGCCAGTGTCTGATTAAGTCCCAACTATATTTTTTGCTGCCTTTCCCAAGATGTGCGTGGAGGCATAACAGCAGATACGCCAACTGCTCTTTCTCTGAAATTTCACCTTTTTACTACTGCCATGGTACAGTGACTGCTGGCAGTGCAGCAAAATAAAATCTGCACTCTGAGCTGGTTGGGGTAACTTGGCCTGATAAGCACTGCAAACCTTAATTGAAAATGAGTATCTTATATCCTGAATTTCATGTCATGTAACACCCAGCATTGATTAAGCAGTGTCTTCAGAGTGACTGGTCACAAGTGACTATTTTTATGACTGAGGATTACCAATATAAAAAAAGATCATTGGCTTAGGTCTATTGTACTTGTGTCAGAGTTAGTCATCCAAAGGCTAAATATGTAAGGAACAAAATATGGAGGCAGAAATGGAGATACAGAATCACATAACCGGAGAACTAGCTCTGCATCTGATCATCTGTGTGCTCTACAGGGCTGTGTAGAACATGGTATTCCACTGTGAATGGAAATCAGATTGGACAATGCAGCTGTGCTTTTTGCTTTTAGAGACATGGGCTTCCTTCCAGTAAAACATCAATATGCTAATTTAGGTGTGATGCATCTTTAAAAATGGCGACATAAAATAATCAATGGTACACACGGAAGGGGCGTAGCTTCAGCAGCAGTAGACAATGCCAAGAAAGATGCATACAAATACAAAGGTGCATACACAGTGCTCCGTGTATGAGAAGTACAGGTCAAAGATAGGAAGAGAAATCAGAGCACATAAAGGAAACCTGTAAAAATATTTTCAAAATAGTTGATAGATACTGAACTTAGGAAAACTGCAGTTTCTGAATGGACTCTTGAATTATGAATAACAGAATAAAACTATTTCAAAGCCAGCAATTAGACTTCAAATACTAACTACATCTTTCAATTCCCAAAATTGTAATAGCATTATTAGCTGAACAGGGTGACAAAGGCAGGCTAGTTTCTGGTTTTGACAGTACATTCGACTTAAAAACTCCATTTTGGTGATCTAGAAACAAGTTGTATATTTGTATTGAATCCACCGAACAGATTCAGATGAAATGTTTTGCTACAGCATAGCAGCATGGTGAAAGTGATGTCTCCTTTCTTCAAACTAGCTCAGTAGCTAGGGTACCCTTTCCCACAGTATAGAAGACAACTTTCAGTTCTCAATGAACTGTCACTGAATCATCTGTAAATTAACACTGATTGCCTTTCAGGAGAGTTATTTTTGAGTAGGAGAAGCTCAGAATCTGGTATTTAAGTCATCTGCCTGGATCTGCTACTAACATATCAGTGAAGAGATTGCAGAACAGACTGAGAGCAACACACTCTTCAGGTAACATTTGAGGTTAGATCACCTTCCTTTTCTACATAGTATGCAGGCTCAGACTAAAAGAGAACTGAGCCCAAGTTCCCATGACATACTGAGCAGCAACTGTTAGAAAACAGTTTGGTAATGACATTGATCCCCTGCGTCCCCCTGTCTGGCATCCCCCATTTGTCTTAGAAAAAGTCCATAGCTTCCATTACTTTGGTTTCATTCGTACTACTGTACATTGCAATGAGACATGTTGACCTGCTTAAACCAGTCATACCTAATTCATTCTCACATAATTGTTCTTCCGTTTTTTGGTTTATTTATTGAGTCAAAAGTGAATCTTTTCTACTTCTACATTCTACTGTTCTAGTCTCTGCAGGGGAAGTTCCTAATCTAGAATGGAAAATGCCTGCAAAGGAACCTCTTGTGAATATATCTATCCAGGTCAAATGGCTTCAATTTCTTCCTATATTGAGCAAAAGAACTTGGGAGACTTCATGATAAAGAATCTTTATAAAAATCAATCTATTCATACATGGAAAAAAATAGATTATATACACAAGGAACAAATCCTGATATTCCCCCTCAGTACATGAAACCCAAACCAAGAGAACAGTTAGCTATAATCCTAGCCTTTGCTTTGATCTGGCTCCCCACATGGCCCCATGATCTGGCACTAGGTATGTGGTTGGAATGGATAGCTGGTGCCTGGGATGGAGGGCAGGCAGTGGTAAAGGACTTCCCATTTTGGAAGCAGCTCGCATCTATGCTAGACATCAGCTACTGTGACACTGCAAGTCTATTTATAAAATATACAAAACTAGCCCATAAAATCCTTCTGGAGCCGACCTGATCACTCCTGGGTACAGCAGAGTTGTTGGCTCTGTACAAGAAGAAACATGTGACCCTACAGGATTACTGGAGGAAGAAACAGAATAAAAGTTTGACTCTGTGAGACAGATAAAGGAAAACTGTAGTATTTTACAGTGATATTAAAACTGCAAGTGACAGGGACAAGGAATTCAAACTGAGGCTAATGTTTTTCAAAGCTTTTTTTGGTGCTCTAACAAATAATACTGTAATGTCAGGTTATCCTATAATATTGAAACTTCTGAGAATAATTGCAGAAGCTGTAATTTGAGAGTTATTTGCTTTATTGAAGGAGTAAAAGGGAAAGATATTTGTGAAAATCTCTTTTTGCTATTACAATATATTTTAGATTTTTTAAAAATATCCTTTCCTGACAAACACAATGGAAAGATGCCTGCAATGCTTTGGCTAACCCTCTGGATAAACAAGGCCCAGGCTGACGACTTTCAAAATATGAGAAAAAAAGCCTTGAGAAAATATGATAAAAAATATGACTCCCTTTCCTTTCCTTTCCCTTCCTTACCTTTCCTTTCCTTTCCCTTCCTTACCTTTCCTTTCCTTTCCCTTCCTTACCTTTCCTTTCCTTTCCCTTCCTTACCTTTCCTTTCCTTTCCCTTCCTTACCTTTCCTTTCCTTTCCTTTTCCCCAGAAACAGGATGCTCTGTTTTTACAGCAAAATTTCACCTGAGGAACTCAAATGCAGAAATATAAACTAAGATATTATAATGCAGAAGCCTTCAATACTGCAGAGCTAATTTGGTAAAAAAAAATTTTTTTTTCCTTAAATTGCACAGACATTTAAAAACTGACCCTGCAAGCACATGAACACATAAATTTGCATACTACATATTGTAAGTGTCCTCAGTGAAATATACTTGAATATAAGATTAGTCCCATATGTAATCATGTAAGGGTGGGGATTTTAGGGGAAGTCATTAGCAATGTCTACAGTGGCAAAAAAAAAAAAAAAAAAAAATCATTTGGTTATGTGTACACAGGTCAGTAGAACTCAACTGAGAGAGCCCCAAGTTAGCACCCAGAGATTCAGCTATACTTATCTCGTGATCCAAATTACTGCTGCTGATTCTCCCTGAACTGTGTTGCCCTCCCAGCTTGCCTGGTCACAGCTAAGGCATCTCAGTGTGCCTGCAGTGCAGACGCTTCCCCATTATTCATCAGAAGAAAGCATGCAACTCTGGGGCCAGCTGCTGTGATACTGGTATTGATTGCAGAGACCACAACTGGCAAACACCAATCTGTAGGTGCCTGAGTTACTCTGTCATTTGTATCAGTACACACATTTCTGTACATCTTATAAAGAGGCTGATAACATTATGCTGAGATTATATGAGGACAGACATTTCTATTGAGATACATGTAAGAAGGCTATTTTATTCGGAGTTGGTGTTAGTTACTAAAGTGCTGAGTTTGCTTTTAAAAAATATTTAATTATCTTTTGTTCAACTGAACTAACACAAACTTTTTTATTTTCTTTTTTCATTATGAAACAGAGGTCTATAATAGATGGCAGAATTTTATATTTATTTATTTGATGTCAAGCACATTTGTTTTTCTTATAACTATGAAAATAAAGTGAAAAATAATGACAAAAATGTCACAGTATATAAACTATGTTCACTTCAACTGTTGGCTATCTTGACAGCTTAAATTTCTTGGGTCAAATTTACCTCAGAATGAGTGGAAACAATACCCTTTGAAATCAGTAGGTATTATGTGCTCCTTCTTTAGGTATAAATTTACTCTTCTTATCAAAACACCTTTGTCAGTGAAGAATACATCATGTCCTACTTATATGCCAAATAAGCCTCACTTAAATAAATTCAGTTTTATGTTACGTGAGAAGTACAAAATCTGACGCTAACATGGGAAAATAGGTAAAAAAAAACAAAACTCTCTAATGTGATAATGATAAAGCCAATACACTGACATTCCTATAATCAAAAACGTGTAATATGATGTCTTTTGAGATCAATCAAAGCTTCAGCAGGTGATTTTTGCAAACATGTTCTGGAACGTTTTTGCAGCCAGTAAACAGCAAAATATGTTAAAATGCACACTGAAGCTTCCCATCTAGGCCAGAACTACGAAATACTGAAACAAATATTTTTCTGCATTTCACTGTAATCATTCATATTTTATTTCTGTTAGCACCAACAAGAAAACAATTTATTACAACAATAATCAACTGAGGAAGAAGAATTTTTCTCCGATGACATACAAAACCATATGGCATGGAAAAGCGTTATTAGGAATACCTTGTCTGGTAAGAAGGAAACGAAAATGGTAATGGAAACAATAAAGACGATGGCAGTGAAAGGCAGAGGCTCTCTTGCTTTCGAGACATACTGTGGATTGGCTCCTGAAAGCCTGAGTTAATATTTACTAACCCTAAGCACATTCAATAGCTTCAGATTTTCTTCTTTTAGTGGGGCCACTGCTCCTTTTCTTTGAAGACAGAGCAAAGCTGTGAATAATGCCTAAGAGCAAAACTAAACCAGAAATAAATGACTTTTTTAATGTGAGACCTTCAACCTCAATTCCAGTTCCCCAAAGGCCAGCTTTGACTCCTTGTCATGTAATGCTCTCACAGATTTCGACTGGGGATAAAGATGGTTCTGTAAAGAAACTGATGAAGAAACTGCTACTGAGAAAGGTGAGCTTACAAGTCTCTTTAGACAGCAGTGAAGAGAAGTTAGGGCAATGTCATTCAGAATAGCCAATTTAAATAAATGGACTGAAGGAGGTTAACAGTGACTACAGATAGCAAAGGTAAACTACACAGCTCTTCAGTGAGTCGATGAAGGGTACCACTCAGCTAAAGAAGTGCTCAAAATTAATTAATTTTGGGTGTGATGCAAGACTTGCTGAACTGTTGAGAATGTCTTTGTTAGTGTGGCAGGTTGCTGGGCCCTTTTGAAGAATCGGTCTGATCCAGTCAAAAAAAAAAAAAAAAAGCACCACACACAATAGATATTAAAGAATATCTAGCCATTTAACATGGATAAATTATGGTTCCTCTCTGTATTGTACGGGAGTCAGGGGGTAGAGGAAAAAAAGTAGACTTTTTATTGTCTTTAGCGACTGATGCAAGTAGTGCAAGTGTTAAGGTTGCACTTAAGGGTTAAGAAGGAATGTTCCAAGAAAGGAATGAAATTAACCACTTCTCTGATATGGACTGAATATTTGAGCTGAATTCTTATTAACATTTCATCCCTATTCTGGAGTAAGATTTCCACTTCTTTTAATGAGCTTTTTTTTTTTTTTTAAATTGAAACTTCTTTAACATCCATTGTGATATTTCCTAGTAACATAAAAGCTTTGCCTGGGTTTAGAATATACATAGTCATTTTTCAAGTAAGCGCACTATATTTAAGTTTAATGCTGCACTACTTTCTTGCATGCCCAGACTGTCTCAAAAGTTAGAACTCAACTTTTCTATTTCACAGCTAAATATGAATTTGAAAATGTACATTTATTGATATGGTATATATTTCATTAGTTTATTATGTCACTTTACATCTTTGTATCTATCTTGTTCCTTGTACATCTCAGCATTCATATGTTTGGGAGACCTTCTCACCTGTGACATTTGAAATGCCGTACCTCACTGTTTCCACTCTGACTGCTAACATTGGGTCATGAAACTGTCAACAAGGCTGAGATAGGTTTGGTTAATGACGTATGAATACAGCAAGTAAAAAGAAATAAAAAATGCTAGAGATATCATGTTCCATTAGAGCAGTTACTAGATATTTGCTGGTTCACTTTCCATTATGGAAGATAACAAAATGGATGGAGCTGTCATAATTTATCAAGATTTAGAGTAGATCTTCCAAAGCAAAACACAAACATGTCCTTGCACACCACTCATTTATCAAGACAAAAACTACATACAAATGAAATGCAAAACATAAAGGTGTAATTATATGTTTAACTGCTTACTCTAACAAAAGATTTGTATTTTACAAGCTTGTAGCAGCCTTACATAAATAAATAGCATTTAAGCCTGATCTGTCATTTTTGCATAAGCTGTTTTTATATTACTACTTTAAAACATGACTTTATTATTACTTAAATTTGCTGAAATTTATTTACTAGAATCTAACAAAATTCTTACCTAAAACAATGTTAATAATTACAAATCTCCTTATCGATTGCTCTGTTAAATGCTTCATATTTCATTATTTACTACTTGCATTAAATTCACCAAGACTATTTTTATAAGTGAAGGGTATCAGAAGAATTTGTATAATATTTATCCCACTGCCTTACAAAGTAAATTGACTTGCAAAGTGTTTTTTACGGATTAAGTAAGACTCATGCTTCTGCTAGCTGCACAAAAATGAGCCTGCCTTTCACATCTTTTTCTCCTCAATTCCCCCCTCCCCAAACAAACAAACAAAACCAAACAAACAAACAACTAAACAAACTGCAAAAAGAGTCTTATGTCAACTAATATGGATTGTTGGTATATACTTTAAAACCTGTTGTGAAAAAATATAGCTCTTTAAACTGGAAAAGTAACGTTTCTGTCTTTTTCTCATCCTCTTACAGCACAAAACACTGAAAGATGCTAATTCAAGTGGTTTGAAATTAACTTCATCAATGAAATAAAAATCAAACTATATTTTCCCATATTTTTAAAAACAATATTTGAAATACTGGATTTCTTCCTCAAAAATCAGAAATTCACTGCACTACTGTAGAGAGGCCTTTTGCCTTTGTACATATTTATCTCTGTACAGATTTATCCTAGTTCAGGAAGCACCTGTACAGCCCAAGATAACATTAAATATAGCACAGCATATAGGATTTTATTATGCTGTTTTAATGTCTTTGTCATAATATTTATTTATTTGGCATATTAATATTTTATATGAAATAACATTCAGTAGCTCCTTGCCTCAACTTTAAAAATAATTTTCTTTCTTCCTTAACCTATCCTGTAGAAGTGGAATCCAGAAAATCTTTCACTGATCTGTGTATGTATAAAAGTCTAAATTCACATTCAGCTGTACATGACAAAATAGATTCTAGACTAAAATACCAATCTCATAACTACAGAATAAATTAAAGTTATATCTGGATCTTCAGTAAACAGTAGATTTGAGACAATACTAACTCTAGAGAAAAGTTAGATTGCTAAGACAAGTAAAAACAGTTTATCAGAAATTCCCACTGCCTTTTAAATTGTGCTCATATTTAAAGTCATGATGTCAGGAAAAAAATGCAGGAGGCAAAGGAAAAATTGCTGTAAGAACATTCATCAAAAAAAAAAAAAAAAAAAGTTACTCCCATATGTCACTACAAAGCTAGCAGCTGTGTTGATGAAATCACAATTCCTTTTGGTGACATCCATATGGAATGCAGAGCTTTGACATTCCCCTTCACTGAAAGCCACGGTCTGATTTTCTGCACATAACTGTATTAGGCAATTGACAATTCTACTTGCTGTTTTATTCCAAAATAAAAATGTTATGGGGCATATATCTACATGAAATCCAGAATTACATTTGGTATGAAATATGTTGCGGTGAGCTTTGTTCCTGATATAAAGAAAATTCTCTGTGTCACAAAAATCATAGATTATAGAATCATAGAGTGATTCAAGTTGGAAGGGACATGAGGAGGCTTTCTTGTCCTCCCTCCTGATCAAAGCAGGGTCAGCTATGAAATCAGATCGGGCTGCTCAGGTCTTTATCCAATTGGGTCTTGAAAACCACCAAGAACAGAGACTGCAGAGCCTCTCTGGGCAACCAGCTCCAGTGCTTGGCTGTCCCAAGGATGGCTTTATATAAGAGTTTATATTAGAACATACTTGCCTCAAATTTTCTCAAATTGACTTAAATTTTCCACTCTAACTGCCAGGAATGTTTGAATTTTTATTTCTGTTGTACTCCCCATGTTTTTTTGGTTTTTTTTTTTTGAGGGAAAAGTCATGACAACATTGGGAGTATCTTGAGAAAGGAGTCCTGCTTGCTTTATACTTCTCACGGATCGATCTTGTCATCTCTTAAGAGACAGTCTAAGAACTCCACTTGGTGATTCTTCAGGTCTGGAAATGGCCCTTTTGCATCTCACAAGAAGAAATTTGATATTACGAAGGTGCCCACTGCACAGGAAATATATTATGATACAGTAAATTCTTATAGTCAAGGTGCAAAACTAGCATACTGTGCAAGTCATACTAGACAGCCATAATCATCGCTTCTGACTTAATTAATCTATAGATTAGTATATGACAAACTCAGTATAAACAGTAAGTGGAAATAAGTCAGAGATCATGCTTCCTCCCCATGAATGCCTACAGCATTTTGAAATACTAAGAAAAATCAAGGAAAAAAATGAGGGAACTGGGAGAATCAGGAAAGACTAAAGAAAAGCTACAGATAATTTTAATACAGGGCTTAAATATGGGACATCATGTGTATCAAAACTGAATCACATATGGACCAAATTGCTGCACAGGCAATATTTAATTCAAAATTTCATATTTGTGCCTATCTATATTATTAGCTATTAGCTATATTAGGTATTTCTTACTGCCATTTATAGAAAACAAGTTGAATACATGCCCTTTATATTTAAGCTGTATAGTTTGTGATACCATAAGATGATAAAGGGAACAAACAGATATTAAAGTAGAGGAAATAAATGGCAACAGGCTGTACCTATTATGTGGCCTATCAGCTTCCTTAACTGTCCTACCTGTCACTGCAAAAGAAGTGAGATTACTAGAACTTCCATTTTAAATTAAATTAGGCTAATGAAGGCAACTGGAAGTGCCTGATGGTAGTGACAAATATGAATGTAACAACAGTACAGGCAAAAGGATTTTTAAAAGTGCATTATACTTCACATTCTCTGTATTACGACACATGTAAGTCACCTCAGCAAGGACTGAGATTGCTAGGGCTGTAGGTGTGCTAATGGGCTATAAGTGCCCGGAGCATCCTCACCTGGGGCCTCCACCCACACCCCTGCCCAGGGGCTTGGGGGCCCATTGAAGCTCAGGACTGGGCCACATTGAAGGTGTATTGTGTAGGGCCCTGCCTCTGGCTGGGGTTGCTGGATAGTCCCCTGGATGTGGTGTGCTATGGCTGTTAATTGATCTTGTTGCCAACTCTACCTGCTGTGCTTGGGTCCTGAGTGAGGCTGTGCCCTACTGGTGAGGGTCACCAGCCTGTGCTGGGGTCATGCTTGGCTGCTGGCTTGTCCCCTGTATAGAGCTGCACTGCTCTTGCTGCTCCCTGGCACAGATGAAGATCTCAAGCCTGTTAAGTCTCACTGGCAGGGCCTTCCAGGCTGCAGATGGGCAGGGTGGAGATGACAGCACTCCAGGGAAACGTGCAAATGGTCTGGAGTTCTATATCTCTTGTCCTGAGCAGTTCTGTCAGCTCTAATACAGCTTGAAAAACATTGGGCTTACTGACTGCTGGAATAAAATATTTGCTCAGAGCATCTTCTAACACCTATTTTTCAATGAAAAAATGTTTGAGGCTTTTGGTTACTAGCAAAAGCAGTATTCAGTAGTGTAAAATAATCGAAGCTAGAAAGTATCCACTTGCAGAATACCTGGACAGTTAAGTGTTTGTCGTACCCTAGCTCCACCTAGCTTGACTTAAACACCTAGCAAGGTTTGAATTCCCTGATAAGAGAACACTCAAGCCTTGACTACATAGCTCTTTCATAAGATCTGCTACTGTTACTCTGTCAATCCCACGCAGTAGTGGGAAGCTTAGTGCAGGGAGGTCACAAGATGTTTTGTCATGCATCTCCTCTTGCTTTGGTCTCGGGAGACTGAGACACCACAGCAGCAAGAATGCCAAGAGCCAGCATGTGCAAGCATTCCCTTCATCGTTAACATTGTTGGAGCAGCACTATGTGATAGTAGCGAATGTTAAGAGACTATAAATATGTCAAGAATTCAGAGCAGACAGACTTTTGAGGCTGCCTCAGGATTTGGACAATCGTTTAAATGTTATTGAAAAGGCTTGAAAATTAAAGCAACAGCTGACTTTCATAGAAGAGCCAAGCAGTAGCAGTCAAAATTTATTTCATAGTTCATTTCAGAGTGCCTACTGATTGAATGGCAAAACTGACTATTTTCATACAAGCAGAAGTAAAGTTGATTATTTTCATATTAGCAGTAGCATACTGCTGCTGGTTAAGCATATTCATCTGAATAGAAATTTTCCTGCATTGATGCTCAGGCTTGCTGCTTTGTCAATAACACCTACCTCTTTCTAGCACTTAGTACTTATGGTGGAAACCACATGGTACCCTGAAGTCCTGCGTGGAGATACACTCTACAAGATGGCATGGCATTTTGCTTAAGACTCTGTTTCACTCTTCCACAGAGACAGCTTCCTGCAGCGAGCTTACTTGGCTGTACTGCTCCTGGTACCTGAACTAGGCTGCTCAGAAGTAGTTTGTCTTACTGGTTTGCGTAATAAAGACCCTTACTGTCTGTCAGCTACTGGAGAGCAAGATGCTTGCCAAGTGTTTTAATATGTGCATACCATGTTTAATGACTATGTAGGATGCCTATTACACTTAAAAATCAAATCTGTTTCTAAATGGAAAATATTCAAAGTACCTGTAATGTGTTTCTTACCCATTCCTTTGTTCACATTATACACACAATTTTTAATTTTACACTGTTTTATTTCCTCTTTTTCAGTACGGTGCAAATCATTTCACTGAATGGATTCCCTGATGACTGTTTTAGAAGCCTTTATTGACTACGTTTTATATAGTAAAGAAAACAATGCACATTCGGTGTTAAATCATGATATAAAAGCACCTATAAAATTGACTGCTAGTTTTTTCAAACGACACTTAAATCCTGATTTATTTCCATGAATGAATCACTTCTGGGAGTTGGACTGAGACACGTGTCTAGCTACAAATGTAGTTGTTTAACTACACAAATTTGCACCTACACTTGTCCAGTGAAGTCCTAGTTTTGAAGTCCAAATGTTACTTGGCAGTCACAAAAATCGACAAATTTTACCACTCCTGTTGGATATCAGGACTAACATAAGCAGAGATTTCTGGAAGTTTAAAATATAGTATATATTCCCATGTAACCATTTCACTCCTGCTATAAGGAAAAAAGCAAAACAAAAATGATGACATTCAAAATGGGAAGTAATACGTACTTATGGCAAAGTGTAGCTTACAAATATGTCTGCTACAGCCTTAATATTGACGTGCCAAATGAATTAAAAATCTGCCATTTATATCTATGGTAGAAGTAACACATGCCTTGTTAGGTGCTGTGGAAGAATGAATTTACAAACAAGTCCTTTTTTTACCACCAACATAATGCTTGCAGTAATTGTCTTAATTCCCAGGCAGGAAATCCATGTTAAGTGGAATTAAAGCTGAGAATATATTTCTGTCATGTAAGTGTCAAAAACATTTTGGGGATGTAGCATTTGTTTTAAGCTAAGTACTAAGATGACAGGAAGTTAAAAGATGAGGTCATATTTAGAGAAAATGCCAGTGCTTTGAGCAATAAAATGTTTAATGCAGCTGATGAAAGTAATGTTTTCTTTATAGTGATGTTATGTACTAAATACAGACCCATCATTAAGGCACTACTATTAGATAAAATTGCATTTTGTAATTCTTAAAACTGAATAACCTAGATGTTAATCACCAGTATTTCTGCCACGGTATATTTATTTTTTTTCTAAATCCTTGTGGCCAATTCTGTATTCGTGTTTGTATAAACAATTTCACTTCAGGTAGTCAAAACTTGTTTTAATGGAATGCTTATGCCATTAAAAATTTGCCCATGTTGGCATGTTTAATACTAAATTTTTCAAGATGCTTTTCACCTCTGTTTATTCTATGTGTTGTATAATGATCTGGCTTACAGTGAAGACTGCTTGCGCAGTATGGGCCACAGATTTCTGGTAAGTTATTAATGCCTATAAGATATGAAAATAATCACTGTTGTTTGACTTGACTAATGTTTGTTTACTGTCCTAGAGAAACAGGGGAAAAAAGGCAAAGATCAAGAGGACAAAGAAAAAGGAAACAAACTAAAAGGTTGAGCATTTATATTGGAAAGACATAGCATGTTACTTTATTGAAATTCTATATTTTTCCTGGAAGAAGTGCATGCTTCAGTTCTTAACTTTATTTCACGAAAATAAGAATTGCATGTTCTCATTTTTTTGCCTTGAGAAATCTATGTCAGAGATTGGCACTTGCTGCTGAGCCCTGGTTTGTATCAGTGGATCTTGAACAGTACACATGGAATGCAGTTCTTTGGTACCAGACACTGATGTGCTGTTATGAAAGCATGCATGAGTTCACAAATGTTTGACACATGAACACAGTTTAGCTTGTGGTCTTGCCGTCTGTAGTTTGAGGTTAATACCTCCCTATTTTGAAGCTCATAATGGAACCGAGCACCAATTTTCTATTATGATATAGTAAGTACGACCTTCATGCGAGAAATAATTGAAAGCTGTGTGGCTTTACTTAGGTAGAGACTGTCTGCAGATCTGGCCAGTCCAAAATCAAGAAACCAAACCTCACTGCGGAGCAGACTTTCACAGAAAGTTGTAACAAGCCTTCTATGCTGTGTTCTTGCCCTGCCTCCTTTTGTGCTCTGCTCCCCCCCACCCCAGTCCACTGTACTCTTCTGTATCTTCTGTACTCTATCTGTATTCTGTGCAGTGGACTAAGGCTGGCTCTTGTCCCCATTTAAATCAAGAACAAAACTCCACTTGAGGCTCAGGGTGTTTTTCTAGTGGTAACATTTTTTTAGCCTTTCTAGTTAGAAAGCAATTAAAAGGTGTGTTGAAATAGCAAAATAATCTTTTAGTATGCTAATGAACAGATGGGTCTAGTTCCTAAATGTGAGAAACTCTGCAAGAGGCCACACTCACCATACAAGATTTTCTTAATAGAAAGCAGGCTCTGAGACTGTGGCAAGGCCAATTGATTTAAGCTCAGAGATCAGGCATACTCTTTAAAGATTTTCTTCTTCAGTGTACCTAAGAGGAGCTACTTGAAAGGATGAGCTGAGTTCTGCTCTCATCTCTCTGGACTGTTATGGCTAAAATCTTGGTTTATGGAAAACAAGTATAACACTATGATGTTCCTAGCTGCAGTAGCATAGCATTAGTTACCTGTTCTTTTGATGTCATTATGTGAAAGCTCTGAAGTTGTTAAAGTTATTTGAGGCTGTAAACAACAATGTCCAAAGATAGGTGGATTTAAAAATAAAAAAACATATCTATAGTACTTTTCCCCTTCATTCAAATGAACATAAAAACTGAGGCACACTGTTGAGCCTATTGACAAATACCTAGATAATCAGTTGTCAAGAAGAGTTCTGCCACACGCTCACTTTTCTGACAACCCACAAGCAAAATTGCTTAGATGATGATTTTCCAAAAATTTGACAAGTTTGTACACTATTACAAAAAGCAACAAATTCTCCTACTGTAGCAAACAGTAACCTGACAAAAATACTACAAATGGAGTCAGCAAAACTGAGGATTGCTGCCACAGAACAATAAAAATCATGATTTTTTTTCCAAGTCATTAATAAAGTCACAATGTAGTCTTCAACCATGCAGTAAAATGCTTTAAATCTTATGAATATACCTAAAGAAAACGAAGTACAGCTTTCTTTGATAATCAGAAACTGCATATATTGGTTCAGTCTGCTTCCTGCATTAAAACACTGATAGATATTGATGTAGATGGCTATTAAACACAACATCAGGAGAGGAGAACATGAAAGTCACATTACATTTCACCTATCTGAGCTTTGCTAAATGAGTCAGAATGATTCCTTCAAAGGTAAGCCTTCAACTGTTTGCACAGCAATGCATTTTCAGAAAAAAGTACCTGCCAAAGTACAAACCAAATAAATATATATAACTAAGTTTACATTCATATCTTGAATTCTTGTACGTGTGCTTGAGCTAGTGGGTAGCAGGTAGCCTAGCAGAGTCAGTAAACTCAGATCCCAGGAGCTAACAGTGTTCAAGATCCTCTCACAACAGCTACTCCTGTGACAGCCATGAGCATTATTAAGCCGTAGATGTCTGCACCTGTCCAAAGTTTGACAAAGTGTTTTAACAAAACAGACCTTGACAACTTAAAGATTCTGAGATTCTCCGTCTCNAAAAAAAAAAAAAAGGTGGTGGGCAAAATAAATCTCGCATCAATATAAGGCATGCAAAAATGGTCCAATGTTTTTGAAACAGATCAGAGTAATAGAGGCAATGTACACAAAGTTAGTTTAAAGGCAGAAATTTGGTTAGTAAATCACAAAGAAGGTTTAATAAATAAGGAATGTGGTTTATAGTGTCTGACAAACCAGAATGAGAAATGCAGCCTATCTGTTAGGCCCACATTTTAAACTATGCATGTTATGATTACAGCCATAAACAACAGATACTGTGTCTGTACATAGGAGAACAAAGAATAGTTCTTTTTTTTTTTAGGAACTATCTGTAGGAAGAACATACAATTTAGTCAGCAAGCGAGCTGGAATAACCTCTTATAGTTTCCAATGACTATGCTTCAGTATTTAGCAGAAGAATGTTTTTGTTCTTTTCTGTGTGCTTTTTCTCTTCTATCTACTCTTCTTTTTTTCTCTTAAGCATGGAATGTTTCTGTTCTTGCATCTGCTTGTACAAACAGTACCCCACTACTTCTACATGCTCTAACCAGCAGCACTTTTCTTCAGGCAGCTGCAATTGCTGTGCTCTCTGACCAGGAAGGCAAGCTTCTGACCTCTGCCACTAATGCCAATAGACGATCAGGTGGCATATAACACTGCGAGTACAATTTATTCTACTGCCCATAATGAAAAACCTGTACAGCAATCCCATCTTGAAATTCTCCCATCAACCCACTGGCTTCATCATATATATGAGATGGCTACTGAATTAATATGGGAACATGTACTATGTTTTTTCTTCCAGAAAACCTCAACCTGTTAGTAGAACAGCCAAAGTGTGTAAAATACTAGATGGCTTTTGAACATTTTTGAAATGTTAGCTGGTTAACTACAGAAGAGATTTCCTTAGAGTAAGTTCCATCATCATCACAAATATTTTTCCTGTTCTACAGAAGATAAACATTTTAAAAGAATGAAAACATGGAATAAGTGTTTTTGTGTCTTGGTTCTGAACGTCTTTATGTATTCTGATAATTCTTACTGAGTTTATAGAAAGGTTCAGAGGGGAAAACAATTGTTCAGGACTGAAAAGGTAGGAACAAATAAAATTTCCAAATTAAAATATTATCCAAAGTGAGCATCATCAAAAACTTGACTTAAACCGAATATACTTTTTTGCTTATTTAAACTTTTAAAACTTTTTCCTGAGATTGTTAACATACCACAGAAAAATCCTTCTTTTACAGGATTTGACTTCTTTCTGAGAACCTGCTCTCACAGCTATTGTCTTAGTTTTGATAATTCAAATTTAAGAGAAGCTTTGAAAAGAAAGGTAAACGTTTAATAGGCAATCTACATTTCAGAAATTTGGCCTCTAAAAACTTGTTTTTCTTGAAAAAGAACAGGTCATATAGTGAAGAAATTCTTTGTTAGTATGATACTTTGGCTGTTATTGTGTGAAATGCAAGTATAAGACTAATTTCAGTGTTAAGGGAATGAAAACTTGTTCCCAAATTAAATGTGAAGTATTTTAAAATATATTTTCATATGAACTGGTAGGAACTGAAGAGCAGTAAAACACAAAACATACATTAAGCTATTTTCATTTCTCCTCTTCAACAAACATGTAGAAAAGTGCCTTTAAAATAGAGGTGATCATTTGGTGACAAAGTGAGAGCAAGATTTTTTTCAATT
>VXAL01010054.1:2314-14761 GCA_013399475.1 Chauna torquata | reverse complement strand
TAATATGCTGACAGTGTTTATTTGTATCTTACAAATCTGACATTTAGTTTATGGAAGTAAATGTAAATAATGAGTAGCTTTTGAACTGGTCCACTAGCTTAGCAGCTGTCTCCTCTCAGGATGGAAAAGGGCTGAGATTATTTGATCTTTATTTTGTGTCTCCATCATTCATTAACTACAGCTATTTCTGCGAATGACTGGCTTTTGCTGGATGAATTGTAGAAAAGCGTTGATGTCAGCTCCACAAAAGCTGCAGAATAACTTTCGAAGTGGCCAGAAATGTACCATGGTGACAAGAGTAACTCTGGGGAGGTGTGTGTTACCTGGCTATTTGCTTATTAGCAATCACATTNTTTGTGTCTCCATCATTCATTAACTACAGCTATTTCTGCGAATGAGATGTAGTTAGCTTTTTTTTTTTCCTTTGTCTGGCTTTTGCTGGATGAATTGTAGAAAAGCGTTGATGTCAGCTCCACAAAAGCTGCAGAATAACTTTCGAAGTGGCCAGAAATGTACCATGGTGACAAGAGTAACTCTGGGGAGGTGTGTGTTACCTGGCTATTTGCTTATTAGCAATCACATTGGATACAGGTGCTGTTTTTTCACAGAGCTGACAGTGCCTGGAAGTAATTGGTTCCTCTGGGATAAAATAGGAGTATATCTTATTTCTTAGCTCCATAAACTAATTCTCTTCTTTTCTTTGAATCCAGTAAATATGTCATTCTGATTTCGATATAATGTAAATATATTGATTACCTAAACAAGTAAGTTTTGTGTCTCTGTGAAATAGATGGGAAATACCAGTGACGCCCAGTGGAAAACATTGAGTTGAATCCTTTCTGAACAATCTTTAGAAATGTTCTTGTTTTTCTTCCTTATTACTTGTAAGAAAGAACAGATTTACTTACTTATTTTTTAAAGACTGTGTTCTTTACCCATATCCCTCATTTGTGACACTGTCACTGTTTGTACATCCTGGTTTGGTTGTTGGGAATCAAAATATACATTTGTAAAGGAGACATACACAACAATACTCTCTTATTATATTTATTTTTCAAGAGTTTTCACAAATACCAAAGTTGAAGGATAAAGGAAAAGTTTTCTTCCTATTTATGACAAATACATGAAAAATACATAAGAGTACCCCATTCAGGGGCTTCCCAAGAGAAGTAATAATCTGAATGATGATGCATCAATGGTGTTTATGCAATTGAAAAAAAATGTAGGTTTAGAAAGTTATAAGAAAGGAAATAAAAATACTTGTAAATGCCTTAACAAAAAATAAAACTGGGATAAACAGGAAGCCTGAAATCTCTGAAAAAGTAAAAACTAAATCTTAGTTTATTGTAGTCTGCAACCTGTATCTAATAAGTCAAAGCAGGTTCAGCTTTGAATGCATTCAGAGTTGGTGCACGTTTCTAATTTGGGCTTTGTAAAAATGCCATAGCCAGTGGGGAAAGAGGGCTTCTCAAGATTGCAGTGTTATCGTTAGGATTTTAAACACTGATGCTAGAACAGCTTCAGAAACAGTAGGTTCCTATTGTATGGTTTCTTTCCCATTCTAACTTCTTTGCCTATAATTAGAAGTATATAATTAAGCCTAAAAATAAATCTTCTGGAAGGGAATATCCTACAAATAGCCATTCAAGATGTTTTATGCCCAACTCCTGCTAAGATTTATGCAGATGGTTAGCTTTAATCAAAGGGAAAGTGCTGTTGAAATCAATGGAGCAACTGTGATGTGTAAGGGTTAGTTTGCGAGTTCAGATCTGACTCCTGTTGTATGCAGGAAGACCTCTTGCAGAGAGTGCTGTAGGATTTGCACTGTCATACGCAGTTTGAACAGTGAGAGGAAGCCAAATATGTCCTGTAAACTTTGCTCAAAATGTCTTTGAGAGTCTGTTTTTACTTTCGAGGAATGTGGAGCTGGTGGTTCTGTCAAATCTCACTGGAAGCTAATAGCTTTGTGTATAGACTGTCATTTTGAAAATTGTGTGTTTTCTTCTGTTAAAGCTGTGACGTTATGGTATTTTCTGCCCTAACAAGTCTTAGTGCGTTGTGAGTTGTTTTACATGTTTTGCTGTCAATATTTTAGCGCAACTTCTCATAGTTCACAAAATTAAACGTGTACAGCTCTGTCCCAGTTTAGAAGTTAAAGGTTATTGTTGGAATTTTTTGCTGTAACTATGTGGTGAATCTTGGTTAATGAGAAATGAGATGTAATAATTTTGTCAGAGTTCTGAAATAATGAAAAATGCTTTTCTACTTCACTGTTCAGTGCCCTGCATTGTCTCAAGTTTTTGGTGGTTCTTGTACAGACAGGAATCTGCCTGATGCTCAGTCTAACCTTGGATTATGGGGGGATGGCAAAGGTGAAGATGAATTGTCACCTGAAGAAATACAAATGGTAAGTATATCATTTTATTATATTTTCTGCTGTATCCACATGTGTTAAGAAAGTTCAGATTCACACCAGTTCATTTACAATTTCCATTTTACGCAGAATAATGCCATGACAAGATACGCCTTTTGCACATGGCCTCCTGGTTCTTCTGGTAGCCACTAATATTTAAAATTGCTACAAAATACTTGGATGCAGCCATGAGTTTTTTTTCAGCAATAAGAAGTGCCCTTTGATATTGAATTTTTTTTTTTTAATTATAATTATGAATTGCTTTCTTAGGAAACAATAGAAGTCAAGGCAACATCAGAAATGCATTAAGAAACTTCTGAACAATAAAGATCTTGTGGCTGGCCATTTTTGACTTGAACTACTTCTAGAACACAATTTAAATAGCTATATTCCATTTTATTCCTCTTTTTTAGGTTGATCAAAGTCAGACTGATTTTATTAGAAGGAATAGCTACAAGCTTTCAGACACAACAGAATCTCATGAATTTTACCTTTTCAGCATTTCCCCCATTATCAGCAGTTTTATGTACTGTTTGTTCCAATTCTGTTCGTGATTGAACAGATATGCTACAAAATTTGACATACAAGGGATTGCTGACAACCTGTCTGTTAGGATTTTTGATATTCCTACAGTTTATTGTTTTGAATGTGGTTTAAAATCCTCTCTCTGCTTAGCACATGTTGCATTGTTTCATATAAAGAAAGAAAAACTTCTTTATACGTAGCCAGTGGATGTACAGTTTTCAAAACAGAGAGCTGCAGCAAAGGGCTGCTGCGGTATGAATATCTGAAGCTTCCTTGACAATGATTAGAGATGTTCCCAAGCAGAATATGCATCACTTCTCATCAGAAATAAGTAAGTTGCACGTAATTATGGTATGGTTTGTCAAAGAGAAAAGGCTCTTCAGAGGCTGCTCTTCATGTTATCACGTTGTTCTTGAATACCAGTCTGAAATCAGAAGGCTTATTCCCACTTTCTGTTTTCTCTTTAAACGGAATTTTTGTCACATATCTTAGCTGTTCCATGTTTAGGCACAGTATTATTAGCCCCCTTGGTGTAAGCTTCCAGAGGATCAGGAGGAAACAAAGCATCAGAGGTGACAGCTCTGAAAGGGCTTGCCAGTAATTGACTGCTAATCTACTCAACGATTGCTTTTTGTAGGCCTCATGCTGTACTAAGTTTTAAATGTGTTACCTCGCTTGCCATGGTTCTTTGGGAATGAATGCATTTCTTTTTTTATGGAATCCTTTTATACTTTCTAGAGTAAGGCCCCAGATACCTCATGACTTACATGAGTTGCCTAAGTCTGTGAGTTTTGTTCTATTTCTGTTACTGAGTGAAGGAAGATAAGCATCTTAAAATGGTGATTTTTGCCCACCTAGGATTTTATATTCTTTTTTCTTCCCCTGGAATAAGTTCTCTTTATTGACTTGTGAGGTGAAATGATTCCAAGCCAAAGTAATATAAAAATCTGTGTTGATAGTTTTAATACTTTGGAGGATTTCTGGACTCCTCAATTTCCAATCCTGAACTGCTTATTGTGAGGCGTTTGCCCAGCTGTTTCGAGGGGAGAACCATTTGACAAAAAATCCATTATTAATCTTTGCCCTTTTAGACATCTCCCATGCTATGCTTTTTATTATTAATATTATTATATAATTTTTTAAACTGTGGTTTCTTATGCTTCAGTGATTCTTCTCACACTGACTAAGTCTATGATTCTGGCACTGTTATGAAGAAATACAGGCTTCCTTTCTACCTCTGCTAAAAATTAACGAACATCAGTTACTTCCACATTATACCTTGGAAGGAGTATACATTTATTATGACTTAAAAAAGACGTGAGTTAGCATTCATGGCAGTGTTAATATAGACGTTTTTTCTTTCTCCACCAGTTAGTTGCCAAGCAGGAAATGAGCTGCTTGTTTCTAGTTATAGTTAATGACCCCAGTGAAGGTAATTTCTTATCAGCTAATTTTTTACGGTCAGATTGGATTGCATATGTTGGGGTTGTTGAACTGTAAACAGGGAGTTGTATATATGTATGTGTGCACAACACGCTTTCAAATGTAAACTTTGCTACAAATATGTTGATGCTCAGAGCTGAGCAAGCCATCATTCTGCTCTGTGGGCCTCAAGTGATTTTTTTTTTTTCTTTTAGTGTTTAGGAACACTGTAATTTACAAAGGCCAGGGATGTATGTAGTGACTATTCCACAGCAAGATGGCTTTCAGTGTGTTTTCGAGGAAAGTTATAGCTAAGAGTTGGCCTCTATTAGAAGTTGGATACTGTGCAACCTCACTCCTAATGGACTTTAAGGTCACTGGTGCCATTATTCTAATTTTCATGTAAACTTGGGTCCATGGTGTAAATATAGGTGTAACTAGGAAATAATCTGAATATTTAAATATGCGTTGATTTTTTTGTTTCATTGCTTAAATAAATCCTTCATAGTAATGTGCAACACGTAATGACTTTATCATGCTTTTAATGCAGGAATTTAAGGGGTCTTTACAAACACTTAATGAACCTTCACAGCTTTAGGAAATTGTGCCACTAAAAGGACAGTTAATTATTTCTCCTCTGCATTATGTTTGCTGTTACAGAGAAGTTAATTTCTACTTTTTAAACATCAGATTTGTGAAGAGTGGAACAACTTCATTTAAGTCACTAAAAAAAAAAGAAAAATCTAGCTATTCTCAAAAAAGGGTAGGTTACAGTGTAGAAACTGCTATATTGGTTCTAAATTGGAATGTGTTGTGTCAAATTATACCTAACAATTCTCAGTCATGGTTCCATGATCCTTCCTGTGGGTAAAATAATGAATGAAAGCACTATGATATTGTTATAGCAGCAATTTGTTTCGTTATTTTACCCTAAGCAGAGATCTTTACATCAGTCGAAACAGTTGCAGGCTGTTGCATGATTTGCACAATAAATTTCAATATATAACTCTGAGTACAGGTACATGAATGTTTTTGTAGTTATCGTGAGCAGATGTCTTGTGGTTGCATAGAGTGGAAAAAAAATCTGGTTCTGCTGTTTGAGTTGTGAAAATATTTGATTTTCTGTGACTTTTTATTTTGTTTTTTGTCTTAAATTCAGGTATAGTACATTTCATGATTTATCTCAAGGGGTAACAAAAAAGAACTGTGATTATTTCTGCTATGCTTTAGATTTTGAGAACTATCTTAAACAGTCACTTTATGCCATATTTTGGTAGCAGAATATTTCATTGTCACAAAAGGCTACTTTAATAAGCCATAAATCGTTGAGCTATGCTGATTGCTAGAGTTTGTTTTATGTTCACGTCATGTAAATCCCTTTGTGACATGCTGGTAGACGATGTGTTGTTCTCTGTTCTCACCTTTTGTTCACTTGACTGTTTTACCGCATCTTGCTGCTGTCTGAGCCATGCAGTTCATCAGCCACAATTTCAAATTGCAAAGACTATTTAGCAGTTTAAAAAGCAATCCGTGCCAGGGGAGGATTTTAAATATCAAAGTTTTTTTTTTTTTTTAACATAGTACTTTCTCAAGTGGATTTGTGTGATTTGTAAGGGATTAAAAGCATTCACTGTTTCTTTATTGAAAATTTGCCTTCTAAATTAGTTACCATCTCAGTTTTGCTAAGACAGCAGAATAGGGAATTTTTTATGCTGAGTATTTGTGCAGAAATACTTATTCTTACAGAAGTCAGGAAAACAATTACAGCTTGGTGGTTCCACTTAGTTACTTAATGTTCGTGCAGTCAACTCAGTGCTAAACCTCATGGATCTATTGCTCTGTTCCTTGGCTTGGTCTGAGATGGCTTCCCTAAAATCAGAGACGTACAGTGGGGTGAACATAAAGGAGTGCAGTGATGAAACACCTTTAACCATCTGCTGCTGTGGAGCAAGTATCACTGTAGTAGTCAATTATATTTTATTGCTCCCTTTGGTAGAAGGAGACACCAGAGACAGCAGTGATAACGACACTTCAGTGGATTGCAACACTGATACTTTTTTATTCAGCAAAACCATTCAGTCTTTAGGGCGGACGTCAGTGGGGCCTCAGGAAGCTGTACATTATCTTCCTCCCTGTTCCACACCTGTCCCACAGGGCTGGGCTCCCGCCCTGAGGACTCTGCCCCACAGTGGAAGTTACAGTGCATGATAGCCCTCCTCCTCATCTGTGATCTTGGACTTTCTTTATTCTTTAACCAAGAAAAGAAAGCTGTTATGGCCAACCAGCTAGTGAACCTCTAGTACAGAAAGATGTATTTTAAAAGAAATAGAAAAACTTTTTTTTATTATGTAGACTGCCTATGTCAGAAGACTAAACCGTTTGCTAAGAGATTTGCCGTTACCCCTTAAAATAGGTGTCATTTCACACTCACTTCTGCCAGATTAAACCTACAAACTTCTGATTTTTAACATGGTAACCATATTCCCCTAGGTCATGCAGCTCGACATTTAAATTGCTGTCGGTAAAGAGTCAGGTGGTGCTTCTCTGAGGTCCTGATGGGACTGAAGCAAGATGAAAAATGTTACAGCACAAAGCGTGGGACGCAACGGAGATGGTGTGGGATGAGGGAGGAGGGGATGAAGGTCATGGGTACGACAGGTGGCTGGCCTTTCCCCTCCCTTTTTTTTTTTTCCCCCTTTTCTGTGTTACTGTGTGACAGCGCAGAAGTCTTGCTCAGCTCCTGCTGTCTGCTCTCCCTCGATTCAGCTGTACCATGTAGTCCTGTGGTGGAATTTAGTCTACTAATTCTAATTTAGTAGAAAACTCGGGAGACAAAAGTGGTCAGTGAGCTAAAATGTCAGCAAAATGTCAGCTAAAATGCCTACAGGACTATGTATCTGGGGAGAGATCGGAGCAAGATGAATTCTTCCATGGCTCCACTAGGGGTGCAGTGAGAGAAATCTAGTGGAGTTGGAAGGGATCCACAAGGATCATCGAGTCCAACTCGTTATACACACTTGTTTTTTCCTTTTCTGTGTTAGCATTATGAAAGTATTTGATATGGCAGAAGTTTAAACTGGAACATTTGGGATCACTTAGCAGGATGCATAAATCAGCATGCGTAACAATGTGCACGAGGAGTTGCACAAGCTGTACATGGAAGACCTTAAAAGAATCAGGCTAGAAATGGTGGTGGAGTGATTGGGGCAGGGAGGGTGTCACAACACGGTCACCAAACGCAGCAGTCTAATGCTTAGTTACTTCTACAGATTGGCTCTGTGAAGTGAGCTGTGGGTCAGATGACTGGTATGTCCTATTATAGCCAGTAATCTCCATGTTGGATCTTAACGGTGAACTGCAGTGTTGTTTAATCTACTTTGAAATACTAAGGGTTTTTTTTTTTTTCATTAGCTATTTAAGTATTACTGCTCTAAAAGCAAAACCCCCATTTGCCTTCCAGTGATGTAAAACTACCCTCTTTGGTACTGTTAATTCTCTGCAATTCAGACATTATTTTCCCTCCTCCTTCCTTTTTTTTTTTTCTTTTTGCAAAAGATAATAGTTGCTTTCAAATACTTACTGTCTTCTTTGGGCATCACCTTGTTTTCTTGCAAGCTTTAAGTGTCAGGCATTTGCTCAAATGGTGAGCAATGATGTTTTCATCTTTGACAACACACTGCTCCGTCCTAAAAACGATAATGAGACCTGGCAAGGTGACTGAGGGGAATGCTGCACTTATACTGCTAATGAAATTGTAACTTGATTGAGTTATGCCAAACTCTAGAAGTGTTATGTAGGGTAGTTTGAAACTGAACTAGAACTGGGCTTGCTGTCTTGCACAGCTCCAGTGTCAAATTCTTTGGCTTTTTAATCCAGTTTTCTGGTATTCAGACTGCTGCATGTATCACTCAGGATTTAGAAATGAGGCTTGTCAGAGGTGCAGAGTCGGTAATAATTTCAGGATAAATGTGTCTTGGGTGCTACTTCTGTGTAACCAGAGACAGGTCTTTCCTAGCTTTGTCAGAAACGTGCAGAAATGTCGTCGTTTCCATGCCGCAAACGTCCAGCTGTTACTGAGGCTTTGGTCGCGTAGAATTAATTGGCAGCATATCTCGAATAACCTTCCCCGCCCTCCCCCCAGAAGGGACTTGTGGGCCTTTCCATACGAGGTACTCTGCTATTCCTGATGGCAGGAACCTTTCGGCAGGGGCAGGCCGCAGCAATCTCTGAGAGTGCACTGCCCGTACCTGAGCGCCTGGGGAAGAGGGAGCAGCACGCTGCAGGGCTCGTTTGTGGCTCTCACCAACTGTGTCTGGCTGGCAGGGCTGCAGGATCGAACTCCTTTAGGCACCTGGAAAACCCCACCTCAGAATGTTGTAAAGGGTCCTTTCTAAAACACAGTCCTTACGATGCGGTTTCCAACTCACTCCGTTATGACGTGTTACCTTTCTCAGCTATATTCTAGCAGCGCGTCTTTTGTTTCAGCAAATCTTGTCATCATGCTAGCCGCACGGTAACCTGTTCCGTAATGAATCCCAAATGATCTGACAGCGAAGAGTACCTAGAAAGTCAAACCTTGTTTTCCTGTATGAAGTCTTGTATTTATGCTTTTGTATTTGAAAAATGTAGTGCTGAAAGTGTATTTAGAAGTTTCATTGATTGCTTGTTTTAATGAAAGAGGTTGGCTGGAATAACTAAAGAAAAGCCAAGGCACTTGTGAAGTGCTAGACGTCAAAGTATTTCATATTATAGCAAATCTAAAAGCTGTTAACTTCATGCCATGGGTAGTACGTGAATAAGTGAATGATAGCGTAAAGGTATCATGTAGAGAATCACATGCTATGAAAGCCTTCCCCACTCAAATTTCTGAAATAAAAAAGGACAAATTTCATCCACCACATTTTTCCTTAGCGCAAAGAACTTCAGAAAAATCTGCTAATTATTTTGGGGTTTGGTTCATAACTGGAGGAGAATGACAAGTGTTGGAATGATTGGTTACAAATATGCAGATTCATATTGTTCATTTAAGCTAATGCTAGTAATTCTTGAAGATCTTTGCAAAGAAAGGTGAAGATTGGTTGGTTGGGGGTGGGGGTTGAAGAATGTTCACTGGGTCCAAGTGTGTGAACTCTTAATGAGACTTTTTTTTTCCCTTCTTCCAGTTTGAACAGGAGAACCAGAGGCTTGTTGGTGAAATGAATAATCTGTTTGATGAAGTCAGGTACAATTTTCCATTCCTTGACAGACTGCTGCGTATGCTGGTCCCCTAACCAGGGTAACACTCATGCACAGTGAATTTGCTGCTGGACACCCTGCTGCAGGAATTGTAATGGTGTGGTGCAGGGAGGGACTAAGTAGGAATGCCCAGGTCTGTATAAAATCTGGAAAGGAACTGTACGGATTTACAGGTTGTGTTCTCCCATAGTGTAAAGACAGGTTCCTAAATATACACCAAAGCTATCCAAAACAGTACTGGTCAGATTTGGAAGGTTTACATTCTATCTCACTTAAGCTTTTAAAGATGAAGTTTCCCATTCAGAGCGAGCTGTCTGTTGCACACACAGATAGTGCTGGGGGAGGTGCTGTTCATGACCATGTACAGAGACCTGTCCTAGACAACTTGGGGGTGGTACCTTTTCCCAGAGCTTCACCATGGGCTGGTCGTCGTCTTCCAGACTTGAACTGTCAGAGCTCTAATCACACATTATCGCTACGTAAGATTGCTAACAAAACAGCAGTGCCTGCTGAACAGCCTGGTGTACCAGCTTGGAGAATCTGAATCTGCAGTAGTGAGAAATGTTTGCATGAGTTTCTAATGGAGCGCTTCTGTTCTTTGCCAAGACAAATTGAAGGAAAAGTGGTAGAAATCTCCAGATTACAAGAGATATTCACTGAAAAAGTCTTGCAACAGGTTAGTATAATTTAATGCTACTGCAGCAAACATCGCTTGAAGGTTTTCCTGGGGGTGTTCTGGTCTTGGTTCTATGCAAGATGTAAACATAAGATTAATAAATTTTTGGTGCAAATGTGAGGGGAAAGGTTTTATTGGTTGTTTTTTTCAAAAGCAAAATCAAGAGGGTAACTACTGCTGTTACATAGTAGTGTCTATGGGGAATGGACAATGCAACATGTTAAAATGATCCCTCTGTCGCCAAATTAGTGTTCTGTTAACTATGTTATTTAACAGCGTGTGTTCTGTAAATTGTAGCTCCTCTTCCAGAAGAACTGGCAAATATTTGACAGGTTAGATTTGATTCTAGGTAAGCAGGAAAGTTCCTATTGATCTTAGTGGCCTCAGGTCAGTCTCATAAAAACACATTAAAAAACAATACAACTTAATTACCTCTATGGCTTTGCGTCATTGAAGACAGCATCAATAAAGCTAAGATGTTAGTAATACCAGATTTTATTTTATATTTGGGTTCTGCTTGCCTCCAAAATCCTTACAGATGTTTTTATCCTATACTTTGTCACTGTTTCTCAATTTTTTTCTTTAACAGGAAACTGATATTGACAATATCCATCAATTAGTTGTGGGTGCAACAGAGAATATCAAAGAAGGCAATGAAGACATAAGAGAGGTAATGTCTCTACAGTTGCATTTTTAAATTCACTTATTTCTCCTAAATTTCAGCTTTGTTCAAGTGTTGCTTTAAAAAGCACGTACAAGCTAATGCACAATACAGGTTTAGTGTGTATTGGGGCATCAGGACATGACTTTGGAAAAATTGTGAAGAAACTTAGCTAACTTACACAGTTCACACTGAATGTCTTGCTAACCATCATCTGAATAACTACATGGGTCTGCAGAAATCTGCTTGGCCTTATCTGTTTTTAAACATGAAGGTTGCCTGGTATGCATTTAAGCACCTCTGAAGTTCGTGTGGTTTGTTTGTTTTGTTTTTTAATTAAAAAACAAAATCAGACTAAGAATAAAAGAATGCTGCAATTGTTGAAACTGGAGTTAAACATTAAGCAGTATCAGAAGAGTCTCTTTATCATGCTGAACGCATCTCACATGCATCTAGTAAACAAATCTGCCCCACTGTCCTATTAATTAGAATGTGATAATGTTTTCTTTCAGGAACTGAGATTTCAATAAAAACAGAGTTCCTAAATTAGGTCTGGAGTAAATGGCTCTGTTCTCTTTTTTCTTTCTCCTGTAAGCACACAGAATATGTAATTCAAGGCTGAGTTATCTACTGTTCAGCTAGTCTGAAAACTGTAGCAAACATACATTAGCAAGCGTAACTTGGGTACTTAAAATTTCTGACTTGGGAACTTATTTCCACATTTCTTGAAGTAGAGTAGGAAAGATTTAGAGTATTCTTTTCAGTCACTGTCCAAGAGGCATGGTGGTATAGTACATGGTAGGGAGGATGTGAGGGATTTTTCAGTTATGGTGGTTTTTTATTTTTTGTTTTGTTTTTTAAAGACTTGAATCAATAGATCTACTAAGATTTACCATAGAGTTACTAATGCCTTTAAATCATGACTCTTAAGCACTTGACTTTAGATAGGACACTCAAAGGGTACAGAGATATCAACGGATTGTGCCAGTGTTCATAACTGGTATTCACAACGTGACATGAACTTACATATTTTTGCTTTGGTTTTCGCATTTGTAGGTAGAACTAAGCTTCCCAAACCACACTGAGAAAGAGTAGAAGGAGGTCATTAAAAAAAACTAACTCGCATTAATGTTTATATCACATGAAAAGTTCCATTCCATGTAAAAATCTGAAAAATGAGAGAAAAATAGGTTCCCTCCTATCTGCCTGTCTCACTTTTGGGAAGGAGAATCCTATAAAAATATTTGCTGTGCTTTGCTATAGTTGTTCTTGCTCTACTTGCTTCGGGACTGAAATACTTGCTAGACAGTCCTAAATCAACCTCTAGAAATAGCTGTTGTCAGCTTTTTGGTGGTGTTTGATTTTTTTGTTTGTTTTTGTTTTAATCACAAAATATTTATTAGAATGATGGAAGACTGGTTATTTCTAATCACAGAATTTCACTTTTGGAACTTAAATTTTTAAGCATGTATATTTTGGTGCAGTTCTTCATGTTTTGGATATATTTCCATTGTC